>QGQB01000260.1:0-128828 GCA_003385265.1 Neonectria hederae
GTTGGGGGTCGACGAGAACTGGTGCCCCTGGGGTCGTCGCCAATCTTGAGGCTGGGGTCAAATTAGCCCCCCCCCCCCCCCCCCCCCAGTTTCTTCTCTAGAATAAGGCTAAAAGTGGGCGCTTGACTTGTTTGTCATGGTCGACTAATTGATGAATAGTCAGTCAGTCACTCATCACAAGTCCGGAACACAGCTAGCTAAACCACCTGCGTGATCCTTTCGTAAATGCAATCGCAGATGCGGTGAGCAACCTCGGTCAATTGCGCCTCACATACTCGGTCGGTCTCGACTCTCAAGACGGCCCGACTTACGCGTGGAAATGGCAACCACACCACTGCCGGAAACCAGCCACATCCACCATGTCCTCTCTCGAGATGGTGTAGTCACTGTAAGTAACAACTCAATTTCTGTTGAGCATGCTTGTCATGGCGCATCCTCACGTCACCAGTTACCTGTCACAATGCAAAAGTACACAAAAGTAGTAGTAGGCTAGTGTATTGAGGTCTCTCGTTGCTAGCTATCAATCAATCAATGCATCTCAAACCTCCTATCGAGGTCGATGCAGGCTTCTGAAGTGAAGAAAGTCCTGGCGAATTCCAAATCCATTCCCAGCGCCGTGCTGTCCTGTGCAAGCAAAAAGATTTCATCATGTCTCGTTAAACGCCGTGAGCCGGCCCCTGGTTGAATCCGATGCGGGCTCATATCCCCTGTCTAGAATGAAGTGTGTAGAAGAGAATGTACCATCGGCTTATTCCTCAGCGCTGTCGGCCTGGACACGCTTGACAACCTGGACCAGCTGGGGGAAGATCTTCTCCGAGTCCTGGATGCCGCAGACCTGCTTGACAACGTCTTCGGGGCCCTGAGCAGCCATGATCTTGGCAAGCTCTGAGGACTCCTCGTCGTCCTCGACGTCCTGGAAACGGAACGTCATCTCGATAGCGTCAAGGAGGTACTTGATGGGCTGATCGTTCTCAGCGAGCTCGGCAGCAGGGCCGATGAATCGCTCCTTGCGCGAGAGCTTGCGGAGGGGGGCTCGGCCAACACGCTCAACAGCATCCTCCAGATGGGGGTTGCCGATACGCTTAATAATCCTGTTGACGTAGGCGACCTGAGCCTCCTCTCCGATGTTGTGCTTGGAGGTGATGAGGGTCTTGGTCTCCATCAGAGCGCCGCGGACCTCGGCCATGATCTCCTTGTCCTGGAGAGCATCGTAGACAGTGCGCTTTCTGCGGTTGTAACCGTGGTAGGCAGCAGTGGCGTGACCGGTGTTGACAGTGAAGAGCTTGCGCTCGATGAAGGGCTGCAGGTTGTCGACCCAGTTGATGCCCTCAATCTCGGGGATACCAACATCCTCGAAGGGAGTGCGATCGACGACCCACTCGAAGAACTTCTCGAGCGTTACGTCGAGGCCGGCGTTGGGGTCCTGAGCGGGGACGATTCTGTCAATAGCAGAGTTGGCGTAGCGGGCTCGCAGGTGGTGGTCGTCGAGGCGCTCGGGGGCTGTGTTGCGGGGGTCCTTGATGTGACCGGCCAGGGTGTCGGTGGCGCCAATGGCGTTCTCGCAGGCGATGACGTGCAGGGGGGACTCGTCATTGGATCGAGCGTCGATACCCTTGGCAATGACGGGGGCGATGAACTTGAGGATGTTGGGGCCGACAGAGCAGGTGACGACGTCGGCCGTGCGGATCTCTTCGATGAGGTCCTCCTCGTGGGTGCGAGAGTTGATGGCGCGGTAGTTGGTAATGGTGTTCTCGGTGGTGCCCGCAGTGCCAACCTCGATGACGCGGTATGAGGAAGTCGAGTTGATCTGGTCGATCAGGTCGCCGTTGACATCGGCGAAGACGACATCGTAGCCCGAGTTGTGGAGGAAGCAGGCAACAAAGCCACGGCCTAGAGGAAAGCATGTTAGCCAGTTGTCCTTTCAAGTTACTTGGCCTGCAGAGCAGGAACTAAAGGTGGGTGCTTCAGGAGCGGTAGACGTACCAATGTTGCCGGCGCCGAAGTGAACAGCCTTCTTGCCCATGGTGACAGGAGTGAAAGGTGAGAGTGGTGGGTGGATGTTGGTGTAAGTGGGAGAAGTTGGCTTGGAAGGCAGACGAAAGAGGTTGTTGAGTCTGGTTCGAGTGATCAAGAATTGAAGGTGAGGAAGAGTTCAAAGCGAGGTAGGTTGAAGTGGGAATGAGGAATGAGAAACGGTGGCGGTACGGAGGAGAGGGGAACTCGAGTTTATATATCAAAGAAGTGAGTGACGGGAGTGTTTGTGTCGACCAGCAGCAGTGAGCACGGAGAGCGGCCGAAGTGGTGGGGCAGGGAGCGAGCGAGGCGGAAGGCGCAAGGCGCACGCAAGGCCAAAGCCAGAAGAGTGACGGCAGGAGCGGTACAGTACGAGTACGCTACGGTACGAAGATACATGACGCAAAGCGCCTTCCCTTCCAACCATCCCCCCTCCATTCAGGTTCCCACCTCAGGCTTCGCCCGCTCACACCTCACACCTCAAATCACAACAAGGCAGGCAGGCAGGCGACGAGTGGAGACGGGACCAAAAAAAAAAAAGGGCGCCTTTCATCATCGCGCCTGCCCACTCCCAGGGCCACCTCTCAGCGTTTCGTTACGGGTGGGTGACGACAAGTCCGAACTTGGGAAACCCAGAGCCCGCGCGCACCCCACCCGGGGCCGTCTTCAACCACTCAGCGCTGTTCCGGCCAAAAGGCGGCGGCGGCGGGGGTGGGTTTTTGTTTTGCTCTTGCAGTGGCGCCGACGAACTGGTCCGTGCACTCCCAGGGTTTCCAAGTCCATTCTCGCTCACCTCAACTCAACCCCCCGACGTCAAGGGGCCCCACCGTCGGACGGAGGAGCGACAGCGCAGTTACCGTCGGGCCACAGCACCCGGCCAGCGTCATCTACGGTACGGTAGCGTGTGCCCAGTCCCCTGATAGGGGGCCCGCTTCCCCCGGGGGCTGAGGTTATGGTATGTACAGGGGGCCGGCGACGGCGGAACTCAGTGGGCCCCTGCCAGTGTATGTAGTGGACCGGCTCAGTGAAAGACGGCCAGTAAACGGCCAGTGGCAAGGGGAAGCACCCTCTCACCATTTCGCAGCGAACGGTCCAGCGGCGTATCAAGATTCGAGGCCTTTGAGGGCGGCCTCCACTTCGGTGAGGAGGGGTTTTTGGGGTTGAGACTGAGTTGTGAGGAGGTTGCTGCACGCTGCACGCTGCAGAGTGATGGAATTAGGGGGCAAACTGCCTACAGCGGAGTGGACCAAGTCCCACCGTGCTTTCGCCTTTTCGTAACCTCACCTCAAGCCATGGCATCAGAGCGTCGCATCGACACGGCGTCATCGCGCTTCTGGCAGTTGCTGGGAGTTCGAAGCCAGCTCACCACCAGAGGCCCCTGCGTAGTAACCGAGAGGCCCCTAATGCACCTGGAGGTCTCAGCTCCTTTTTCGATGACTCTCGTCACCTACAGGGCTTCCGTGGTGAAACTCGACGGGCGCTGAGAAGGCGCTGAGCCTGGACTGACCCCTCCTCACCGTACGCCCAGGTGGGTACGTACGTTCCCCTCTCCTGGATGCTGACACTTACTATGTACGCTGTGTCTCACGCCACCAACTGTCTGAGGCTCATTCGGGGACGGAGGCGGATATCCAGACACATCCAATATCTTACTGTAATTCACTGTCCAAATCACCGGCTCTCTGCCGTTTCTGTACGAACAGCGTTGTATTAGACCCTGGACTGGGCTGGACTGGGCTATGACTCCCGATCATATCGTCAAAGCCGGACATGCAATATTGACGTAAAGAAATCCCCAGCTAGAAAAGAAAAGAAAAAAGGCCGGGAGAAGCACCATCATCATCACGACGATAACAACATGCTGCCGCACAGTATTCTAGCTACTTCCACCGGTGGCCCACCGTTTTGGGGTAACTTCGACCGTTAGTGAGCCCCAGCTTATCCACCTTGACCTTTTCGCCTCAGTTATCCGGGCCAACGAGACGACGTCCGGCCTACCATTATACGACGCTAGCAAATACGGAGACTTGTGACGTCGATGCTTGGTTCGGGGAAAACCTGGGTTCCATCCTTTTGTAGATCCCCCTCGTTAGCCCCTCCTTTTGGTGTGTTTTTCTTATTTTATGTTTGGTTTGGTTTCTTTCGGTTCTTCACGATGCTCGTGCAAGTTTGTCTTCAATGACGTTTTCGCTTCTCCCCTAGAACGGAGCGCAGCTTTTGGAGAAATTGGAGGCATCCCACCATGGCTCCATCCATCACCTGTCAAAACGGAGTGGACAAAGGGATGTCCCGCACAGGGCACCGGGCTGGGTGAACGGAGGTCTCACCCCGTCCCTTATCGGCCTCACCTTGAACTTCGATTCGGACGCCGTGTTCGTACGTAAAACGAGGCCCCAGTGCCCTCGGCCTGTCCCTGTATCGTGTATCGTATCAGATCGCATCAAACCCAACTCGGCGCTTCCCATCTGCCATGTCCAAACACCGCTTGCGTCTCACCTCTCACATCACGATAATACCTCGGGCCATTTCTCGCTTGCGCAGGGGGGGGGGGGGGGGGGGGGGGGGGGGTCCCTCCCAGACCGGGAGATATTGGCCCGTTTGCGGCGCTGTGCTGCAATTCGCGGGATCGTGAAGCATTCGCTCGACGGGACCTCACGATAGGGTACGGGTCCAGTTCCCGGGCCTGCATCTCCACAGTTTGACTACTCTGTACAGGTCAGGGCCGAAAGTAGACGGACGGCCGGTTGTTTTTTTTTCTGACGCTGGCGGCCACGGCGGCAAAGGAAGACCTGGTAAGTCCAGCAGAATTGCTCAGATTCCCCGGACCAGAACAGAGATGGCTATGCTACCTAATTAATGCAGTGCCACACACGTGCGGTGGTGATAGGACCTAAGAGAGTTAGCGAGTCAATGTTGCAACCTCGAGAGTTAATGCAAGTTGACGACAGTCTCTCCAAATCACCTCACATCAACGCTTCTCCCTCGGCAACCTCACATATCGTGACCCCGAGGTATCACGGCATTGAGGTGGCTTCCACTACTTACTCTCCGGTTGCCAGCTTCGGAACTAATAAGCCCCTCGTTGCCCAAAAAGGCCAAGAGTGCATGCATACATACTGCAAGACCTGTAATTACATAGTACTGCATGCATGTGGATGTGCTCACTACGTCATTTGCCTGCTGTGATCCAACCCTTCGTGCATCAAATCCAACCCTCCATTTCCCATCCAGAACCGCATCGCGAAGGGCTGAACCCCATGAACCCATGCACTGTAAAATATTCCCCCCCGAGCCCTGTATCTGCGAATAGCTACCGTGGAACCACCGAGGCCGGTCAGCCCAGATCCGTGGCTGTCGGTCTATCCGTCGGTCAGTCTGGAATGGAAGACTCACTCATCATCCTACTATTCGCAGCCCAACGTATTATTAGTAAATCTCGGCTGTGTCTTTTCCCATCGCCTCCGTCCCATCACCTGTTTCTCCTTTCTTCTCAGGCTCACCTCGCCTCACCCAGCCCAATGACTAATTCCCGCAAGCCATGAAGCAAGAGAAAAAAAAAAGCATTCGTTCGATGAGAGCATCCCATCCCATCGTCACAAAAACGCACCGACAACGGAATGGGAGGGCAAAAAGACCTCATCTCCCGGAACAGACGCCCGACGATGCCGTCCCCGAACAGCACAGCCTCCTCCCCCCAGCCAGTTCCAGGCCCCGTCCAAATGGAACCAAACCGTTCTGCTCAGCTCCGTTTACAGCCCAACCGTTCAAAATGGCCAGAGATAACACACCCCGGCTCGAAACCTCCTCGCCCAGCAAATCCGCGGCCGTCCCGACGTCCCCTCAGTGGAGCAGCGGTTCCTCTTGGCATCTTGGCATCTCGGCATGGATGATTGCATCGCTGGCATCGCCTTCTTTTCAGTTGTACGTACGTACTTCATACTTAAGTTACATAGTAAGTACTTGGCGTGGCTTGCGATTGTCGCGTATCGCGCCAACTCAACTGAGTCTGACGGCCTCCCAAGTGCGTGTGCCTGTCTGTGTCATGCCTGTGCCTGTGCCTGTTGATCTAGAACGAATGATGTTTACGGCATTCGGACTGCCCAAGGATCGATGACTGGTTCACAAGCACAGACAAAGAATCCGAATCATCTGTCAATTCAGGGGCATCAACACGTACTGCACTGGGCTTGATCATGCAAACCAGCGTCAGCCGTGATATGTCACATTTCTTTCCAATCTATCTTCATGACTCTCGCTCATCCTGCTATCTCCCTATCTATCCTCTCGCTCGTCATCAATTCCCCCGAAACCAGCGCAGCGGCGACGTCACCCCTCGTGAGGGGGGCGGTGTCCGTTTTGTGGTCCCCCCCCCCCCCCCGGAACGGTCTCGATTTTCCGCAACCGCCGCCGCCCTCTCGCATCGAACATCGTGAACTCTGCCAGGTGTGAGTGGGGGGGGGGGGGGTTTTCAGAAGGAAAACCCCTCGGCTAATTATGATTTCGGTGGCAGTGTAGTACTACTACCGTAGATGTGAACGGGCAGGCAGAGTAAAGCCTCATCAACCGTGATGGTCCCAGGTTCGCCATCTCATCCCGTCCCGTCTCCCGCCTCCGTCTCCCGTTTCCCGTTCCGCATCTCCCATCCCTCCGGAACAACCCAACCCTCACTACAACCCCCTCTCCTCAGTCAGTCCGGAACCGCAAACAAGAAAGAAGCCAACCAACCCAAGACACACAACAATACACCTCCATTCGAACCAAAAACAGCAGACATTATATCCCCCATCACGCCATGCCGTTCCAACCTTCCCCTCAATTCAACCCCAGGTTTCTCTCTCTCTTCTTCCGCCCCCATCTCGGCTACGCTCCGAGACGACCCAGTCAGTCCCCAGAAACGTCCCCCAGTCTCTCCAGACTCCAGACGCCCATTCTCCATTTCCCCGCGACCCTCGCGTCTCAGCGCCCCACCATTCCCTGTCGAGGTCTGGGTTCTGGAGGCTTGGAGATGCTGTTGCTGATAGGCACATGCAGCGCTCTCCCGAAGCCACCATGCACATAATTCTGTATGAGACAACACACGTGGGCGTTTCGGGCTTGTAGAGGTTCCCTTGTAGAGCATGTAGAGCATGTAGAGCATGTAGAGCATGTGGACAGTTAGAGGTCACGTTCTGTACCTGGCTGTACTCTCCTCTCATGCACGAATACAACATGCCCTTGAAATGCTGACCACCGGCCAGACGGGCCATCCAGCATGGCTTCGACGAGGCGTAATCACAAGGACCGGGTGCGCTGACCGGATCCTCTTCCTCTACCCAGCCTCGCTCCATCCAGCCTCGTACATCCAGCTTCACTCTGTCCGGCTCCTCTGTCCAGCTCCTCTCCCCGGCAGTATCCCTCACCTCGACCCATGCCACCTCACTCTAGAACGCATCGACTATGCAAGTATACTCCCAACTCCCCTACCCCCCAGACTTGCCCCGACTTCTTCCGGAACCACCTCCAGACCAAGTTGCTCCAAGGAATATCCCGGGCAGCCCGTCCATATGCCCTTTCGTCTCCTTTCGTCCCCTTTCATCCATCTGCTTCGTCTCTCCGTGTAATTGCGACAGGCTGATTCTCCAGCTTCCTCCATCGACATCCCAGCCAACATGAGACCACTCGCATGCTCTCGGGTAAATGCCGCCATCTACTACGTTGGATTGGAAGGGCCCTCTTTGGGGACACTTCTAGAGAACGAACCGAGGGATCAGCTGTCAAGCGTGTCATCAGCTAACCAGCAGTCAAGTCGAGTTGGGCTCATCTCAAGTCGTCACCACCTGCACAACAACGCACTAAATTAGCGGCGGGATGAGACTATAAACCCATATCCAAATGGTCTCGAACAGTCTATCGGCATGTGCAACAACTACCACAATTGACCCATATCCATGTCTATCGTCAAGGTCAACTGTCGCCCCAAGTGTCTACAACCGACATCACTCAAGGTGAATCCAGAATTGGTCAACTGTGCAATTTGGGGGCCATTTAGCATCCAGTTCAAGTAGCTTTTGCCTCGTTTCATACATTAACATCAGTCATCTCATAGTCTGCAAGCCACACCTCTGTCTCTCGCCGATACTCCTGCCAGGAGCCGCAACGCTTTCGTCCCATTCCTCCTTTTTCTTCAGATCTTAGCGTACTTCTTGAAGGCACCAATCAAGCCGCCCGTCGACGAGTCGTGACCCTCGCCGTTACCATCCTCACTGAGCTCCGTGAGGATCTTCTTGGCAAGCACTTTGCCCAGCTCGACACCCCACTGATCAAAGCTGTTGACGTCCCAGATGGCACCCTCGGTGAAGGTCAGGTGCTCGTAGTAGACAATCAACGCACCCAGCTCGGCGGGGCCAATGGTTCCTCCGACCAAGATGGACGTCGTGGGGCGGTTGCCGAGGAATCGCTTGTGTGGGACAAGTGCCTCGGGAGTGCCCTCGGCGCGGACTTCGTCATCCGTCTTTCCAACCATGAGAGCCTCGGCCTGGGCAAAGTAGTTGGAGGCCAACATCTTCTGGTGCAGGTTGTCGGTGATGGGGTTGTGCGACTGCGCGGCCAGGATGAAGTCGGTGGGGATGAGCTTGGTGCCCTGGTGGACGAGCTGGAAGAATGAGTGCTGGGCGTTGGTACAGGGCTCTCCGAACACGATGGGGCCTATGGTTGAGCATTAGCAAGGAGAATTCACAAGAAACAGTCACAACACCAAAGACTGCAATGGTAGCTATCAACTCACCAGTAGTGTACTTGGCCGGGGAACCATCCGAGGTGATGGTCTTGCCGTTAGACTCCATGGAGAGCTGCTGGAGGTAGGCAGGGAATCGGTGAAGGTATTGGTCAAAACTGTAGATCCGATTAATACATTTCATTGAGCAGTCTTTTGAGCAACACTCACGGAGCAACCAGGTGGGTCTGGGCCTGGAAAAAGTCCGAGTACCAGACGCTCAGGAGACCACCAAGAAGGGGGATGTTCTCCTTGAGGGGTGTCTCGCGGAAGTGCTTGTCCATGGCGTGGGCACCGCTCAGGAACTTGTGGAAGTTGTCGTAGCCAACGTATAGGGCAACGCTCAGGCCGATGGCGCTCCAAACGGAGTAGCGGCCACCGACCCAGCTCTCGAAGCCGAACATGTTCTTGGCATCAATGCCGAACTTGGTCACCTCGGTCTCGTTGGTGGACAGGGCGACGAAGTGCTTGGCAATGTCGCCCTTGCCATCCGTCTTCTCGAGGAACCAGGTCTTGGCAGTGTTGGCGTTGGTGGTGGTCTCGGCAGTGGTGAAGGTCTTGGAAGCAACGAGGAAGAGGGTAGTCTCGGGGTCCGAGGCTTTGAGGGCCTCAGCCATGTGGGTTCCATCGATGTTGGAGACGAAGTGCAGCGTCATGTCGTCGGCGCCATAATACTTGAGGGCCTCGGTGACCATGACAGGGCCGCTATCATCATGGGGTTAGCGGGGTAAGATCATGAGAGCGGGTGCTTGGGGGAAGATGCGGGTCACCACTCACAGATCAGAACCACCAATGCCGACATTGACAATGTTGGTGAGCTTCTTTCCGGTGTAACCCTTCCAATCGCCGCTGCGGACCTGCTCGGAGAACTCCTTCATGTGCTCGAGAACCTCGTTGACGCCGCCAGCGGAACCCATGACGTCGACACCATCAACCTTCATTTCCCAGCCACCAACGTTTCGCAGGGCAGTGTGGTAGACGGCGCGGTCCTCGGTGAAGTTGATCTTCTCGCCGGCGAACATGGCATCGCGCTTCTTCTCGACGCCAGCCTGCTCGGCCAGCTTGATGAGGAGGTCGAGGGTCTCGTCGGTGAGGAAGTTCTTGCTGAAGTCGAAGAGGATGTCGGAGCTGACGCCAGCGGCCTCAAAGGTGCGGGTGAAGCGGGAGTAGCGCTCGGGATCAGCGGCGAAGGCCTCCTTGAGAACGAAGGACTTGCCAACGCTGTCGCGGTGAGCCTGGAGCTCAGCCCAGGCGGGGAGGGTGTTGGCGGGGGCCATCTTGAGGATCGAGAGAGGGATGCGGGGGATTGACGGCAACTGTGAGAGACAGTCGAAAGATTAGATTGGGGATGCAGAGAAGAGGTAAGAGGCAGAGAGGGGGGATCGGTTGCGGGACGGAGAAGCGCGAGTAAGGGTGGAAGAGGAGGAGGAGGAGGAGGAAGACAGAGAGGTGGGTAGGAGACGGAGGAGACGGAGGAGGATGATGTGATGCGATATTGCAGGTAGCGCAGATGGAAGGTCCGAATAGCACCTCCTTCCGAGAGGTCTCTCCCCGGAGGTCTCTACTACTGGTTCACACCTCTCATAATTCACCTCAGGTGTGCGTGGCGCGGAGGGAACGGCGAAGGAGCGTTATGCGGCGTCGGCGGAACAGGGAACGTGGGGCATGATGCCACCGAGCGTGCGATTCCAACACGACGCATGTCATGACAGGAGAGTGACCAGACGTACCTTTTTGGAGGGAGTAATCTACTGAAGATGGGAGGGGGGTTGACGATTCAGCAAGCAAGCGGAAATCCCAGGCGGAGGAGAAGGGTTTTCTTAGGCGATGGTGCGAGGTGCGAGATGCAAGATGAGAGAAGGAGGAGGGTTTGCGAGAGATATGACGGCCAGGATGGAGCGGAGATGGGGAGAGAGGAGGGGTGATGAGTTTGGTGGTGGTGGGGAGGGGCAGCCTTCGGTGTTGTGAGTGAGTTCAATTCCAACACACGCGCTACACCTAATTCGAAACGCTTCGTTCTCTGTACGAACAAACAGCCGCCTATTTCCTGCAGCAGTAATTAGATACAGAGGGTACCCATCATAGGTTACTTACATGCTTTTCTCCCTCACGTACCAGGTGAAACTTGTTGGGGGTGGATACCTAAGTAATAAAGAGGCTGTACGAATAGTGCAGCAGCTGTCGAGACCTGAGCTACTACTATAGTAGTACCTAGGTGAGGTAGGTGAGGTACGTTCTTAGTCAACCCCGCCGAAGCTGTCTCATTAGCTTTTGCCAATCCTTAACCCCTCCAATCGCAGCTAATAAACTTCACTGCCCGTTCAGTGCCACCCCTCCATTCAACTCCAACTATTCGACCACGGTATCGCAGTGGGGGGGGCCACGACGTCTCATGCTTGGACATTGATCACTCAGCAGACACTTTCGATTTCATCACCATGACCAACTTCTTGTCATCCTGAAGACGAAGCTGTCTCGGAGTATTCCACTCATTCATACGCATACCAAACAGTCGAACCCGTTTTCCTGCTTATTGATCCCATTGCTCACCATCCACCAAATACGTAGTGCTCCATTTCCATGTCTCTCCACCTCCTCCACTTCTATCCTCCATCTCCGGCTCCGGCTCCGGCTCCGCCGTCCATGTCAACTGCACAATGCATTTCCGGCATGCCCTTACCCGACTTCATTAGCGTTGTACTGACACACCGCGGTGACCATCGCGAATTCCCGAATTCCTCGTCTGCCGTCCACACCTCTCGTCTCTTGCCGCTTGGCGCCTCGGGCATCTCGCCGAGGTGGACTCGTTTTTGTTCTACTATGTAGTATCGCTTTTAGCATGGCTTCAGTCTGGCGTCTCCAAATTCGGTGACCGTGTGTGTTCGTGGTCCTCCAAAACCTTCATTTCACTGGCCCACCCCCAACTTTAATGCGCAAAGGACCATAGTGGGCATTGTTCTCTCTCGGATGTGTTCACGTTGACTCCTTCAAAATTGACTCTCATCTCCATTGTCCCATCCTCAGAGGGACAAGACTGCTCCTATACCAAGTATGCTGTAGACGGAAGAGCAGCACCGGTGACGCACCCAGACTGAATCAAACCCAATATCATGAGCAAACGTACATCCTTGTTTTATACTCAAGGCCTCGTCCCTTCTTCGAGGCTTGATCCTATCTATCTAGCCTCTGAACCTTCTCTGATCCCTCCTGTCCGCCCAGATCATGATCCTATCGATGGCGAAACTCTTCTGCTTCATCCATACACATCTACATCCGCCCGTCAAGCTGAATCATCATCGTGCAAGGGGGCGTGTCTAGCTCGGTCGTTCTGTTTGTCTTACGAGCCGCCTCCGGGACTCGAGCCTGCTCGCCATCTATTCTCCCTTACGGCCTTGCGAGGCTACCATCCCTCCCTCACCCTGACCTCAAGAATCAGCTATCCCCATCACCTCCTGGTCCATGCGCCATGCCAACCGCCATCTATCGGTTGTCGTTCATGCTTCCGACAAACGAGGGGTCCTTGACACTCCCGCCAGCATCTCCAAGACCAGCAATCGGGCGGTTATAGCTGAATCCTTGGAACTGGTTCTGCATCGTCTGCGACAGCATCGGGCCATCGACATATGAGTCTTTAGGAACCTCCGACGTGAATTCAGGGTCAAAGTTGCCAGTGTCCAGTGCATCCGCCTGCGATTTCCGAGTCAGTACAACGCGCTGCGAGAGCGAGGAAGGGATGTTCACTTACCACATTGGGCTTGAAAGTAGGCTCATACTTGCGCTGGAGCAGCTTGCGCCAGTCGATGGCATGGAAGAATGGGTGCGCCTTGATCTCGGCTGAGCCGTTGGCGCCCAGTCGCTCCTCGGGGTTACGGTTCAGCAGCTTCGTCAGGAGGTCCTTGGCCGCAGGAGGTACCACGTCCGAGAAGTGGAGAGGTTCCGACAGAATCTTGCGGTACATTTCGTTCGTGTTCTCATCGTAGAAAGGAGGCAGGCCCGTCAACATCTCGTAGAGCAAGACTCCCAGGGTCCACCAATCGACCGTCTTGTTGTAGCCTTGGCCCATGAGCAGCTCGGGTGCCAAGTACTCGGGGGTACCACAGAAAGTGTTGGTCCGGTCCTCGTCCTTCATGTCCAGCTTGCAGAGACCGAAATCACATAGGGCAATGTGGCCCTGGTAATCGAGGAGAATGTTCTCGGGCTTGAGATCGCGGTAGATGACATTAAATCCGTGGAGGCATTCCAGGGCGCATAGCAGCTCCGCCGTGTAGAATCGGGATCGGTTGACATCGAACCGGTGCTCCTTCTGCAGGTGATGGAACAGCTCGCCTCCGTTGACCAGTGCCAGCACAAAGTAGAGCTTCTCTGGTGACTGGAAGCTGAACTTGAGTGGCACAATGAAGGGGTTGTTGATCTGCGCCAGCACAGACCGTTCCGCCAGGGTGTGAGCCACCTCAGATCGAGAAATGATGTGTGCCTTGCGGATCGTCTTGAGAGCGTAAATTCGGTTTGTGTCCTTCTTGCGCACCTGCATGACCTTACCGAAGCTGCCCTTGCCAATGACCTTCAGCAGCTCAAAGTCTTCAATCTTGAGCTTCCCGGCTCGCGTCTCCACGTACTCCACGCCAATCTTAATTCTGCCGGAGCCGTACTGGACGTCAACCCACTCGGCACCGCGGTGACCTGGTCCCTTGTGACGGGCCGCGTGCTCGGCCGCTGCCTTCTCGCGGTCCTTCTTGCTCGCCTTCGGGTCCTCCACAAACGGCTGTCGCTCTTCGAACCGGGGGTTGATTCGAGCCACGCCCAGGAAGATGTCCTGGCTGCGTCCCGATCCTGGAGGGGCCGCAGGGTTGCGCATATAGAGATGAATCACCAGCTCCGTCACTCTTGAAACATCGAATTTGTACTGGGTGTTGCCGCCCGCCCACAGCGGGTTCTCTGGGTTGCCGTCGACCGAGTTGACAAAGACCTGGACTTTGTCGAAATCAAGAAGAGCGTAAGGCATGTACTTGCCAGAGATTCGACCGTGGTTGGTTGGGATGCCACTGAAGCCGCCGGCGGACGAGTGTGGTCGATGGCCTCCGTTAATATAAGAACCTGGGACGCGTGATGAGGAAGTCGGTCGCACGGAGCCGGCCATGTTCAGGGCGCTGCCCGTGGAAACCGACCCTTGGTGTGACGATTGGAGAGCATTTCGATGTTGCTCTGGCAAAGAGAATCCTTGGCCTTCGTGGAGAGTGACAACAAGGATACCGGGCTTGGGGGGCTTAACGACGGGTGCTTGCGTCATGGCCTCAGAGGCGGCTAGTCCGAGGTCAGTTTGGCGAACAACAAAGATGCTACCACACCGCGCACTCACCGATGGCGTTGTCGGTTGCCGGGTTTGCGGCGGCCGCACTCGGTTGGCCCTTTGCATCCTTATCTGTGATGGTAGAGGTGGACGGCGATCGGGAAAAGGGGCTCAAAGGGCCGAGATGGGTCTCCTTCAACTCTGGAAGTCATGGTCAGCCTTGGGCAGTCGGCCACGCGAGAAGTGAGGTTAGGCGACGGTCTGATGGCTAAGCCTTGGTCGGGTGGAAATGATGGATAAAGAGACGGAGAGAGAAAGAGAGAGAGAAAGAGAGAGAGACGGCAAGGAGTAGGACGTACTCTTTGTCAGGTTCCACGACGACATGGTTGCGACGAGGCCAGCGAGGTATTTGCGAATGGTTCAGTGGTGTCGGGGGGCCAGGTCGACGACGATGCCGACGACGAGGTTCCGGGAGAGGCGTCGATGGAAAGCCAGGCGACGAGGTGTGCTCGGGGCAGGCTGAGGAAAGTCTGGGCAAGCACAGGCGTGATGGCGTGGCGATGCGATGCAGCCGTTGGGCTCAGATAGGTGGGTGATTTGTAACCCCGCAGACACGGACGGACAGACAAACAGGCGTAGAGGCGCGTGGTCGGGTGGAGCAGAGGATTGACGATGGGAGAACCGCAGGGCGACGGCGACGGCGACGGCGACGGTGGAGGAGGAGGAGGAGACGAGGGTTGAAAGGGAGAAAAGGAACGGATTCGGAGAAATCGATGCTGTTGTGAGAGGGAGAGTTTCGAGGTTGCGAGGTTTGGGTCGATGTCGGAGGTCGAGGTCGAGGTCGAGAGGAGAGGGAGGCGAAGCAGAAGTAGCGAGTAAGTACTTGAACGGAGGACGGGCCAGGATGGGAGAAAGGGATGATGAAATTCAGGGCCCATCAGATTGCGGCTTAGGTGGTTTTGGGTGGCAATGGGTTAGTGCATGGACACTGGATGGGCAGTGGACAGGCAGTGGACGGACAGCGGCCCAGTGGACGGATAGAGGCCTAGACTCCAGCGGGCAGCACCTAACTTGGCCCAGCCCAGCAGCCCGGGCAGTGGACCTCGCTACCCCGGGCCAGGCGGCTGACACTCGCACTGTGACGGGGGCTGGTCTCAGGGCCAGTTGCTGCGGGATGGTCCGCCAAGGCTGGATGACAGTATACAGTGCGCCTAGCCCCAATGCCGAACATGTCACTGTACTGTGCGACCCGCCTCGATCGCCCGTGAGCCCGTGGCCTTGCTGGTCTTTCTCGGTTGAGCCGCCTCTGTCCAATGCAATGCCAGAGAGCCCTGCTGGAGGGCAGATGAGATGAAGAACGTAATTACACGAAACAGGAGGCAGGACTTGACTTAGGACATTAGCCGTCGGGTGTTGTTGTTCGAGATTTGCGCTGCCCAACCATTGGGGGCCTAGATTAGCATCTGAGTGGCCGCGAACTGTACAGCCACCGATTGAGACTCGAGAAGGAGACGCTGCGGCGTGCGTTGCGTGGCACGTACATAGTAAGATAGTAAGCCATCCGACTACCAAATCGGGGTGGGGAACTCTTCGTGATGGTGGAACAATTGCTTTTATTAATGGGAAGTAAGACTGTGCAGGTGTGCATCTCGCAACAAACACAAAGCAGCTAGGCCATGCTGCGTCGACCCAAGGTGTGGTGGAGGTGGGCCTGGCGTGGATGATGGAGGATATGTGGGCAGGCCATCTACTGGTTCTGAAGCTAGCTTGCTTGGCTGAACGACCCCGACATTAGGGACAGGTGCGCTCTGGCCTGCCAACTCCGATGAACTTGTTGCTTGGGGAGATGTCTATTTTAGATACGAGGAGGGAGGCATCCAATAACGGCTGTGTTATCTGTGCGGGCTCCCTCCTTTGTGTTGTACCTACAAAGTAGTGTGCCGTCGGGCGTGTAGCTGGTTGAGGCATGATGATGAGGATGTGACAGCTGTTGAACAAAGTCGCACGGCGGCAATCATATGGCTTCTCCAACTGAAGACAGCAAGATAAATGATGGTAGTAACTTTCCAGGTAGTCTTGAGCTTCAATTGATCTCATAGGAAAGGTAGTTAAATTGCACTTGGTTAAGACAAATATTGATTCTCCTCCTGTCTTTACTTCGCAGTCTGCCTACCCTAGACTCAGCCGCGGCGCCCCTTTTTTTTTAGGAACACCACAGCAATCAGCCCCGTTAGCCCCCTTGCGATAAGGAGGTGGGGGGCCTGACACATCAGGCCGAAACCTTGTGGCCACTGGCTAGCCGTCTGGCAACCTGGCAAGAGCCGCAGGACACATTTTCGAGAAGCTCGAAATTCATGTGCAACAGGAGCTCCAAGCTGCTGCTGAACCCGGGATTTACGATTGACGCTGTAGACGACCTCCACCTCCGCGATCCTCCTCCCACCGACCTCCAACCCTCCGCGACGCATCCAAAACACCCTCTGTAGCGCTTGCATGGTGGCCGCTTCCAGGTACTCCAGCCGCTGACCCCACTACGAAGTACGTGCTTCGACATCACCGCCCTGGGCCCGTAGCCTGGACAGCTTGCCTCTTCACCTCTGCGACTGCGACACTGCGACAACCACCGCCACGATGAAGTTAGACGTCAAGGTCAGTGCCGCGCTGGCATCTCGGATGCGCCTCTGCAACTCCTCCATGACGACCCTGTTTTCCGCTCTCCTCTGTCCCGTTTCCCTCGTCTCCCCCGGACACGTCGTCGCCCACCGTCCCGCTCGTCTCTCCCTGCTGCGATCCCCAAGCTGACAACTCCTTGCGACAACAGCGCCAGCTCTATGCTCGCAGCGAGCGAGTCAAGGGCATTGACTTCCATCCCCATGAGCCATGGATCCTCACCACCCTCTACAGCGGTATGCTCCAACCGCCGCCTCATGGCGACGTGCACCTTGAAGCTGACCGTCCCTACAGGCCACGTCTACATCTGGTCCTACGAGACGCAGCAGATCGTCAAGACATTCGAGCTTACCGATGTCCCTGTCCGCGCCGGCCGCTTCATTGCCAGGAAGAACTGGATCGTCTGCGGATCTGACGACTTCCAACTACGTGTCTACAACTACAACACTTCCGAGAAGATCACCTCGTTTGAGGCCCACCCCGACTACATCCGAGCCATCGTCGTCCACCCCACGCAGCCCTTTGTGCTTACCGCCTCCGATGACATGACCATCAAGCTGTGGGACTGGGAGAAGGGCTGGAAGTGCGTGCAGGTCTTCGAGGGTCACGGCCACTATGTCATGGGCCTCGCCATCAACCCCAAGGACACCAACACCTTTGCCTCGGCTTGTCTCGACCGAACCGTCAAGATCTGGAGCCTGGGATCCTCCACCCCCAACTTCACCCTCGAAGCTCACGAGACCAAGGGTGTCAACCATGTCGACTACTACCCCCACTCCGACAAGCCTTACCTTCTGACCACCTCCGACGACCGGACCGTCAAGATTTGGGACTACACCACCAAGTCCCTGATTGCGACCCTTGAGGGACACACCAACAACGTCTCCTTTGCCTGTTACCACCCCGAGTTGCCTGTCATCATTTCCGGTTCCGAGGACGGAACCATTAGGATATGGCACGCCAACACCTACCGATTCGAGCAGTCGCTCAACTACAGCCTCGAGCGAGCATGGTGTGTGTCGTATCAGAAGGGCAAGCAGGGTATTGCTGTGGGTTTCGACGATGGTGCGGTTGTGGTCAAGCTGGGCCGAGAGGAGCCTGCTGTGTCAATGGACCCCTCCGGCAAGCTTATTTGGGCAAGACACAACGAGGTTGTTTCTGCCATCATCAAGGGAGGAGGTGAGTTTGTCCCTGTTACCATTGCCGCGTCCCACTAACACAAGACAGATGCCTCTGTCAAGGACAACGAGCCGATCTCGCTCCCCACCAAGGACCTCGGTACCTGTGAGGTGTACCCCCAGACCCTGATTCACTCCCCCAACGGCCGCTTTGTCGCTGTGTGCGGCGATGGTGAGTACATCATCTACACCGCCCTTGCCTGGCGCAACAAGGCCTTCGGATCGGCATTGGACTTTGCATGGGCCTCCAAGGACAACAGCAACGATTTTGCCATCCGGGAGTCTCCCATGAGCGTCAAGCTGTACAAGAACTTTGTCGAGAAGAGCGGAGGCTTGGACGTCGGTTTCCAGGCCGAGCGACTCCATGGCGGAGTGCTGCTCGGTGTCACTGGACAAGGCGGAGTTTCGTTCTTCGACTGGACCACGGGCGGCTTGGTACGAAGAATCGAGGTCGAGCCTAAGGAGGTTGGTACTCCAGAACGAAGACAACGAAGTGAGCGAATGCTAACAGGCTTAGGTCTACTGGTCGGACAGCGGAGAGCTAGTGGCGATTGCCTGCGAGGATACCTTTTATGTTCTGCGGTTCTCGCGTGAGAACTACGTTGAAGCCGTGCAAGCTGACCAGGTGGAGGAGGATGGCGTGGAGGCTGCCTTCGAGGTCATTACGGATATTAGCGAAACGTGAGTAACCACGCCAATTCACCCTGGACGCAGACTGACAAAGACAGCGTGCGAACCGGCGAGTGGGTTGGCGACTGCTTCATCTACACCAACAGCACCAACCGACTCAACTACCTCGTAGGTGACCAAACCTACACCGTGTCTCACTTCGACAAATCCATGTACATTCTTGGCTACATTCAACGCGATTCTCGAATCTATCTCGCAGACAAGGATGTTGGCGTTACGTCGTTTTCTCTGTCACTACCGGTTCTGGAGTACCAGACGCTCGTCCTCCGAGAGGACATGGAGACGGCTGCGGAGCTGTTCCCGACGATTCCCCAGGATCAGCTGAACAAGATTGCCCGGTTCTTGGAGGGCCAAGGCCACAAGGAGCTTGCTCTGGAGGTGGCTACGGATCCCGAGCACAAGTTTGACCTTGCGCTTGGATTGAACCAGCTCGAGGTTGCGCTGGAGCTCGCCCGTGAGGCTGACGTCGACCACAAGTGGAAGACTGTTGGAGACGCTGCGCTGGCGGCTTGGGAGGTAACGCTTGCCGCGGAGTGCTTTACACATGCTAAGGACCTGGGCTCCCTGCTCCTGTTGCACTCATCAACTGGCGACCGCGAGGGCCTGGCTGCGCTGGCGACACAGGCGCAAGAAGCTGGTTCGCACAACGTTGCCTTTTCATGCCGCTGGTTGCTGGGCGATATCGAGGGCTGCACGCAGGTCCTGAAGCAGACTGGCCGACTTGCCGAGGCAGTGTTGTTCGCTCAGACCTACAAGCCTAGCCTGGCGGTGCCGGCTGTCACGGAGTGGAAGGAGAATCTGGAGAAGAACAAGAAGGGACGGGTTGCCAAGCTGATTGGTGTTCCGACAGAGGACTCGGACCTGTTCCCCGAGTGGGATGCGTGGTTGGCGCTTGAGGGCGAGGGCGGTGGTGCCGTGGGCGAGACGAAGGCGATTGAGGTGGGTGAGGATGTCAACGGGCAAGACGAGGGCACAGAAGAAGAGGAGAGCGAGGATGACGAGTAGGGGCTTGGATCTGACGAGCAAGTACGGAGTAAGGTCTTGCAGTTCGGTCTGGCAGGCGTGCTTAGATAGGAATGGTGCAGAAAAGGCTGGCTTCGTTTTCCGTTGGGGGGGCATCAATGAGTATAATGAGAGATAAGAGAAAAGATGTACTACCTACCTACGGAGTGTTGGATGTTGGGTGATGTGTCTATTGCCTGCGAGATGTACAGCGTCAATAGTGGCTTGTACGGCCAGAACAGAACCCCTTAAATACAGGGTCTAACTTGCTATAACTTGCTATACGGGGTACACTAGGAAGTAATCTACTTCGTACAGACCGCTCCCAATCCCTACTTTGTACCTCGGTGAGGCTTGGACTCACTCCTCTGGGGCTGAATGTTGGCTAAAACCCATTGGCTGGCCGCGGGCGTTTGTTGTGAGTGGCTGGTGGCTGGTGGCTGGTGGCTGGCGGCTGGCGGTGCTGTTCGGCGGGAATTATTTAAGCGACGCGCGCCGGATGTTTGGGCGACTCAGGAGAGAACTGCCTGTCACCCCGTATTGCTTGTCTATAACTTTATTTCTTTGTCTTTCCCCACCGCCAAAATACCTACCTATCTACTCCGTACCTACCTGCCTGAAGAGAAAGCAAAGCTCCCCAAGTTAAAGAAAGAAAAAAAAAAGATGCCCGCCGTCAAAGCCCCCGAGAAGCAAGCGCCCATGGAGATGGCGTCGTCCAGCCAGACGGAGCCGCGGATTGTTGACCAGCAGCCCGTAAGTCCGGCCCGACTCGATTGTCTCTCCCTTCTCCCCCTCCCAGCCCCGATGACTCGCTGGCGGTCTGTGACTGGACGAGCTTGAGTGACAAGGCTTTTTTTTTTTGACCTGCTTTGGCGTTCGTTTCTTTGCTGACTACAAGACTCACTCACAGGCCTCGGAGCCTCGTCCGGACGCTGAGCCGCAGATGACGATGCGTGGTGGTGGCTTCAGCCTGGGGTGCGACTGCTGCGATGGATCGTGCCGCTTCCACAAGCACTGCTGCTAGAACGGGTGAAGCTGGTTCTTTCTTCTTCTTCTTCTTCTTCTTCACGATTACGATTTGGTGGATTTTAGTGAAGGAGGGCACTCCGTAGTTGATCGTGGAGTGGATGGCTGTGGGTTTAATGGTGGTTGGATGGTTGAGGAGATGAGCAAGCGAGCGAGCGAGTGAGCGTTGATGTTGATATGCGCCATGGCTAGAGACAGACACTAAATAGGTTTTGTTCAACGAAGAACAAGCACGCTTTGGTATTCGTCGGCTAGGACTGTGTCCACTACAAAGACTCGACGTACCTATCCTTTGGGCGTTGTGAGGCAGGCTGGGCACTCATTGCTTGGCTGTCGATCCCCGTGACCGGCTCACTCACCCACCCGCCATCAACTTTAAACGTGCTGACGGTCAGCAAGACCCTTTTTCTTGGCGGGATCCCGTCTTGGGTGAAACCGCGAAAAAGCGCCATCAGGGATCTGCAGAGTGGGGGAGCTCTCAAATTATACGTGCGAGAACGGGGGACGGCTACATAGTATCTTTTCCTTCCGGTTCTTACTGAGGATGAAAAATACTGTGCTCCTTTCCTGCTGTGCACCGTCGGCGTTTTTTTTTGTTTTTTTGCGAGGGGCTTACTTTATGCTCTGTCACTCAGATTACGTGGAGGAATAAGCACCGCAAGCATGGAACGGGCAGTCCAGGAACCATCTCGTAGACTACTTGGGAGGCTGGACTTGACAGTTTTGTGGCGTTGGATCAACAGGGCCCTTTCCATGTAAGAGGCTTGGCGGTTGCGCGTTCAACTTCACATGAGAGACGCGACAGACAACAGAATACTGACAAGACGTAGATATACTTACAAGACGTAGATAGGCAAGTCACGGCAAAGACACGTACTAAAATGGTCATGGCTCTTGATTGAGGCCTCGATTAAGGATATATGTAAATAAGAAGCTACAACAATGGCAAACGCTTTAGCCAATCCCCAAAGACCCAACGACAACTGTGAAACAAGTCCGCTCAATAGCAGCAGCATACAACAAGTTCTCTTCTCAGCTCAAGTTTTGACGAGCGGTAACAACATCGCTTTAGAGGATGGCAACGACGGCGCCGGCAACGGCCATGGCGGCAACGGCCATGGCGCCCTGGTGGGAAGCAGCACCGGTCTCAGAGGCCTTGCTATCGCCAGTAGCCGTGGCATCGGCGCCGGTGGCCGTGGCATCGGAACCGGTGGCCTTGGCGTCGGAGCCGGAGCCGCCCTTGGTGGAGCACGGGGCGATGCCGGTGTAGTCGCTGAGGGCCGGGCACTCCTCGAGGGCGGAGGAGATCTCGTCCTCGTTCTTGGAATACCACGACATGACCTCGGAGCTGTAGCTCTTGTACTCCTTGCTGAGGCTGGCGGGCGTGGTGAACTTGCAGGCGTCCGTCTGCGGGTTCTCGAGCAGGTCCGAGATGATGGCCGACGGCGGCGTGGGCACGTCCTTGTACGCCGAGAGGATGGCCGTCTGGCACTCGGGCGACGAGATGCCCGTGGCACTGCTGTCGTCCATGGTGGCGCGCGCCTCGATCTCGCGCTTCATCAGCGGGTGCGCCATGAACTCGGCGGCCGAGGCGGCAGTGGCCAGCAGAGTGGCGGCGAGGAGCATCTTGGACTGCATCTTGATGGATGTGTTTTGGTGGTGGGAGGAGAGAGGGATAGTTTTGGGTATATAGACGAGAGAGTCTTGAGGGAGTCTTGAGAGTGTGAGAAGAGTGGAAGCGTGATCCTTCCTCCTGGGTCCCGGATGACAAGGCCTCTTTATACAACATCCAGACCCTCAGCTCAACAGCGTTCAAGCCTTCGGTCGTCTGGTCCTCACGCCCCAACGCCCAAAGCTTCGCATAGCTTCCCCCGGAATGCAAGACCGGCAACGGCCTAGCTGTCTCAGCTGGGCGACAATTTCCACAGCCAACGACACCGGCTAGGACGCTAAGTGGCGCTTATCCAGACGCGGAACGACTTTTGTCGCCCTTCGCTAGGCAGACTTTGCTGCTGGAGTCGCCTCCCCAAAATTTAAAATAAGTCTAATGTGAGGCTGATTTTTTTTTATAGCAGAGAGTGAGTCCTGTCCTTTGATGTTAGTGGAGGGGCCCGCGCTTTCGGGTAGGGTACCGACGATGGTTGGCCAAGACGGGAGGTAGAGGTTGTCCAGGGGTGGGATGGAGCCCCTTGCCGTTGAGCAAGTACCGGTGTGTGCGACTGGACCAGTGCGGATGAAGGATGCGATTGTGGTGAATGTATGTATGAAGGTGGTGATGCCGACTGCCGAGCGAGGTTGGCAGATCAGCCCTATGGGTGGATGGCGGCGAATTGAGACACAGAATCACCTCCACCACCTCCTCCACCACGCTTTGTCTCTCTCTCTCCCAGAAGCGCGGTCAGGGAGCAGAACCTCCGTGTGAATCAACCCAGCTGGACAGAAAATGGATTCTGCCCAGAGCAGCTCTCCTGGAAGCAAAACGCCAGGCTCGGCGGAGCAGACACCACTTACCAGCGCATCCCACGATGGCGTTCGAGCTGAGCATCTAGCGGCCCTCTATCTCAACGGCGGGAGATGGCTTTCCCCCAATAACCCAACGAGTCATCTACCGAACAACACGGCCGAGCTATCACCCGGGTCTTCGCTCGCCAAGCTAGCGGCACTTGAGCACCAGCCGGCGCAGATCAGCCCTGAGACAAGGGAGAGAGAGAGAGAGAGAGAGAGGAGCTGAGCGCCCCAAAGGAACGGACGGGCCAACCAAGGCCCTGAGCGCTCTCTGCCCTACGGTCTGCTAGGGCTGGCTGGTGATGCAGATGCAGGGCTTCATGGATGAAATGAGCCTTGCCCTTGGGTCTAGGCCTGTTGTCCCAGCGCCGCGGTGGAGGATGTGGAGAAGCAGATTGGGCACTTGGAGCGCCATGGCTGGACGAGCTGATGAGGAGGGCGTCGAGACATGAGGGCATCTTTATTGGAGCCTTGCTCCTTGCATGATGGGGATGGATGGATGTGTGTGCTTTCTTTGGAGGAGGATAAAAAAAAGATAGAAGAAGGGGGCTTGAGGGTTTAGGTCCTGAGGTTCTCTTTAGATGACACAGCGTCTGTTGCTTCATCTCAAGTTTCCCATCAGAGGAGGATCTGGATGGATACTATTGGATAGGTCAGTCAATGGTGAAATAGGGTCAGAGTGTGTCCCCGTGACGAGGTTTTACCCCTGAAGTCAACGACACCACGATACGCGACGATGCCATGCCATGCACGCACAGCGCATTGCAATTTACGTACCCGCACCGACGACGATACGAATACTATAGCTGCCCAGCACCGAATAGGCAGGCGAGTAATGGCCTGGACAAGCCGGTGCAATGATTGGCCATCTGGTGACATGCTCTTCAGCCCCAAGCCACCATTTCTAGGCGTAGGGCCCGGTGGTGAGCTGTAGGGCGCTATCGACAAGCCAGGAGCCACGAAGTAAACTAGGTCGCGAGGGTTCTAGACTCTTAGGTTTGGCTTTGGGTTGGAGCCGTGGCGGGCGCTTGGGGGGGGACGTGTCCTAGAAGATGGAGGCGAGAATAGGTGGTGCTAAGGCTGAATTGGAGTGATATATCACAGGACTTGGTGAATTGGTAGGACTTGTTGACTTGACTTGGTGACGCCAGGATAGGAAAGTAATGTATGCAGCCACCGAGTGTATTGAAATAGGCCTCATTATCAATTATCGAATATTCTTTCTTTCATGCTTCTTTTTACAGGTTCATACCGAGAAATCCATATCCTACCATCCAACCCATCCATTCATATATCCAGCAAACCGGTATCCATTTCTCATCAAGCATCCGTAAAAATCTATTCCAAGATTCCCCAAATCAGTTCGATGATCCGCAAGTGCCAAATCCGCTCTGGCAGCCTGTCCCGCAGTGGTCCGTAGTCGCACCGCACCAGCCGGCCCGGGAACAGCACGTCGCTCCGGGCTCCCGGATACACGTCGTCCCGCCAAAGTTGGTGCCGCACCGGCCGTTGGTGCTGATGGGGGCGGTGCCGGTCGCCGTGCTCGTCGCCGACGTCTTGGTCGTCGTCGACGAGGAGGACGCCTTGGACGACACGGACGACGAGGCGGAGCTGTCGCATGTTCCGTACCTGGACTGACATCCCGTTCCGCAGTGGTCCGTCGTTGAGCCGCACCACCCGGCCGGCGAGCAGCACGTCGCGCCGAGGGGCTCGTACTTGCACGTCTGGTCGCCGTGGTTGGCGCCGCATCGCCCGTTGGTCGTCGCCGGGAGCGAGCCGGTGGCGGTGCCGGCAGTCGACGTCGACGTCCTGGACGTTCCCTGCGTCGTCGTCCGCGTCGTCGTCGTCGTCGTCGATCCCGACCCCGAGGCGCTCCGGTACCAGTTCGCCTTGGGGTCGTTGAGGCATTCGCCGACGGTCACGGCGCTGAAGCCGTTGTCGGCCATGGACTTGAGCATGTACTCGGTCAGGTTGTACACGGACTGGTACACCGGGTCGTGCTCGATCTGCAGCCACTTGTTCGACGCAGGGCTCTTGCCCTCGACGGTGGAATCCCAGATGTCCTTGGACGTCTGGATCAGGTCGGGGCTGTCGTGGAGGTAGCCCTCGGTGTCCAGGTTGAAGTAGGTGATGTGGTAACCCAGCTCGTTCAGCCAAGCATCCGTGGTGGTGTTGCTGGCCGAGTACGGAGGTCGCATGTAAGTCGGGAAGTAGCCCAGTATGTCGGCAAAGGCGATCTCGTTAAAGACCATCTGGTTCCAGAACTTGGCCTTGCTCAATGTCGTCAGGCGCTGATGCGACCACGTGTGGCTCGCGACTTGGTGGCCGTCGGTGATCATGCGCTTGATCAGGTTGGGCCAGTCCGTGGCCGGGTCGTTGATGGCTCCCTTGCCCAGGTTCCTCCCGGTGATGAAGAAGGTGGCCTTGGCGTCGTACTCCTGGGGTTCATGTCAGCACCGTACATCACAGCACCTGCATTTCTCCTTGGGGAAACTTACCGAGAGGAGATCGAGGAGGTCCGAGGTGTAGGTGTAAGGGCCGTCGTCGTACGTCAGCGCAATATCGCCGTTCTGGTTGCAGCGGTAGATGGCCTCTCCGTACGGGATGCTTCCCAGCTTCGGCCGGGCAATGTCCTTGGTCTCGGGCCCCGACGGGCGGACATTGGCATCACATGCCGGGCCGTAGTCGATCTGGCACGACGGCGCCGAGCAGTACAGGTAGCCGTTTCCGCACCATCTGGCGGCCGTGTTAGAACATGTTGTGGATCGGGCTTGGACGGGCCGTGACGGCCAAACTTACCCGGCGCTGGAGCAGCACTCGGTGCTCGAGCAGACGGTGCCGAAGCCGGTGCCGCATCTGCCGTTGGTAGAGACCTGCCGTTTCTCGAGGCCGTCGTCGCCGTCGTCGCCGTCGTGGGAGTGTCGGTCGACGATGGCACGGTGGGACTGGTCTAGAGCGGCCCCGTGAACAAGGGCAGCGCCCGTGGCCGCAGCGAGGGCCAAGGTATTCAGGCCTTTCATGACTACTTTGGGGAAACGAGTGACTGGTAGAACGAGCGGACAAGTCTGAAGCCAGACTATGGATACAGAGAGCTGTGACGGTTGTGTGCGCTCATGCCGTCGAGCGGCGTGGGGACCCGGGGATATATACCTACCTACCTACCTGTCTGTCTGTCTGTCCGCCTGTCTGTCCGCCTGTCTGCCTGTCTGTCTGTCTGTCTGCTACGCCATGTCCGCTACTTTCGTATCCGCGAGCTGCACGCTGCACGCTGCGAGCTGCTGGAGTCCTGCTTCCAAGGATCCATCATCCCCAACAACACCAGGGCCAGACCCCAGCCAGCGATCCATCCGTCGGGGCTCTTCTCCACCCCGCCAGCATCTCGACATGGCGAACCAGTTGCCAGCCAGCGCCAAGCCAATATCTGGTCGGAACTGTACCACACCCGGACCCAGGGGGACGTGGCGTGCGAGTTAGTGGGTTGGCAGGGCGTGCGGAGGCGTCGATCCTCGCTAACTATATAGACTACTTAGTATGTACGGGCCGGGTCCGATATCACATCGGGCAATTGACGCCACATCGGGGAGCGGGCCGGTCGTCTTTGTTGTGTTGAGAATGCTTCCACTTATTAAGATGCTAGCACATGTCGTGTTGTGGCGCGAGTGAGATCGCTGAGAGATCGCTTCCCGTCTTTTCAGCTCCCCCCATATTTTCAGCTTTCCCCTTTGTTCCTGTCCCGTTCCCGTTCCTGGCTTGTTCGTGAGAGAAATTAATTAACTTAAGGTCGGGGCTGCATCCTGCTTACAGTAGCTGCAGCGCCCGCATCACATCGCAACGCAACGCAACGCAACGCAACCACGCTGACCAAGAGAGCCTCGTATTCCCGAAGCCCAATATGCACGCAAAAGGCTTGTGCTGACGGGGCTCGGGACGTTTTTCACCGCAATACGTGCGTCGACGTGGACTTCATACGGTCGCGGCACTGTGCCCGCGTAGCACCAAGTTGGCAAGCCCACCCTGGGAATATTCCCTGAATATCGCCCATTGTCGGGTTTATCGATGTAAGGCGGCTGCACGTTGGCTGCCGGCAATATGGGGAGCTGACCCCTCGTTCATTTCAACAGTACGAGGTTTTTTCTCCCCTTACAATGTCTTTATGCTAGCCGGTTTCGCAAGTTCAGCTGGACGCGAGGCAGCCGGGGATTGGGCAAGCCGACGTGGGCTCGGATGGATGATGGATATATCGACGCCTTGATGTGACGCCTGTGTGCATCAGTGCATCAAAAGCCGCAGCTAGAGCATTTGGTGTGAACTGAGATGCACAATACATTCATCCAGCTAGTCCGCTGCGCCAGTATACGCAGTTATTGCCTCTTTTCTTCCCTCCCCGAGCTTGGCGTGTGCCCATCGAGAGCGGAGCCTTTTTTTCTTTTCTTATTCTTGGGTTGTGCTCTGACATCCGCAGAACAGAACAGGGGAATGGTTTGCCAAGACGCAGAAGAAGAAAGAAAAGAAAACGGTGATCAACCACAAACAACAAAGCGAAAAGAAGGCATCCATCCACTGGCTTCCCCGGCTGCAGGGTCAGGCCACAACCGATCTGCGCGATGCATCGCAGCTAGTTTGTGAGAGGTTGCGGCGACGACGGCTCAACTGAGCTACTGCACTCCGGTAAGCAGGGATAAGGGGGAAGGGGAAAAAAAGGAAATATATCTCCCGCGTTGAGGTGAGCGATTCCAAGGTTGATGATGCGGACGAATTGCTTGTTTCCTCTTCACACACTGTACGGCTCTCCTCTTTTTCCTCTTTGGGCAGCCGAGTAAGACGATTCCGTCGTCATTTCTGTGTCACACAGCGCAAGTTGCGAGAAAATCTCGTCATCCTCGCAGCCTTTTCAGCAGTTTTTCCTGTCAGCTTTGAGGCCAATAAAAGACATAATGGAGGAGTATTGACAAATGGGGAGATTAGTCGGGATTGTTAGTCTACGTGCTTTTCCTAACTGTCAGACTAGATTACGATGTGACTTCATCCGCATCATCTCATGGTGTAACCATCCATTTCAATCTGTCCATGCCAACTGACTAGTTTAACTACCCTACACCTATCCAAATTGCGGGGAAACCAATACTACTCAATACCGATACCAAGTTTGTTCCCAAAGGGTTTTCGTATTTGGATCTTCCGTATTTGAGAATGAAAGGCATTTTATGCCTAGTGGTCCACTATTCCATCTATGCTGGTCGTTGAGAGTCGAGTATCTTTGCTGGAACACTGTCGAAGTGGTTGAACTAGACTAACCTCCACTGACACAAATTCAACATGCTGTCCCTTCACGCCCACTCTCATTAAGTGAGTTTTAAATAACTTCCCATCTCGGTTCTAGCTATAGGACCACGTGGCCACCTTGCCTTATCATCGAGCCTGATTTGCGCCGTGAGTCGACAAATGAGACAAGTTTCGTGTCCCGATTAGCTTGCTCGTTTGAGTTGCCTACCTCTATTGGCTGAAAGGGTTTCGCGGGACCTAAAGATGGACTTACCAGTATGATCATCTTTCTAAAAAAAGAGTCCTTTCACGGTATCTGCTTCTCAAGTAGGCTCGTCTGGAGCTAGAGATAATGCTGGACGTCTGTCCAAACGCAGCCGTTCAATATCCGGAATCTTCTCTTACATGGATAAAGAGCATTTAAATCGTCGAAAGCTATCCTTAATAGACCGAGTTCATGGCATTATTAGAACTGTTCAAAGCCCTGATGCCACCATGAAATTCATATGACTGAAGCCTGCAGAAATCTATGCGATGTCCCTATGCAACCGAGATGTTTCCTCAAATAAAGTATTTGACGAGTGTTTGGCTTTAATCCTTCTGTGGCCCTCGCGACGCTAGGAAAATCCGGCTACTGATATACAATCCAGCTACTAATATACAATCCAGCTTGACACTGTTCTGTGCAGTTCGGTGGTCCCGTGTAAATCGGTGGTTCCGAAATAGCTTAGATGCTTCAGACGGCAAGGACCCCCACGGAGTGGATTCTAAGAAAGAACCATTACAGTAGCTCCCGAGGAACCATCCTGAGAGACTGCCTGTTTGTTACGTAACCTGCCTCTGGTCCATGTGATAGTGGGTGTCTGTGGACCATGAGACTCGTCTTCCTTGGCACTTCACCCCTTGAGCCAACTTCTCATACACGTATTCTGTAACAGAATCCCAAGAATGGCTAGGGTGAACCGACGACACTGGGGTGATGGGACAAACCTGGCTCATACAGTGACCATCTGGGCGAATTTATCTGGGTCGATGCATATGATATGAGCTTGATGTTGCATCGTGGAGAAGTGCTCGCAAGTTTCCCGCCCTTAGCCTCCCCAAACGAACCGAGAACAAATGCTCTTTTCGGACGAGTTCGGCGTATGTTTGCTATATCACGCGGCCGGACTATTGCTGGACAGACTCAATGCCATACACTGTATCCTCTTATTATTCCTGGTAATCTCTACTGTGTAATGCTAGTTTGAGTTGAACGATACCTGCCCCGTTAAGCTTGGTTCCGCTCTGCTCAAAGACAGCGGAGCTACTTCCACGGAAAAAACTCTAACAATTCATTCCAGAACATGTCACCGTCGCCACGTTGGATCCTTCTTTCACCGAACAGGACCATTGTCTAACCCCTTTCTGGCCGAACTCCTGCAGCCCTGTGGCTTGTGGCTACCCTCCCAAGTCGGGCCGCCGCATGGCTTGGCTGAGATGGCGGTCTTCCAAGTCTCAGTGCGTGGTGGTCGCGTGTCACTGTCAGCACTTGGGATTGTTTAAGTTACGTACTGGGCTGAGCTGAGCCGCTTTCAGGCATGTCACCCTCGTGTTATGTCCGAAGCGCGCGGCAAAATATCCATCTGGACAAGAGCGACCAGTCCCGTTCCGGAGGTTCGGTACGTGACTATGGTCTGAGGCAGTTGTATGCGAACGAGACGGCGGAGACTGGAACGCGGACCTCCGCTTAGAGAGCATGGCATAGTGGACCTCTTGTCTCCAGCCCGATGTCCCGACGTCCCGATATGTCGTGTTGACGCTTCTAACTACAATTACTGCGGTCCGCATGGCGGCCGTTGAGGAACCGCAGTGACTGCTTCATCCAAGGGTAAAACAAGCCAGGAAAAGCACTGGGTCCTCCCTGTGGGGGTTCCTCCCCGAGGTCCAAGTAGTCGGGTTCCCGACTCTGGGATCTTCGGACATGATGCAACACTAAGTCGCCGATGGTGCCTCGGCTTGCATCCCCAGGAGAGGAACGAAGCTTGACGCACGAGGAAGCCAAGAGACAGAAGGTGACGCTACGTCCCAAGCTAAGGAGCTTCCCAAGTTCCCGGAACGGCATCGCTTGGCTTGGCTGATGGACATCGCTGGCTGCGTGGGATGACATCTGGGAGGGGGAAGGAAGAAAAGGAAAAAATCTTGATGGATGGCGAAGTCTATACTATGTACGTAATTAGATTCATCGGGGAATGAGCTGCCAAGCTGCGTCGTGCTGGGCCGACTACTTCGTACAGTCTACGAATAACGTCGGTGGAACGTGTTTTAGTACGAGGGTGAACTGCCGAATGCAGCTAGAAGAATCGGGAGGTCTAGAGTGGCCTGGTTAATCCATCGACGCACGCACGAATCACCAGCATTACGAGCCATGTCTTGCTTAACGAACGTTAGATCGCGCAGCCGCCATGACTGAAAAGAGTCGATGGAGGAGAGAGCCGCTTGGGTCCCGTACAATCCGATCTGAAAACCTTGTCTGCGCCGCGCGGGAGGCCAAACCTAACAACGACGCGCGTGGATTCGCTAGTCAGACGTACATAGTATGTACGGAGTACGAGCGGCGAACTTTCCACTGGACAAGAACGAGCTGAGGGATCATCACGACCGGGTGGAGCGAGGGTCACGTTGCATCGCCCTTCCAGCATCCACCCTGCATTTCCGACAGACAGCATAGCCAACGATCGGACATTCCGCGAGGAGAAGGGTATCCTCAACGGCACTTGATGATACTTTGTACTTTGTACTCTACACGCGTCAAGGAGTCCGATGATCATTACCACTTTCGTACGAGCCCCCACCAGTCAGGATCCGCTTCCCAGTCCCAAAACCATGCATGATCCCCTCCAAGTCGACTGGGTAAGGTTGTCGACCCAAAGCCAAGATCAACACAGATCAGGATTACTGCTGATGTCTTCGGTCAACCCGCGAAAGCCAAGGCGCGCCAAACCGCGTGGGAGCCAAAAAAAAAAAAGAAGAAAAAAAAGAAAAAAAAGGCCTCACCAAGAAGGAGACGAAGTGAAGTCAGCTACACTACTGCGCCGGGGGATAAAAATGGGGGGGACGTCCAGGCAGCTGTTTTAACGTGGATTAAGAAGACCCCATGCTATGATTTCCTGAGCTGTTGGCGGGGAGCCGGGCGCGGAGCAGGAGGAGGGAGGGGGGCTTGTCATTTGGTAGCTGGTTGAGAGCTGTGAAGTTCTCCCGAGACATCGGAGACACAGAGAGAGAGCCACAGAGAGAGAGCAAGAGATTGTGTTTGTGGGTGTGACGTATTGAAGGTCGGTGTATCGTTGGTTGACCACAAACTCAATTCACGAGCAGGAAACAAAATCCCAAACTCTCACATCAAGCCCAGTCCAATTCCCCGAAGGATTGCCCTATTTTCCTTCTCTCTCTCTATTTTTTTTGTTTTGCTCGTGCTCCTCCCACGCCAAGCCTTTACCATGTCGCAAATCAACGTCTTCGAATGTCCGAGCTCGGCCCTTTACCTAAAAGCCATCGGGTCGACCGAAGCGTCTTGGTCTGGAATAGGACATGGCTCCCTCCCCCCCATTGCTGCTAGTCCAGTTCTTGAGAGTGAGCTGAGATGATGGGTCGTCTGATGGGCCATGGCATGGGGCTCTTTAGACTAAGTATTAAGTAGATCCATCTGATTAAGGTAGGGGAATCCTAAACGTACATAGACTACCGGCCCTCCGGAGCCTACCGAGAAGAGAAAGAAAAAAAAAAGAAGGTGAATCTTTCGGCAGGGTTTATCTAATCAATCTTTGATGGGGCCCGCCTCCGATCATCGTCCATATTAAGTTGCCAGCTCCCCTCCACCTGTCACGGTTTCTCGTCCGTCCTACTGTAAATCCTGCTGTCCTGTTCAACACGAGATCGACCAGAGTAACTTCCTCTTCCCCTTCATCATGTCGTCTCCAACCAAGGATGTCGACGTCGTCGACTCCAAAGAGATGGGCCTGAACCAGCCTCACGAGGACCACCCGCCCCAGTCCACGGCGGCCGCCCTCCGCAACAGCGACATCCAGTCCCCCGGTGTGATCCGCATCCAGGCCATCTCGTCGGCCATCACCACCAAGGACCGCATCTTCATCTTCCTCGGCATCTTCCTCGTCTCCTACGCCTACGGGCTCGACGGCACCGTGCGATACACCTTCCAGCCCTATGCCACCGCGTCCTTCGCGAACCACTCGCTGGTGTCGACCGTCGCCACGCTGCGGGCCGTCATCGCCGCGGCCGCCCAGCCGACGTCGGCCAAGATTGCCGATGTCTTCGGCCGTGTCGAGCTCATCTGTCTGTCCGTCTTCTTCTACGTCCTCGGCACCGTCATCGAGTCCATCTCCAACAATGTCTCGCAATTCGCCGCCGGAGCCATCATCTACCAGGTCGGCTACACCATGATCATCTTCCTGGTCGAGGTCATCGTCGCCGACATCACCTCGACGCGGGCCCGTCTCTTCTTCAGCTACATCCCCGCCCTGCCCTTCATCATCAACACCTGGGTCAGCGGCGACATCACCCAGGCCGTCCTCGACAACTCGACCTGGCATTGGGGAATCGGCATGTGGTGCATCATCTACCCGGCCTGCGCCCTGCCTCTCATCATCAGCCTGTCCGTTGTGGCCCGTCGCGCCAAGAAGCAGGGTCTTCTGGACAACTACACCTCTACCTTCAAGCAGCTCGGCTTCCAGAACTTCGCCATTGCCCTGTTCTGGATGCTCGATGTCATCGGCATCATCCTCATCATCGCCATCTTTGCCCTCATCCTTGTCCCCTTGACCATCGCCGGCGGTTTCCAGGCCAAGTGGGACGCTCCCCAGGTCGTTGCTCCTCTTGTCATCGGCTTCCTCTGCATTCCCGTCTTCATCGTCTGGGAACTCCGGGCTCCCCACCCGCTGGTCCCCTTCGTCCTCATGAAGGACCGCGCTATCTGGGCGCCAATGGGCATCGCCATCCTGCTCAACTTTGCCTGGACCATGCAGGGCGACTTCCTGTACACTGTCCTCATCGTGGCCTTCAACTTTAGCATCACGGCAGCCACCCGAATCACCTCGCTCTACTCTTTCGCCAGTGTTCTTACCGGAACCTTCCTCGGCCTTGTCGTCTATAAGATTCGCCGTCTCAAGATGTTCATCGTCGCCGGCACTCTCCTGTTCCTTGTCGCCTTCGGTCTTCTCATCCGCTACCGTGGTGATCCCTCCAGTTCCGGCCGATCCGGTGTCATTGGTGCCCAGATTGTCCTTGGTATCGCCGGTGGTATGTTCCCGTACCCTGCGCAGGCCTCTCTCCAGGCCTACGTCAAGCACGAGCACCTCGCCGTCATGACTGGTCTCTATCTGGCCACTTACAATGTCGGCTCTGCCCTTGGAAACGCAGTGTCGGGAGCCATCTGGAGCCAAGTGTTGCCATCGACATTGAGCAAGAATCTCGCAGGCATCAACGAGACTCTCGCCATCTACACGTACGGCAATCCCTTCGACGCCGCTGCCTTGTATCCCATGGGTACGGAGGAGCGCGCTGCTATCGTCGACTCCTACCAGCACGTCCAGCGCCTATTGACCATCACCGGTATCTGTCTCTGTGTCCCGCTTATTGGCTTCGCTTTGTGCTTCCGCAACCCCAAGCTCAACGACAAGCAGACGTTGGTTGAGGATGATGATAAGCCTAAGACCTCAGCCCCTGCCAACGAGCAGGTTAGCGTCTAGGTTGCTACCTCAAGCTATTACCGCTGTGTTCGGACAAAATGATAATTAATTACGTAATAAATAACTCCAAGTTCACCTTGTTTGCTCTCCGTGTTCCTTTTTTGACGTGATGTCCGCTCAGCCTCTGAGTAGTGCATGAACCTAGCGTCTTGCCAAGCGTCACGTTTTCCACCCTAGTCGGTCAAGATCCTAAAACAAGATCGGAAGTATGGATATAGGATCCGCCTACGTTAGCTTACTCATGCTCTTCAAAGTGGCGATATATCTGACATGGTCTCTCATCTTAAGGCTAGCTGCCGTCACCGCAACACAAACCCACCACTACATAATGGTCTTTGTCCTCTTCGTGATCGACTGGGAGAAAAGTTGGTTCAATATCTCTTTCTCACTTGGGAACCTCGGAAAAAAAAAAAAAAGGCGGAACAGTAAGGTAGATTGAATTGAATCTCAGTAGCTAAGATACCCACTGCTCAACTCCCCGACGCTCGTTCACCGAGACGTAACTCAAGGGACAAAGCCATATCTATGGTAGGTGGCCCTTCAAGCCTCCAGCAGTCTAGATCCTGGAGCAGCAGTAGCTAGCGTACCAATGCTGCAAAGGCCCGGCGCTGCAGTTGGTGGTCGCCCTGTAGCAGTTGCCGAACCTGCCGCCCTGGGTGTTCACGATCCAGGGGGTTCCGTCTGCATCGTGGCACTGGATGGAAGCGCCCCTGTTCCAGCCGGAGGCGTCGCACTGGTTGGACTTTCCGGAGCTGGCGATGATGCCGCAGTCGTTGGCGAAGATGGTGGGTGCCGTGAAGCCGCAGCTGCTGCCGCCGGTGGGATTGCCGATGTTGCAGAGCTGGTTCGTGCCGACGGCGACTTCTCCATCCCTGCAAGCAGTCCTGACCGACGAGACCGTTGAGGCCGTGAGGAGAACGGCAGTGAGAACGCTGGAGATCTGCATGTTGGGCGTCTTAAGTGTTGCGTATACGGTATGTGTGTAGCTGAACAGAGTTAGAATCAAGAGTGCATCCGAAACGAAGGGGGTAGAGGGGCAGCAGACTTGGAAGAGCGCAGTGGAATGGAGTTTGTGAGAGCTGCTGTCGTTGAAGCGGGATGAAGACAGGAGTGTTTAGATTCTCTGAGGGCGGGATGTGTCCTTATATAGATGATCCATAGAGCAGCCTGATTATCGTGAGTCGACATGGAGTACTGAATTAAATAGTACTTTCCCTTTTGAGAAGTTGAAATCTAACTACAGGCTGACTTAGACGCGGACTTAGTAGAAGTGCACTGAGTAGAAGCGGAGTTAATGGAAACGGACAGGACTTGGCGGCCGGGGTTGGGGCGAACAATTGCGGCTGGAACCAAACTTCGGGGACTTTTGGGTGGCGTGAAGAGGTCATACACGGTGCAATTCTCACTCTCATCATCTCACGTAAGATCCTCTGCCAGAGCCCTACCACAGGGACAAATCGGAGTGGCCGATGAGATTCAACCATAGGAGCAATTCTCTGGTGACGCTATCACTAGAATGAGCTCTGACCTGTGACCGCAGTCCCGGCTCTCAATCCCATTGAGCGGCTTAGACCTAGGTAGAAAAGAGAAGGTTGGAAGAGGTAAGCTAGACAGCGTGGACTTGTTCTTCTCATACTGGAGTTGGAGTCACGGGGATAAGTACATCGAAAGTGAAGTTTGGAACATTGAAGCTCCCAGTTCAGCATGTCAGAATCATTCCTAACTTATATTCGGTTGTAAAAGCGGTTTCTCATACTTAAACAGCTGACCAGTTGAGCTTGACTATTCGTCATGAAAGACAGACCGTAGACCATCTCATGTGTATGTCTTCTAACCCCCAATGACTGTATTCTGATATTCAATTTCATACAAAGTATTGTAACTTCACTTGAGTCATCACGCAGGTGGCCTGGAGAGATTTCCTAGGTGACCTCTTCTTGTGCGCCTTCCGTAGAGATTCAGCCATAACTAGTGACCTAGAGACACCTGGACGACATGGGGCCAACTGATTCCGGGTTCAATCAGAATCAGCTGCCGCTTGACCAAATGAAACAACGAAATTTGCCAATTCAATCAAGCAAACAAGCTAAGCAAGCAAGCCGAACCCCGTAATTTCATTTGTTGATTGAATGACGATAAAAATGAGCTTTTAGGTCGTGGAGATACGATACAACTCCATAATCTAGAAGTTCGTGGCCTAGGTACGGGGGAATCGGAACCCGCATGACTCTGATATTGGGATGTCGCGGTTGTATATGGCTTGTTCATCGGATCTCGCTAAAATACTACCAGGGCACAAGGACAACTAGACTTGCAGAATTAGGAACTATATAAACAAGGCTAAGCGAGTCCCGTCAATTGCCCTAATGGAAGCTTTCAAAATGGACTAATCAGCACTGCTGCTTGGGCCCAGTCATCACTGCACACCACCCTTGGCTGTCTTTCGTATTGATGACAGGAACCACTCCCGGGCGCGATGACTGCATACTAGGGATTCTCAACTGGGTATAGGCGGCCACCAAACACCTCACCGCGAGGAGTACCGGCCCGCGAGCCGCCCGTGTTGGGGAAGGTCATTGAGGCCATGGTTGAAGCTGAAGAAGTAAGTGCTTGGTCATATCACGCTCTCGTGGACGCTGTGTGAGACACATCGATATTAAACTTGTTTGTAGAAGGGGAAAGATCGGTTACATCGGCATCTCGGAATGCTTTGTCAAACTCTTCGCTGCGTGCGCAATCCGTCACATGGCCGTCCTGTAAGTCGATTGCAATCTCCTGGTCGATCGAAGCTGAAAGTGCCGCAGGGACCAATCAGCCTGCTCAAGACGGCTCGCGAGCCTGGCGTGGTAGCATTTGCCTATACGCCTCTTCTGTAAGCTCCATTGCACGGTTTTTCCCCTAATAGCCTAGTACTGAGCTGTTTTCGCAATGTGAATCAATCCATTTGTGATAGAAAGCGAATCGTACCTTAATGTTGAGGGAGTTTTACCCTACAGCTGTGCTTATGTCAAGATGCATCTCCTCTTGTTTCGAAAGTATCTCAACTCCGTAGTCACAAATGTACCCTTGATATTAGCGGAAGCGAATTCAAGGCTTGAATTTTGAGTTTTGTCGGCTGTTTTAGTGTCACAGTAAGCACAGTCTGGACAATGACTATTCCAGGATTGTGATAATGTCGAGTTGCGTGTCAACAGCCATGCAGAAGAGTGTGTGATTTATTTGGAAGTCATCATCTCCCGAACAAAAAAGCCCGTCTAATAAAGTTAGAACGAGGAAAGAATTAGCACATTTGCAATAGACTCTAAGGAAATAGACCAAGTACGTAGCGTCGTTTTCACATAGTGCGGGGAGCACTAGAAAGAATGAGAATCTGAGGACTCCCGAGGACTATTGAGGTTGCGTCTGTATCTGACTTGAATCCTGGTGTCGTCCGTCCAAGAGCGCACCTGACACCACTTGCACCGCGTTGATGACGGATCACGACTTGCGATGACGGGAAAACGGCATATGCTACCTACGTCACTCCAATAGACGCTCTGTCTTGCTAGTTCCCCAAACTTAATTTCTTACCAAGGCCTGACAACAGATATTCCCCGAACGGGATCCCTTCTAGCTAGGCTGGCTGATGGAGCCGGCCCCCGTTAGGCCGTGCAGATCTTGCCTCGGTTCCTGGCTTCACCGAGAAAGCGTCTGTCCGTGTGTACCTTGGGCTTCCAGGCAACAGCTTTTAAAAAAAAAACGTCGGTTACAAGCGACTTTCCCGCCCTCATCTGCAACCCCGCGGCGTCGAAAGTATGTTACATGACCTCAAGCAGTGAGTGCTACAGCAACGTCGCAGCGAACGCACGAGCAAAGTCCGGGGATGACGATGGGCTGTTGCGCGGGACGCTTGCTTCCCCAGCGTTAAGGCTTCAAGCGAAATTACAAATTGCTCCACGGTTACGACGGCCGTTGGCTGTTGAGGTGTCCGTATTTTACGGGTCTCTCTGTTGGTTGCGGGTTCAGCACGGCCTGTCTGGTGGAGTGGAAGGCGAGGAGAAGGGAAGAAGGGAGCGCTCTACGCGCAAGAATATTAGAATATTCCCACATTGTCGCTGAGATAAACATGGATAGCGCAATAAGTGGAGGGCCTTATCACCGGTCCCAGGTCGGGGGACCTACTGAATACAGCAAACGGATGGCCGTTTGCGAGTGGCCGTTTGCGACTTCAACCGGGATGTGTAAATGTGGTGCTCCGTACGTCAGAACGCTCACGCACCAAATCCAAATCCACCAAAAGCCCACCTAGGGAGCAACCATGGCTTCGAGGGATGGGGACATTTACGGAGTCGGTGCTCCACGGCGGCTCCACAGGGATGAGACATTCGTGATGGGTTCGTTCCTTTGGTGCGCGTTGGAGTGGGTTTTGGACGATAATAACCAGCCTGGGGTGTGGAGTGTGGAGTGTGTTGTTTGTGCGAGTTACCGCGGTGAGCGATGATGTAAAAGTGAAGGAAGAGAAAGATGATGTTTGTTGTCTTGACGATTTGGTAGGAGTGGCACGTGTGATTTGGGGGGATTTAGGTAATAATTCCCTAGTCTACCAGCAGACTGAGTACAGACGTGCCTCGGATATTGGTGAATAACAAGACGAAAAACCCTGGAAAGACCCTTCAGGCTTAAGATTAAAGTAAAACCACCCGCGTTCTTTTACCTGCCGAGGCGATCTTTGGTTTGACAGGCGAGTTGCTGAGATCAGAAGCGGGGGTTTTCCCTTGTCAGGCTCGTGCTTCGTGCTTGTGCTTGTGCTTCCGTCCATTCATTTCTCTCGTCTCTCTCTCTCTCTCTTGTCCGATCTCGTTCGTGCCCTCCGCGAAAATACAAGGCCCCGGCCCCACCTTTGATAGAAAAGTCCCGCCCGCTGGAAGGATGCAACCCCAGCCCATCTCCAGAAAAAAAAATAAAAAAAATAGACGCCAAATGGTTCGATGTTTGCCGTTTGCTGTTTGGCCGCTACGTCATCGGCCGACGAAAGCAAACAGTAACACCGAGCAAAGCCGTTAGTTCTGGGGCGTGTGGGGCCATCCATGTGGACTTGGTCCGGCTTGGCAGATCTCGGACAACCAGCGGTAGGGCAGTTTTTCGCGGAGCGGCTGGCGGCACGGGAATGACGACACGGAGGATCGGCGAGGAAGAGAGGGAGGGAAGGAAAAAAAAAGGGCCCTCGGCTCTTGGCTGGGCCTGACCGGCTTTCGCTGGCTCTTCACTGGCCTGCTTCACTGGGTCGTTGATAATCGGATACCGGGGGTCGCTGATACTGAAGACGGGGTCGCTGATACTGAAGACTGGGTCGCTGACCGAATACTGGGTCACCCCGTGTGCCCTTTGATAATGAATACTGGGTCACCCCGTGTGCCCTTTGATAATGAATACTGGGCCGCCTGTGCCTGCCCGTTACGGTCCCTTCACTGGCCCGCACGATTCATGGGCTCGCTTCCCCTTTGCGGGTTGGCTGCCCCGGTGGGGTAACTACTGGAGACTGGAGTTGGACCCCCGGGCGATGCAACTCTCGCGAGCCAACCTGCATCAACAACCACCAACGTCATGGGAGAAGATCATCTTCAGACATGGCTATCCTTGTGGGGCGTCCCATGAACTTCCATGTTAAAGAGATTTTGCAGATTTTTAATCCTCTCCTCTGGGCGGCCTTGTCCTGGCGTCCTGCGCCGCCGAAGTCGTAGGTATATGAACCCCGGACTAGGTGCTTCCTGGCTCGTGAAAGTCCTCCTTTCCCCCCCCTCCCTTATTTCTATATCAAGCCTGAGCTTGCAGTCTCCATTTTCCCGACTGAGCGTTCCATGATTATTCTGCTTTGCAAGTCGATACCCCTTCTTCAAGCAAAGCCGGACTTGCTTGCTACTGCTTCTTTGGCATCCTAGGCTTGCCCTCTTTTTGCCCTCCCCCCCCCTTCACACACTTGCCCCCAGCATGGCGCCTCCCACCTTTGCGGGCTTCTCTGGGAAGCGCCTGTCGCTGGCCATCTCCACGGTGGCCACGACGGGCTTCCTGCTCTTCGGTTACGACCAGGGAGTCATGAGCGGCATCATCTCTGCTCCTGAATTCAACGACTACTTCCCAGCCACCTACGGCGAGACGATGCAGGGTCTCGTCACTGCCATCTACGAAATCGGCTGCCTGATGGGCGCCATGTTCATTCTCGCCGTCGGTGATCTCCTCGGCCGCCGGAAGGCCATGATCCTCGGCGGAATCATCATGATCTTGGGTGTCATCATCCAAATCAGCTGCGTCAGAGGCCACCAACAACTCGCACAGCTCATCATCGGCCGTGTCATCACCGGTGTCGGAAACGGTATCAACACCTCGACCATCCCTACCTACCAGGCCGAATGCAGTAAGACCTCCAACCGCGGTCTCCTCATCTGCATCGAAGGTGGTGTCATTGCCTTCGGTACCCTCATCGCATACTGGATCGACTACGGTGCTTCGTACGGAAGCCCCGACCTCGTCTGGCGCTTCCCCATTGCCTTCCAGGTCGTCTTTGGTCTGATTCTCTCCATCGCCATGGTCTGGCTGCCCGAGTCTCCCCGATGGCTGCTCACCCACGAGCGATACGAAGATGCCGAGAAGGTCATTGCTGCTATCCGTGGCTACGAAATCGACAGCGCTGAGACCAAGAAGGAGCGAGATGTCATCCTCGACTCCATCCGCGCCTCAGGTTTCGCCGGACAGAAGAGCACCCCCGTCAAGGCGCTCTTCACCAACGGAAAGACTCAGCACTTCCGCCGTATGCTTCTCGGCTCCGGTGCCCAGTTCATGCAACAGGTCGGTGGATGCAACGCCGTCATCTACTACTTCCCCATTCTCTTCAAGGAGTCCATCGGCGAGACCAAGAACATGTCTCTCCTGCTGGGCGGCGTCAACATGATTGTCTACAGCATCTTCGCCACGGCTTCGTGGTTCCTCGTCGAGCGAGTTGGTCGCCGTAGGCTTCTACTCTGGGGCACCGCCGGCCAGATGTTTTCCATGGTTCTTGTCTTTGCCTGTTTGATCCCTGGCACCAAAACCGCTGCCAAGGGTGCTGCTGTTGGTCTCTTCACCTACATCGCCTCGTTTGGTGCCACCTGGTTGCCTCTTCCTTGGCTCTACCCCGCCGAGATCAACCCTCTCAAGACCCGATCCAAGGCCAACGCTGTCTCGACTTGTACCAACTGGATGTTCAACTTCCTCATTGTGTAAGTTTCCTCACTCGCGTGTTTCAGTAGCACCGTCACTAACAAAGAGCACAGCATGGTTGTACCTATCATGATCAAGCGTATCAGTTGGGGAACCTATCTGTTCTTCGCGGTTGTCAACGCCTGCTTTTTCCCCATCCTCTACCTGTTCTACCCCGAGGTAAGTTTCCATAACATCTTGAGCCGTTTTTGTAGAGTGGCAGCTAACCTTTACCAGACCGCAAACCGTTCTCTCGAGGAGATCGACATCATCTTTGCCAAGGGTTACGTCGAGAACATCTCCTACGTCAAGGCCGCCAAGGAGATGCCGTTCCTTACTCAAGAAGAGGTCGAGGCCGAGGCCATCCGCCTTGGCTTGTTCGACACTGCTAGCCGGGGTGCCATGGGTGAGAAGGCGCCTGCAGATGACAGCGCCGAAGACCCCCCAGTTGATTCCAGCTCTGAGAAGGGAAGAACCTTCGAGAACGAGAATGACGGGAAGAACCTTTGAGTATCGAACGATACAGTATTGAGGCTCAATTCGATTTGAGTCGAATAGCCCAGTCTAACAACAATATGTTGTTGAGACAGGACGGTTTTATTAGAAGATGAGGAAAGGATTGGATTGAGTCCAATGCTTTTATCACTTGTCAGTCTAGAATAGAGGGCATCCATAGAGAAGAGGCAAATGGCCTGCGTGATACCCATGAATTGAGATGCCTTAGAAGAGAAAGAACCGATTGAGTACAAGCGTGTTGATCCATGTGAAGATGTATGCGACTATGCTGTAGTGAGTGAGCTATATTGATTCCAGTATTGACAATATAAACCTTCTACGCCCTTTAAAACATTGCTGTACCTGGGTAAACATTGGCCCATTAGTTGTTGATGTATGTGATCCACATCTGCCGCTGTTTGAGCGTCAAGCTGGCCTCTTCATGGACGTCCCATCACCCCTTGCCCTTGGCGACCTCGTATCATTTTTTACACTCGGGTGCAGATCCATCCTGGGGGGGTTGGAGCATGCGAAGTCGGATATTTATCTGTTGCGGTTGGCTGTGAACATGCCCTTGACGTTTTAAACGACTTTGACATGGATGGCTTGAACGTAGACGACTTGGACCTAATAGACGACTTGGTTGTAGTAAATTTGGAAGAGACTGTCTTTGATGAAGTATAGGACACGGTCGTTGGGGTTTCTGCATTCGTGGTGAGAGGTTTGCAGGAAGGCGTCTCTGAGGAGGCGGCTGTGGGTGATGAGGCTTGGGAGGTGGATAATAATAAGTCTTCGTCTGAGGTACCCGCATGACTGTGGCAGATTCAACCCTTGTTCAGTTCACGGGAGTGACACTGAGAGTAGCACGTCAGTCTGCAGTCCTTTTTCACAAGGCCGAACTGAACATAATGTAGGGAAGTTAACTTCTAGATTGGGACACTCTAAATTAATAATGGTATTCATGGCTAAGTTTTGATCCCTGATCAGCACCGAATTGCGACATTCCACATGGCTGAATATCATTCCTATTTTCCGAACATCCACTAGAGACCAACTCCCACATTGAGACCTATAATCCCTTTTGTGGTCTTCATGCGTTTCTTCAACTCAAAAATAGACTAGTAATATGAGTTGGGGTACTCACGAGATGCAAACCATATAATTTATCATGAGGTTACTTGAGCAATCCAAATATGTGTTTTACCTCCAGGATTGTGAAAAGATGCTATTCCTCGTTTCCTTTCGGGCGTAATCCTTGGCCAGCATGATGCGACTGACTGTCAAAGTATTGCACGTCGGCGGTGGTCAGAGCTTCAAGCGGGGTGGATCTGTCGATGGTCTGAGCTAAGACTGTTAATACTAAATACTGGTAGCGAGTTATTTTGATTAAACGTAAGAATGATGCCCTTGTAGGTTTCTGGAATTGTTACATTTGACGGGTCCCAGTCATCGTCATGATCATGATCTTGGCACAACTAGAAGATAGTTTGTAGTTTTGGACTACATTCGCCTATACATGCTGAGTAATCTCGCAATTGTGTTCAATATGAATAGTGCCCATCAGAAGTAAGAACTGTATTGGAGTGAGTACTTGTTATAGTCGAGTTACTTCATCCGCGGCAAGGTTGTGTCGGTCTACACGGTAGTCTAATTGGGAGAGAGTATTTCTCCTTTGGGAAGCCTCTGCTGGGTAATTAGCTGTCTTTCTCCAACATGGCTATGGCCAAGGAGACCTGGGTTATCTTCACTGATTATGTCCTTAATTCATGGATAAATGTGGTTTCGGTGGTGTGGACAGGGATTGGGGTTACTCAACGGCAGAAGACTGAAGTGGTGTGGCGATGGACAACCGAGTGAACTAAATCGTTAGTTCAGCCGCACACTAATTTGATGGAATTAGCGAGGGTGTGCATTGTCTCTGGAGAGCAGGTGTCAGCCCATGGAAGATCATTACGGGCATGGTATTGTATAAAAGACCCTTAGAGCTAACAAATAAGAGCTACAAAAAGCCTTTGTGTCCGTTCCTTGGAGGTATCGAGCCCGGCTAAGATATGGTAACCTCAGAATATCTCTCCAATGGTGCCTGCGAGCCATTTGACGTCTCAGTGACCTGATTGGTTTATGACTGTCTAGCTGCAAGGAGAGTGAAGACATGAAACAATTTGAATCCTTGCCCTAACAAGTTGTTTGTTGCTAGACTAAGTATGCCTCATCTCGATGACTGTGCAGATATGGAGCTTTGTGCCGCTTTGGGCTGGAGTTTGTGTAATAATTAAGCGTTCTTTTTGAGCATGAAATAAATGCAACCTGACTGCAGGCTGGACAACGCATTGATTACGGACTACTCCGTAGCGTTGCAGGGAATGATGCATGTTGGCAGGCATTCAACGCATCACTGAAGCAGTAATCTGAAATTAATGCCCCGTAAAGGGTAAGATTTCTGACAGTCTCCTCGCTGACACCAATCAAGTGGGACAGCTGAAAATTAGTCGACTGACCATCCCGAAGGTGATTCGCCAGAGATCCCAGGTCGATTCAAGCGGTCGGCCTCCAATGTGGCTATGGGGATGCACCGCCATGGGGAGCGGCACAGCTGCATGGTCCTAAACAGGTAAGCATAATCCAGCTCATGTTGTTCATCCGATAGATAAAGAGCTCCTCCTTCGCTAGCGCCAAGACGTGGCTTCTTGAGTCTTACGAAGCGATTACGGCGAAAAGATGCGACAATTCAGCGCAACATGGGCCCTCCTTGCCTTCACGGCATCTCTGCTGGCCGAGGCAGCCTCTACAACTCGCACGTCTACTGAGACCATCTTTCTTCCCTCTCGTTCCACGGGCAGCGCTTCCAGAATCTACGCCTCCGTCATCACAGAAGTCTCCTCCCGGACAGAGTACCTCCTTGCCTGCCAGACTGTGTTTGCATCTCCGTACAGCTGCGATGGCCCCTTCAACGGCGTGACCGTCACCTACGGCGCCTCCGAAATGGACGTCAAGATCGGAGCTGCCACATACGACTGCGAACTCGGCTCGTCGGCCGTGTGTGCCACCAAGACGGCCTCCTCCGACGATGAATCCACCACCACCTTGAACTCCCGCGAAAGCTCTTCGTGGATGACGGCCATCACTGTGCTCCACGTGGACAAGAAAACCTCCAAGTCCAGCTCGAAGACCGAGACCGCCAAAAAAGCAGCCGAGACCGACAACGATGACTCAACGCTTTGCAAGCGGAGAACCCCAGGCCACTCGAATGGCGACAGCGGTTCAGACTCTAGCGGTTCAGACTCGAGCGGTTCAGGCTCTAGCAGTTCAGACTCTAGTGGTTCAGACTCTGACGGTTCAGACTCTAGCAGCAGTGGATCGGGTTCGAGCAAGTCGTCAAAGAGCAAAGGCAGCGATGGAGATTGTTCGGCGAGTTCCAGAATCAACCGGGATCTGAGCGTTTCGAGTCTGTTACTTGGTGCTAGTCTTGCCTTTGTTCTTGCGATGTAGGATGAATAACGAATTATATGATGGGTTGGAGATGTGTTTACTGCTTATGCGCGGCACTGTAGAGCGAGGCATCTGTGAAGAGGGCAATTTCGTCTCGAAATTGAATTGCAATGCATGATCTATCTATATCTATATCTTGGGAGCTAAATCAAATAATTCTCCATCCTTGCCCGTGATACACAGCGACTAATCCATTTCGACCCTGCTGAGACACTCTGAAATAACATCTTACATGGCAACGGGGAGATATGCATTGGAAAGTGCCCAGCACTAGGGATCTCTGCAAGCTCCACACTGTTGGAAGCTAGAACTGGTAGATACGTCAAAGTGGCTTGCTGCTCGCCAAACATGAACATCCTTGGAAATGGGGCCGAGAAGAGCTTGTCGCATTTCCAGTTGATGGAAAAGGTAATGCGCACTACGCTAATGCTCAGTGCTAGGATAGCTTATATTGTGACATAACTTCGGTACCATGCCTCCATTGTCTGAAAGTTCCACCATTGATTCGAATTATAGCTTACGCCATCTTGACGGGGAATTTAATATTTAGCTTTGAGAGGTCGTCGGATATGGTTTTCCCGCAGCCAGGGGGCATCGTATATGATAAATGGGCGTCCTTGAAGCGCCCTGTTGAAGCCAATATCGCTTTCGTTCTCCTTGGTGCTTTCCCAGCCGTGAGGTAATATCGTAGGGATGATGGTGCCTTCAGGGTGAATGACAGCTATGTCTAAGTGCTTTGCCTCGGGTTCAGGGTGACGTTGCGTGGGACTATGTGCGAAGATGCGGCTGATGTGGGGGTATCGCGCCGATCATCTTGAGTTTGTGCCAATGCATACTATTGTAGTTGTGGAGAAGTACTCAGTCGATCTCCATGGGATGAGCACATGAAGGAATCACTAGCTTACATTGAAATAGAGATAAGTACTAGCTCTCGTGACTTGAACTTAGCTAGTAAATACAGCATCCTCACTCACGCCCCCCAAGACTCAACGTCCTGAGAACCATACTGATGGTTGTTGGTGGACATGGTAGAAATGGAAAGTAATAACCATTTACCGCCCATTCCTGGTTCCTCATTCCCTACCCTATTCCAAGTACATGTCCCATGCGCCGCTCCGTTGCTCCTGGGCCCGTATTGCCGAGATATCGATAATGCGGTTGCCTTGAATGACGCAGTCGCCCATCCTGCCACTTTCAGTACCCAGAATCAACACATACGGAAGAGTCTACCTATGGGTTCGCAGGTGGGTTCCCTCACGGATGGGTCCTGCTCGAGGGCTTGGGCGTATGTGGAGTTTGAGAAGTAAGTATGAAGCAACAGGACATGTTGTGGTTCAGGGTCGGTGCCCAGGCACGCTGCGCTTGAACTCGACTTCAGCTGAATGGTTTGCGGGGTAGCGTGAGATTCTTGAGTTAAGTCGAGAACCAGGCATTAGGATAGGGTCTCCCCACAAGGACAGTCAATAATATTACGGGGTAGTACCAGTTGAGTTCTCTTCGTCCAGCCTAACTTACAAATCAGCAGGCATGGGAAAAGTTAATTCACCTAAGCCTCGGTGGTACAATACACCGAAATTAGCTGACAGGTCCAGGAATATATAAGAATCCCGTTAACATGTACGACATTGGTTAGTACAGCGGACTCGCCGGCTGGTTTACCCTGCCATGTGGCTTGGTCACGAGAATCACTTCCTCAAATGGGCCGAGACTACCTTTCCAAGGGATACGAAGTACAAGGGATATATATGGATGTCGACGAGGGAATACGTTAGTCCGTCATACGAAACCACCCTAGCGAAGTCCGATGCCCGCACCAGGGCAGGCGACTCCGAGGCCAAACTAAAAGAAAGTTCAACCGCCGCTGACTAGAGGCAGGCAACGAGTTTTCAAGAAGCTTACGTCAAGAGATTGTATCGAGTATCGTCATACAATCAAGCACAGATCTCAAGACATACGCGTATAATTATTTAGTGCGAAAATGACCATGGCTTCACTTCAAACTAGCAAAAAGATGCATTCGTTCACTCGCGTGAGAATGCTAGGATGATCTAGGCAACGACCAACTTGGTTCTGGAATCAATAGGTGAAGCTACGCAATTCAGCCGACTGTTTCCAGGTCCAGACATATTTAGACTCGGGGACTCGGGGAAAGTTGAAGCGGAGAGAAGCCACCCCAGGTTCTCCGTGTCATCCCCGCATTTTGACGGCATCAAGATCAAGAGCCCGCGGGGTAGTCGGAAAAGAACCTTTCTTAGTGGCTTATACGCCGCAGCCAAATCTCCACGACTCAGGGCGACTCAGGGCGACTCAGGGACACGATGCATGCGAACCAATCATCTTGGAAAGCGAAAGCGAGTTCCAGCTTCTTTGGTAGTGTCTGGCTAGGTGCACTAGCGATCAATCTTGGTCTCTAGGCTTCATTATAATTGGAGCGGCAGCGATCGGAATTAAGTCAGGTGGAATGTTCGTCTGTCATTGCACCGAGCCATGGTCTCTCTCCGTGATCTCACCCCGGACTACTAGTACACTTCCCCAGAATACTGTAATAGTGGCAGTCGTATATAAGGCAAGGAACAACATTGCCTCAAAGGGTAGGAGAGGCACAGTCAGAAGTTCCTCTACTTTGAGCCTTGCAGAACCTTATCCCGTTATCTCGACAGGTACACCCATCACGAAGCATGAAGTGGACTCTGCTTCTTCCCTTCTTGGCGGGAAGCACCTCAGCCTTATCACTTTCGGTGGCCCCATCTGGAGGTAATGCCTCGAGCCAATTGCTCTATGGCATCTTGTACGAGGTTGGTCCAACCCACTTACGCTTGCATGTGGCTATTTTATAGGACTTAACTTGGCTCACACAATTGGCTCTTACACAGGACATCTACCATTCAGGCGATGGCGGCCTTTACGGAGAGCTGATCCGAAACCGTGCATTCCAAGGCTCCGGCAGGAACAGACAGCCCAACTTTCAGGCAAACACAGACTTTTGGCATCCCATTGGCGACGTGACTCTGTCCATCGACAGCTCAGGGCCCGTCTCAGCGAGCCTTCCCCATCACTTGCGCTTGCAGGTGCCGGCCGGCACGACTGGACCAGTCGGTATCTCCAACGATGGGTTCTGGGGCTTCAGTGTCGATGCCGCCAAGCGATATGCGGCCAATCTATACATCCGCGGCGACTACAACGGAAAGATCGACACGTTCTTCCGCAATACCATATCAGGCAAACAGCTCTCTGCGGCCAGCATTAATATCAATCAACAAGCCAGCCAGGGCTGGAAACAGTCATCCACCCCTGTCTTCAGACCAACCACCTCACCCGGGAACCCGAATAATACGTTTTCGTTTGTCTTTGACGGCAGCAAGCTTGCCGGAAAGACCATTGACTTAAACCTCATCAGTCTATTCAAGCAAACGTACCAGGATCGTCAGAACGGGCTGAGGGAGGATCTCGTCCACGCACTTTTGGACATGAAGCCAAGCTGGATCCGATTTCCAGGAGGCAATAACATGCAGGGATTGAAGCGTCCGGAGCACTGGAAGTGGAACCAGACCATTGGAAATCTTCTCAATCGTCCAGGCCATCTCGGTGTCTGGGGTGACATTAACACGGACGGGTTCGGCCTCCTCGAGCAGTACCAGATGGCTCTGGACCTCAATCTTACCGTCGTTCTTGGGTTACATGCCGGCCTTTACCTCAACGGCAACATCGTACCTCAGCAGGAACTCCAGCCCTATGTGGACATGGCGATGAATGAACTCGAATTCCTGAATGTAAGTATCGTCCACACTAATTCAGACTCGTCTTAGTTGCTGACAAAACGGTCCGAACACAGGGAGATGCCTCCACAACCTACGGTTCTCTTCGAGCTTCTCTTGGCTATCCAGCGCCTTTCAACGTGAAATGGGTGGAGATTGGAAACGAGGACTACCTCAATGGTGGCACATCGACATATTACTCGTATCGTTTCATGGCGCTCTACCGAGCTATCCGCGCGAAGTACCCGAACATGAACATTGTCTCCTCCATCAACCCATCTCCATCCCCCGATAAGGGTAGCGGGGGAATCGTTGACCTGCACATTTACGACAACCAGAACCACTTTGCGAGCCTCTACAACACCTTCGATCAGGCCAGCCGCGACTTCCCCGTGTTTGTTGCCGAGTATGCCGTCATTCGCGCCGGAGGTGCAGGCGGTCCTGAGATCGGCGCCCAGACCTTCGGCATGGCATGTGCCGAAGCCGTCTTCCTCCTGGGCTGTGAGCGGAACTCGGACATCATTCTCGGATCCGCCTACGGGGCCCTCATTAAGCACTATGACGAGGAGCCGAACACCGTCGCTGCCGTGAAGCACACTGCGGACCAGATACTGTTCACCATGTCTTATCACCTGCAGAAGCTCTTCGCGACTAACATGGGAACCCGGACGCTGCCGGTGACGGCGACAAACGGCGGAGTCGGCCCTGTGTACTGGTCGGCCACCAAGAACGATCGTCAGACGATTGTCAAGCTGGTCAACTACAACGGCAGCACGGGATCCAATAACGCAGTCACAGTCAAGATTGAGGGCTCATCTGCCACCAAGGCTACTTTGATTGTTCTTTCAGCTGATAGCGACCAGAGCTCCAACAAACTCCCGGCTCAGGGAGGGGAAGCAAGCCAGCTCACTACTACCACTATTACCGGACAGAACGGCCAGTTTTCTGTCGTTTTTACCAAGGCATACCAAATTGCTGTCCTACTAGTTTAGCTGAGAGAGGGCACAGGCATTGAGGAGGAGGGTTAGGGTTTATATCGAAACCACTAGCAACCCACTGTGTATCTTTAACTGTTATTGATTACTCTTCCGCCTTGAGCTCAGAAATCTCTTCATTTCGAGTGCTTCCTTGCACTGAACCTAGAAAGAAATCTCCCCTAGCTTGTACACAACCTTCTCAATAAACCGAATTCCGAGACTGTACACATTGTGCTGCATGACGTACTCCTCCTGTGTGAACATTCCCTGTAGATGAAGAAGGCGGTATAGGTTTCTCTCCCACGCAACGTTACCTCCGCAGTTGGATCCACTTCCTAGCATTGTTCAGGTTCAATGGGATGCCTCGAAAGATAGTCCCCAAGTTTCGCCATATCAAGTCTATCAGTATGCGGCTGTTCAACTAATAGGTGGTCACACCGTTTCATATCTCGTAACATCTAATACCGGTGATGTCCTGAGGCTCGTCGAAGACCAACAGAAGTTTATTATCTAATACAGGTATTGAAAGGGTGGAACGCACACTTCAGTGTGAAGACACCACCTAGGCAAACGCAGTCCACAAGGAGTCAGGAAAATCAGGAAGGAACAGCGATTGTGCAAGTTTCAGGGGTCAGATTCAGAATTTGCTTGAAGGTCTGTCTTGATCATCCTGGGAAAAACAAGGCAGAGAAAACCCAGTCCCTTAGGACCTAGATTCTGCTGCTGTAGCAGTACATTGAACAGCAAGGTAAAGACAAAGGAAAGGCAAGATAACGGCAGGCCAAAAGTTTATTGAAAGAGGAAAAAGGATGGTCCCGTTAAGCGACCGGATTGGCTATCCCATTAAATACCACTGGCCAATCAACCTGACCTTGGCAATCATTAAAACCCCATGCGTGAAAATCCCCTAACACAGTATACTAACGCAGTTGATATGCCCGCTATCAATCTTGGCATTGCATTGAACATGATCAAAAACTTGGAGATATCCCCGAAATCTTGAGGTTCATCGCATCTGCGCCACTAATCGGTATTGGTTCTTCACTGGACTCTCGTACTTCGATCTCTTTCATTCGCCATGTTTAATATCCACTCAACCACCACTGGACGCGAACGAAGTTTTATCGGCATTATATCGCGTTCTCAGCTCCTGGTTTGGCTTGTCCATATATGGCGACTCCTACATGCGGTGAGTCTGCTCTGCTAGACCAAACGAAAGACTCCTCTACGATGGAGACCGGCTGTTCTCTACTGTTGATTATATAAAGGCACATTACTTTAAGGCATATGCCTAGAGTGATGTGTTTAATTTTAACGGGAAAAGGCGCCGGGTCATGAATTTTGATTTGATGGTTGGTTCTCTAGGCTAAGAGGCTGAAATGGCCGTGTCAGGAGAGTCTGCGTCACGCCGAACTAAGGGGGTTTCAACAACCCGCCCATCCAGTAGAATAGTCTATTGTTTGCTGTGTACTATTACAACTCAACCTTTCCGTGGCGAGATTCTCACATTGAGTGGCTCCTTGATCCAGTTTGTAAACACCCGCATATTCTGGTGGTCGTTACGTGGATCCCACAAAGTCCAAGATTCATCACTGGTCATTGCTACGTCGTTGTGCCATAGAAGCTTCGCCGTAATCAGTCTCTGCTCCATGTACGACAAACTAGCGTGGTGGGTTAGTTGAGGTCTTCAGGGACTGGTTATATAGACACTTACTTGCGGCCGATGCATCCCCGAGGACCCAGCGAGAAAGGATTGCTTGCACCAAGCTTATCCGTCGCGTTGGCCTTGTTCAGCCACCGTTCTGGCCGGAACTCGTAAGGGTCTTTGAAGTTGTCCTCAGTGTGAGTTGCTGCCCACATACAAGTCGACACGGTTGTGCCAGCTGGGAGGAAGTTCCCATCCACGCTGTCTCCCCCGGCAGGGACCGCCCTTGTGAAGCCAATGGGGGCGCTGGGGAAGATACGAAGGCCTTCCTCAAGTACAGCCGTCAGCCATGGTAGCTTCACAAGTTCGTCGTATGTTATCTCGTCGTCACTCCTAAATGCGCCCCTGATCTCAGCCACAAGCTTTTCCAAGACATGTCTGTTCTTGGGCCTGAGAAGATGATTGAATAGCCCTGCCATGAAGCTCCCTGTCGTTTCTGAGCCAGCTACGATGAAAAGGGCGCCATTTACGAAGATTTCGTCCTGGTTCAAGTTCTCTTTGCCTTTCTGGTTCATGAGGTAGTAAAGGAAATCCCGGTGCTGATTGTTTCCGGTCTGTTGGATTCGCCTCATGATCTTCTCTCTGGAGAACTGAAGATGCTTTTTCCTTTGGTCGCGTAGCTCAGTTGGTGCAAATATTCGTAAAAATAGATGTTGCAGTTGACTGCCCGTTGTTGCTAGACGGCGACTTGCCTGTTCGATGGCACCCGCCTTGATGGATTCTGAGATGACTGGAACCCAGAATCTCAAATCGCTACTTGTTAGGCAACCGAATGGCTCACCCAGTGAAAGATGACCGATGATGTCGAAAGTAGTATAAGAAAACCAGTCGGCGATGTTGCAAACTTGGCCCGTGCTCGCGAACTCGTTCATCTTGTCCCGGAAGACGTCGATGTAGTTCTTGATGAGATATTCCTGCTCCAGAAGCGCCTTGGTGCTAAATGCATGCGAGAGGGCTCGTCTCTGACGTGCATGGTCGACGTCTTCAGCCATGGTGATAGTGACCACGCCGGGAACCGACTGGACTGAACCGACGTGAACAGGATCTTTGTGAAAGTTTTGATGGCCGGGTCGACTGCCATAGATGTCTTTCCAAGACCTTTCAGAGTTGAATGACAGTTCCGTCGGGGTCACACGGACAACTGGCCCGTACAGATCGTGGAGCTGCTTGGCGTAGAAAGGAAGACGACCGCGAATGAGATGGTAGCTCAAAGGTACGGAAGAGACTCGATTGAACATGGGGCCGGGATATTTGGCAAGAGGATGGAGATAAAGTCGGTATACTCCAACAGCAACGAGATAGATGGAAGCCTGAGGCTGTTAGGCTATGAAGTCGATGGAAATAATCATGTTTCCTTACTAAGACAGCAAGACAAGTGAATAGCGCTAGAAGGCTTGCATGTTCTACAAGGGATGCATCGAGGATGGCCATGATTGCTGTATTTGTCGCATTGGCATAAAAGAGGATAAATCCGTCGTCGGAAACAATGGTTGAGAAGACACCGTCGACTCCATTGCATGTATTTATGGGAATCTGGGGTAAGTGATGTTCTTCCCCACAACCTGTCCCGGGTATGAAGATCCGGGCTCGGGTATCATGGAGTCAGCCTTTCGGGTCAGCACCGCCGAGTAGGAGCGGATTACATCTGATGAGAATATCATCAACAAGCACTATACGAATGGTCTGAGAAGAGCGAAGGAATGGAAGTAATCCCAGACTTAATTAGTTTCCGGAAAGACAGTGTAGCCCTGATCTGCGTATGTAATAAAAAGGCCTACGGGTCCGGGGGTATAATCGTACCTTCTCTGACTAGACCAAGAGATTTCCTACGTAGTACAAAGCAATCAAGCAATATATATTAATAGCTTAGTGAGAACGGATGGTGCAGGAAAGAGCTCTCTAACAAGCGCTTGCTCTTCGTAATAGTTAATTCTCGTCGTCATCTGGTTGTAAATGCCTCTTTTATTGTCACCCACAGTACCAAGAAATTGACTGAGAGGAGAGAGAACAACAGAGATGAGAGGAATGACCATCATTAAGTCGCAATCAGTGCGTTGAATGTCGCGTGCGAGCTGGGGCAGACCCAGACCCAGTCAGACATGCTGGCGGTCGATGCACCTGATGGCTTCAGGCCCAGTCACAGCCGCTCTCTAGACGACGGGAAGACACGACCCTGGTACTTTCTCCGATTAATTGATTATTTATTATTCCTTAGATGAAGATTTGGGTGAGAGTGTGACCCCGCATTGTCACCCCGAAGCTCGATGGGGGAAAGTAAGAATGATGAGTGGGAGGCACAACCAATAACATCCATCTTATGAATCTCTTGTCTCAGAAACAAGGATTGAACTGGGGTGAAAGAACAGGAGGAGAAATTTGGTCAGCCTACCCGGGTGGAACGTGGAAATGCCGTCCAGTTCGACGCTGTGCCGTAACTTCATTAGTAATTGGGCCGTAAGACGATCTGCTCCTCCCAACAATCAACCTGCATGTGTTTGTCTCAGCCAATCCTACTCTAGCTGCAAGCCCTGGTCCTCCAACATCTCGCCGGCTTCTAGATCTGACGCCGAGGCCTCACGAGTTGTGTCTTACCGTTCCCGGCCTCGACGAACATAGCGGCTTCCCCGCACTATTCCTACCCCAGATTCCCTTGTGTGTACTAGCGTCGACATCGTGAGCAAAGTTATAAATACAGGAAAGGGAACGATCAAGAGGCGAAGCAGCAAGCGAGAATCCAGCACACGCACTCGCACTCGTCTCCTCTAGCAGTCAACAGAAATATCCCGGCGCAGCATGGCGAGTATCAGAGAGAACCGCCCGTCCAAGGACGACTACAACGTCAACCATGTCAACAGCGTGCTGGATGAGAAACCGGTCAACACCGAGGAACGAGACTACACTGGCACCGCGAAGAAGACTGACCCTGAGGAGATCCGGCTTGTAAAGAAGCTGGATCTCTGGATTATGGTAAGTCGACAATTGATGGCCCCCTTCCACCTCCGAGGTTAACGTCTGTGTCTTCGCAGCCCTGCCTGTGCATCATGTACTTTCTAAACTACGTCGATCGAAACGCCATTGCGCAAGCCCGTCTCAATAATCTCGAAGACGACCTCAACATGACCGGGAACGAGTTCAATACCACCGTGTCAATGTACGACAGCTTGTAGAGCCAAGAGAGGACACGAGCTGATGATGACCATAGTTTATTCGTTGGCTACGTCTTAATGCAGGTCCCAAGCAACATGTTGATCACAAAAGTCAGACCAGGCATCTACATGAGTTCGTGGATGCTTGTCTGGGGAGTTGTCTCTGGTATTTTCACATTTCCCAGTCTCTTAGACCCCTTCAAGCTAACAAGAGATAGGTTGCACTGCTCTCGTGAAGAACTACGGTGGACTTGTTGCCTGCAGATTCTTCCTTGGCATTACTGAGGCACCTGTATGTCTTAAAGTCCCATCTCCTTCTCCAAGTTCGTTGTCCCTAACCAATCGTAGTTCTACCCAGGAGCTACCTACATCCTGTCGATCTTCTACACTCGCAAAGGTACGTTCAAGCCTGGAAAAGGCATGACGAAAGCTAACTAAAGCTCTTATTCAGAGGTCGCATCTCGCATTGCCCTTCTTTACTGTGCCCAGATTCTTGCTACAGGCTTCTCGGGGCTCATCGCGGCAGGTATCTTTGCTGGAATGGATGGTCTTGCTGGTATTGCCGGATGGCGGTGGTATGTTTCCTTTCAGTTTCTCACTGCTACGCCAAGTTGACCAAATTGCCAGGCTCTTCATCTTGGAGGGTATTGCCACAGCTGTCGTCTCTTTTGCTGGATTTTGGCTCCTCCCCAACACGCCCATGACAACCCGGTGGTTGACTGATCGCGAAAGGGAGCTGGCCCATTCCCGTATGGAGAAGGACAAACTATCTGATGCGGATGACAAGCCGGCATCATCATGGGACGGCCTCAAGCAAGCCTGCCGTGACAAGAGAACGTGGCTTTTCTGTTTGATGCAGAACTTCCATCTCTCAGCCTGTTCGTTCAACTCGTTTTTCCCGACGTAAGAAACCAGCTTTATTATCAAACACTAGATGGATTACGACTGACACATCATGGGTCTTTAGTGTTGTTAAGACCCTAGGATTCGACACAACCATCACTCTCGTGATGACCTGTCCGCCGTTTATTTTTGCAGGCGCTGCAGGAATCTTCTTCGGTTGGAGTTCCGGCCGGCACCATGAGCGCACATGGCATATTACTGCTGGTCTTTCCATTGCGATTATCGGATTCGTGCTTGCCGCGTCCACTTTGAACACAGCTGCCCGCTACGTGGCATGCTTTATCTTCCCCATGGGAGCGTATGCCGTAAACTCAGTCATTATTGGATGGGCATCATCCACACTTTCTCAGACGAAAGAGAAGAAGGCGGTGTGTAGAATTGAGCCACTCGATAATTCTCGTTGGATGTGTACTAATTTCCCTCCGTGTAGGTTGTCCTCGCTATGACCAACGTCGGTGGCCAGGTAGGTTTATATACCCAATAGTCATATTGGAACATTTGCTAACTTGCTCATCCTAGATTGGCTACATATATGGTGCCTACTTGTGGCCCAAGTCCGATGACCCTAGATACGCCATTGGGTTCGGTGCGTCGGCTGGCTTCGCCCTGTGCTCCATACTTTGTGCCTGGTGCATTCGGATCCTATTGATTCGGGAAAATAGAAAGATTAGAGCCTCGACCTCGGAGCATATCAACCTTTACGGATACTAGTCTCGCATAGTTTAGCTTGCTTGTATCCTAGGAGGCAGGCTTGGAGATGACAATGGCAGAACGCGATATTGAAGATAAGAAAGCCTGACTTACTCTACTGTTATTATTATTAGGTCGACGGAGAACTGAGAAGCTGTCGTATAAAGGATGTATGGCAATATTGAATTTTAAGTGTCCTTCTTTGATTATAACCAATCAGTAGAGAATATCACCAAGCGAATCACTAGCTTATCAGGTGATTTGGAGGACTTGGCATGAACCACGTTGGATCGTGATTTCATTCTTAGATATTTCTAGAATACCTAAGACGGGTTTCACTTCAAACCGAGGTCTCTTACAAGTGATCAAGCTTTCTAGAATTATGGGCTGGCACAACTTGTCAAAACGCCCCAGCTAATTATTCATTAACAAAACACGCCCAAAAGTGCTTCTCATGTTTAATTGACCCTAAAAAAAATCCAAGAGAGACCTCGCCCTGCTATAAAATGAACTCATTGTAGGTTAGCGAGGCTCTTACATTCGTCTCGAGGCCAGCTGAATCCATTTCCACCATGCCCGCATCGACGGTAGGGTACAGAGGCATCGTCTCGCCAAACGTGTCAAACCAAAGTAAGCTCGGTGATATTGCTGGTATTAGTTCGGAAAACCCAGCTCCTGGGTCGTTTGGCTGCTGCCCAGCGCCGGGATCCATTTCCAAGGCTGGCGTCTGTACTCTCGGCGCCGACGTACGGGACACTGTCCTCGGGCTCGTAGATGTGTCGTCTTCGACCTGCATCTGATTCTGGTCATCATCCGAGTCTCTGGCTGGAACTCCGATGTTATGAATACTGCCGAATAGCCCGCCCACAAGATGGCTTTGGCGTTCCATCTTCCACCGCGCTCTCAACTCTAAGTACTTGTCGCACGCTCCTTGTAGATGCTCGAGTATCAGCAAATGTCTCTTCGCTACGGGGTCATGGACAGCGAAGCGGTTGAGGGTATTCTTGGCTGAACGCAAGCTGCGTTCTAGTGGAAACGATGCATCGAAGTCGCCGAAAGTCGCGACACCAAGAACGAGCCCTGAGACAAACACGGCGTTCATCATGAACGGTAACCGCTTAGGGATAGCCTCGGCGGAAAGCATGGCCTGCAAAAGATCCACAGTGTGTATGGCCGCTTCGAGGCACGCGTAGACGAGGACCTGGTTCGAGGAGGAAGAAACGACTCGCTTCTCTTGGCTGGTAAGAACCGAATTGGGATTACAGTCCACGTGTGCAGACACATCTTTGAGAAGGAATGGAAGAGAGAGCAGGATAATGGTCCAGTACGCAGTCTGTTTGAGGTGGAGGAGACCCGTGTTGGGCTGTTTTGTGCCGTCTGAGAGTTCGATTATCTCGCCGGGCTGGATGCCATCCATTTCGAAGCCATGACGAGACTGAGCTGCCCAGCGCCGATGGTGTTGACTAATTCTCTCAATTACCTCGGTGGAAATCGTTCGCTTTGCGTAGATGTCTAAAAGAACCGACTCGAATATCATGGAGAGATCGTTACAGGCTGAGTAGTCGTCTTTGCTTGCTGTGTCTCTGGTCTCCGAGGTTGATGGTGGACGCCCTAAAGAAGCACTCATGAACAAATCGAGAATCCGGATGGCTTTCCACACCCGTTCCCTTGTTCGGCACTCTGCCGGCGGAAACAAGGCAGAGATATCCTTGCGATGAAGGCCAAGGGCATAAGCAGCCCGAACGGCCATGCCGAGATACATGAAGGCGGAATTTCGTCGCGACGCGCCAAGCAGATACATGGTAATGAGCGCAAAGGCCTGTATCGTAGGGATATCCGGATCCTCCATGAGCGTCTCAACAGTTAGATAGCGAGCATAGTTGAAGAAGGTCTCAGCCAAAATATCCTTGTCCTCGGGGCCTGTCTGGGCCCCAATCGCAAGCACCAGGTAGTAGACGGGGCTTGCTGGGTCCGCCTTGTCGTTGTCCTTCTTTTGCCAGCCATCGATGGACGCGTCGAGTTCTTCCCGGTCGAACAGCAGAAGCACGCAGTTGGCAGATTGCATATACCACCGCTGGAGGTAGTCGACCTCGGCGGGAGACTGCTTTGGCGGAGGATTCTGGGCGCTCGACATGATCCATCCTCGCGGCGTGTCGGGAGACGACTCCACAATCAGGTGTCGCAGCGGATCGTCGACAAAGGCACAGCTGCCCAAGCTTCTCCTGACGATGCGACGGATGTTCTGGACGAATGAAAGCGTGGCAGAGTCCCCGATGAACATGTACTGCCCCTTGGTATCCTTGACGAGCCTCGACATTTGCGGCACCCGAGCTGGGAAGCCTCTGGAAAGCAACTGCGACGAAGACGAGGGCCCGTCACTCGACAGCCCGGCAGGCGATATAAAAGCATCGGCACCGTCGTTGCGAGCTGGGGACGGCCCGGTGGCGGGCGTTGGCTGGCGGCCATCGGGATGCCGACCGGGCGTTAGCCGCTCCGGGGGCGGGCCGCCGCCGGCCGGAGGAGTTGCCTCACTCGCGGCTCTGAAGTGATCGGGGTCCGGGCTCGGCAGCGAGGAGGCCAGCAGCGGGAACCGGGTTGTGGAGGATTGGCAGTCTCGGCCAAGTCCGCGCCGCACACACCGTCGGCAGGGCCGGAGACCGTCGCAACGCTGCTTGCGGTTCTTGCAGTTCTCGCAGGCCTGAGCACAGCGTTTGCGTTCGCCATCGCGGACCTTCTTTGTCGGCATGGTGTCTCTTATCTTTTCTTCCTCCAGGTTAGTCACGATGCCCCTAGGCCTTGACTGCCTTCACACTTCGCCGTATCTCTCTTCCTTGGTCGCTACGTGCGCACAGCATCTCAAATGCAGGAATCTGGGTACAAGTACTCCCGACCCGAAATGCCGGCAACTCCCGCCCCTCATTTGTCCCTTCGCTTCGCTTTCAATTGGATCGTGGCCACAAACTATCTCCACATTCCTCACGCCACGCGACCGCTTTCCGACGTTGTCGGCTAGTAACTTAAGCGTGGTACAGTACGGAGTAGAGTAGTCTGGGCGACAATTCCGAGCCTGGTACGTCTGGATCGCCCAAATGACAACAAAAGTATTTGAAGACATCCAAAGGATCTAGTACCATCAGATTCATTATCCCAAAAATTATCATCCCGCCTACTATCACACCATGGCTCAATACAAGGCTGCCTACCCGGCGGATTTGAAAATTCACCCCGAGGTGAACGCCTTCTTCACCCGGTTCTACGACGTTTCAGACACACCCGGCCAGACGGAAAAGTATGTGAGCATGTTTACGAACGATGCCACTTTCATCCTTGCTTCCAAAGTCAGCAAAGGAACAGAGGGTCAGTTTTCATTCATGATGCAAATAGCAGACTCCGAGAATATGCCACTGACGCTACAGTACAACATGAAGAAATTACAGCATTGCGCGAAGGAATGTGGACTAGCGTCGCCTCTCGAAAACATACTCTACACAAGGTGTTCCCCTTCGGGAATGATGCTACCGAGGTGATGATCTACGGGTCTGTTGAACTGGGAATGCGAAGCGGGTCGACAGTGGACATTGACTGGGCGGGAAGAGCACAGTTGACCAAAGACGAAAGTGACGGAGAGTATAAAATGAGCTTCTATCAAGTGTACCTGGTAATGTTGAATTCGTGGCGACAGTTATTCTGGATTCCCCACTGACCGAATTTAACAGGATACCGGAGCCATGAACGCCCCAAAGAAATAGACCATGCTAGTTTTATGAGGATACAACATGGAATATGGAAGCGGGATACGGGTTGAGGACCATTGGGCCATGTATGGTTTTCTTAGATAAACTCCAACACGAAAGTGCCGACTGCATCAGCAGCTTCAATGCAGTGCCAGTGCCCAACGCCTTCCAAAGTCTTGATGGATTTATCCTCGGATTTGCAGCTCCATCTAGTGTAACAAAAAGTCATTAGTTCAAGAAACGAAAGGAAAACCCTATAAAGGAAAAATACTCACTCATCATATATGACCTGCGCGTCTGTGATGGGACTCGTCTTGTCCTCCTCTCCAGCAAGAATCAGGAGGGGGCAACGCGCAAGAGAATAGTTTGGACGACTGGCTTCCGCAATCACACGGCAAAGCGAGCTGTACCCCTCTGGCTTTTGCGAGAGTATCAGTGATCTTATGAACGCCTTTTGAGTTAATGATGATTTGGATCCCGTCGCTGCGGAAGGGATGGTATCTGCCATGGCTTCCATCCCGGCTGCAACTCAACGTCAGCAATGGACCATCGGGCATAAAATAGGTTGACTGGAATCACTGATACATCAGCAATTTGGAACCTTTTGAAGACTCACATTTCTTGACAGTCTCAATCCGGGCTGTGAAAATTTGAGCAAGTGCTGGTTTTGGCAACACGGGGCCGATGAGAACAGCGGCTCTCAAGTTGAGTGTTACAGCGAGCTCAGACACCACAATGGCCCCCATTGAGTGACCAACAGCAATCACATCTTTTGACGAGACTCCAAAATGCTGAATAATGCCTTCCACATCTTTGATGATTGACTCAATGCTGGTGGGCTCGTGTTCCGGCCGTAATTCGGAAAGTCCACTTCCTGTGCATCTTGGTCAAAGGGCTGGCTTATAAATGGACAATTGCATTACAACGCAGATCTCGTACCATGGGTGTCAAAGGCAATACACGGATATCCATCAGAGGCCAACCGAGTCATCAACGGCAAATAGAAGGAGTGGGAAGACCCAAGCCCATGAATAAACACGAAGGTGGGCTCCTTCTGCGCAGACGCAGGGGGATCTGCCCTGGCGAGGAAGAGCGATTTCCCATTAACCTCTAGAAATGGCATTTCGAAATGTGACGTGTGACACAGGCTGTGTATCTTTGTAGAGAGACGGTATCAAACAGCTAAGTTTCCGGTCCAAGATACTCGATTAGGAGTTGAGGCTAAAGAAGACCCTCGAATGGGCGTAGGCTTAATCAGCTGACGTCGAGACAGCTTCTTCTCACGCAGTACCGCACTCGGTTGTTCGCGGACGGTGTGCAGTGAGAGCGGGGCGACATCGTGTCGGCTATGTACGCTGTCTCGCACACGGCATCATTTGTGATGGGTGTAGACGAAGCTGTCGGATACGGGGTGCGGCCGTGTGATCCATAGTGGAGATGTATTCGGCTACGGGGTGAGAGTTTTTTTCGTGCTGCTATGCAGCCACCTCACAAAGATCACCGTCGTTCCGTCGGTTCCGGGGTGGTGGATATCGTCGGTATTCAATCTTGTCTCTTGAAGCTCCATTATTGGAAGAGAGCAGCGCAGCAAACCGGAACCAACGCGGCAACGCCCGACGGAGGCAGTTGTTGGAGCACGTCCGGGCCGCGTCCTCACGCTGCAGGACTAGCTAGCTGCCTTGACACTTTGCCTTGGACGAAACTTCTGGGTCCGCGCAGACGTTATTGGTGCTAGGATGATCGGTTTCCGTGGCCGGATGTGGTGGAGCATGAGGTCCGTCTTTTATAAAGAAAGATGCTTGTACTTTAATAGAAATCGCTTCACGGCTCAATCTAAGCTAGTACTACTCGAACGAAAAAGAACAGAACATGGCCGTCGGCGAAGTGCATTCATACTCCTCCGTGACGGAGACCAGTCGCATCTTGGAACTGCTCTGCAACCAAGTCGACTCGGTGTCGCTTCCTCCAGCCGTGCGAGGTCTTGTGCCGCAGATCAAGTTCACAGCCGCCCGCGACTTCCCCTACTTCCCCATCCCATTTAAAGAAACAGAGACAGCCGCTGCCCTGAAAGCAGTCGAGGGTGCCGTTGCATGTCTCCTGGCCGACCTCAAGGATGGTACTTCCGAGACGCGGCAGATTGTCGTGGATTTGGAAAAGACCACGGCCTTTCTGTGTCAAGCTTACCTGGCGACGGTTGGGGGCCTCGGTAAACTGGACCCCGGTGTCAAGGGTCTTTTGAAAGGTATGTTTATGATTCTGACGTATCTGATGCTTCTGATTGTATGGAATACGCAGATATTAACGGGAGATAGATACCGATTTGCTCAGGGCACAGTCAAATCCATACCGGCGCATGTCTGCTAATCTCTACGAGACCAAAACACCAGGACAGTACTACCACATCCACGGGTCTCTCGAGGCTTCCACGACACTTGGGATGATTGGACTGGAAGCTTTCAGACCAGACCTAGAAACGCATGAGGATATCGTTCGTGTAATCGAGGGTGCTGTGAAAAGCTTTGCGACTGAGGAACTGGAGGAGCTCAACGCCAAGAACCGCCAGGCTGGTATTCCTGCTCTCAAGCACGAAGAGTTCTTGAACACACCACACGTAGGTTGCGTCGTTTCTAACACATAATCATCACTGGTACGATTTGCTGACGGGGGAGAATTGTTGTCTCGCAGGGTAAGACGAATATCAAGCTACAACCTTGGACAGTGGAGAGTCTAGAGAACGAGACGCCAAAATCCCCATTATCTCCAGGAACTCCTGGCCAGAAATGCAAGGTGCTTGCCGGAGTCAAAGTCCTCGAGTTATGTCGAATCATTGCCGGACCCATCATCACGCGGATTCTAGGAGAATACGGCGCAGATGTGCTCAAGATCACCAGCCCCAACTTGAGCGATGTTCCCTTTTTCCAAGTGGACGGAAACATGGGGAAGCATGCCGCAGAGCTGGATCTCAAAAAACCTGAAGGGCGAGAAAGGTTTGAGGTTCTCCTCGCGGAGGCGGATGTGGTTGTGGATGGATATCGGCCGGGTGCTCTGGACCGTCTCGGCTACGGCGCTGCTTCGTTGGCCAAGTTGGCCAAGGCGAGAGGGAAGGGATATGTATATGTCAACGAAAACTGTTTTGGATACCAGGGCGAATGGGCGAACCGACCCGGCTGGCAGCAGATTGCAGACTGCGTAGGTTTTCCCTGCTTCCTGAGACCCTTGGTTGACAAAGGGGAGTTGAAAGAGATGACTGACAGCTGGATATTATAGGTCAGTGGCGTCGCATGGGAACAAGGCAAATTCATGGGCCTGAACGAACCCGTCGTACCGCCGTTTCCGATTTCCGACTACGGAACGGGATGCATCGGGGCGATTGCGGCGTTGACGGGACTTTACCACCGAGCAACCCAAGGAGGCTCATGGCACGGGAAGGCGTCTCTCCTGCAGTACGACCTCTTGCTGTTCAAAGCCGGGATGTACTCGGAGGAAGTCAAAGAGCGGATGCGGAAGGACGCTGGCGAGGACTTCCTGGCCTTGAGGCATGGACACAGCGTCGACCAGATTTCCGGCACTGCCATGCGCAGAATGAGGGTGACGTGTCCGGAGATATTCAACAACACTGGGCTTCTGGATAGGTGGTACTCGGCGGCCTACCAGGCGGATGTTCAAGCTGTCCTGCCGGTGGTTCGAGTTGACGGTCTGGACATTGGTTTTAGTCGGGCCAGCCGTCCCAACGGGACCGACAAGGCGCAGTGGGATTTTGGCGGAGACGAAGATTACAGGAAGACAGCAGCCTAGTTATTGTACAGCATTTGTGTTTAGAATTCGATGCATCACGTTGATCTTTTCCATGCTCCCTTCAATTGTGATTTGGCGACGGCAATCCAGGGTCAGCTTTCGATATTTGAACCCGATCAACCGTTTGACTTGCGATCGACGGCGTTTAATAATTATTATTAGACACGGTGCAGCCAACCTGCAAGCCTACACCGAATACCCACTCCCTAGACTAATAATAGTTCAAAGCTCCCTCCCCACTGACGTTTATGGAAAACGGTCAACGAATCACCGCCGGGGGTTTGCCACCGCCGGCGTCGGCAAAGAGCATCGGATGGCGGCTTTTGCACGTCTTGGGGAGTCCACCCACAATGACACAACGCAACACAACACAACACAACGCAACACGCAAAGGTCCCTTACAATATGTAGTCTAGTCTAGTCTACCCCGTACCCGAAACCATGCTCAGCCGAAGGGTTGCATACACACAGTCAGCTCGCTCACCATTCCCTGCTTCCTCGACCCCCGCCTTTCCCCATGGGTCTCTCCGTATTGCGGGGTGCTCGTTTTATTATCCCGTGTCCCTTTGGATGCCGTGTTTCAGCAATCATGGCTGCTGCGTTTGTCATATTGCGTCTGCATTGATTAAACGTACGAGGTCGGATCGTCGCTGTTCACACCGCCGGACGCCACATATCCGTATCTGGGACAACATAAAACTGTCTCGACTCTCCTCCCTTTCATCGGTTTACAACCCATCTTATTCATTGCCAATCCACACACCCCGTTACTTCCTCTTCAAGTCTACCCTAATCCCTAACCCTTGAAACACTCAGCGGGACTCATCAATATGTCAACTAAGACCATCGAGACCGCCTTGCAGGCGGCATCGCTCACGAGCAAGCCTCAAGCTGACGCCGGAGAAGGCCTCGGCCAAGAATTCACATCCCATGTCATAAATTCCTTTGGACCCAAAGCAGATCCCCGACTCCGGGAGGTCATGAGCTCCTTTGTACAACACATCCACGACTTCGCTCGAGAGGTTGACCTCACCGTTGATGAATGGCTGGCCGGCGTTGAGATGATCAACCAAGCTGGCCAAATGAGCAACGACCGCCGGAACGAGGGACAGTTGATGTGTGATGTTATTGGTCTTGAGACGTAGGTGATCTGCAAAATTGATTCTGGACTACATGAAACTAACAGCCCAGGCTCGTGGACGATATCACCCACCAGGCAGCCTCAAAGGATGCCAATTCGGGTACGCTCACAGCTATTCTGGGTCCTTTCTGGCGCGCCGATACACCTATCCGCCCGAACGGTACCACCATTTCTTTTGAAACACCCAAGGACGGCGTCGTCAGCTTCCTCCACGGGGTCATCACCTCTGCCGAGACCGGCAAGCCCATTCCCAATGCTTCTGTCGATGTTTGGCAGGCATCAACAAATGGTTCGTTGTGCATTATTTCCCTATTTTCTTGTTATTTTAACCATCTTATTAGGCCTCTATGAGCAACAGGATGCCGACCAACGCGACTGCAATTTGCGAGGAAAGTTCATCACTGATGACCAGGGTCGCTATTCATTCTACTGCTTGAAGCCCACACCATACCCAGTCAGTATCCTCGTTGCATAAATGGGGTCTTCTTGCTAACCGCAATTATCTTGATCAGGTCCCTGGAGATGGCCCTGCTGGTAAGCTTCTTCGCATGCTCGACAGACACATTTATCGGCCAGCACACCTCCATTTCATGGTGAGTTTTCCCCGAACAACCATCGTGAAAAAAGCCCCTCAGTGAGCATCAATTAACCCGGGGTTTGATGATAGGTCATTGCGGATGGTTTCAAGAGTGTGACAACACAAATCTTCGACTCTGATTCCAAATACCTTGGCGACGACACCGTCTTTGCCGTCAAGGAGGGCCTCACAGTTACCTTCACGCCAAGGAAAGGAGACCCTGAGGCGGAGTCGGAGCTGAAGTTTGATATGTCTTTGGCTACCAAAAAGGAAGAGGCGTAAGCAATTAACTGGTTATGATTGGTTCCTATCCGACATTGCGACGGCGGTGCACATGGAATGAGACAGGATTTGACATGGTAGTCGGCACATAGTAGCTTCTGGAGCAATGCTTGATGACATTTTGCGCTTACAGACTGATGACGCTGTCCTAATCGGGGGCTTTAAGTGATGGGTCAAGTTCGTGGTTTTGCATAAAGTGTATTGAATCATCACGAGTTAATGCTAACATTGGCCAATGGGGAACCTTAACGCAATCTCATTCTGTTGCTCGTCTTAAACTGCTTATACATTCAAGATTCCGACTCACAGACGACTGGACGTCTTGATGGGGGCAGGCGCCTTGTGCAGATCATACCGGTCGAGGTTCATGACCTTATCCCAAGCGGCCACAAAGTCGTTGACAAACTTCTGCGAGCTGTCGGCGCTGCCGTAGACTTCGGAGATGGCGCGCAGCTCGGCGTGAGAGCCGAAGACAAGGTCGCACCGGGTGGCGGTCCACTTCTTGGCGCCGGTCTTGCGGTCACTGCCCTGGTAGAAGTCGGTGGTGTTCTCCTCAGCCTTCCAGGCGGTTCCCATGTCGAGCAGGTTCGTGAAGAAGTCGTTGGTCAGCACGCCTGGGCGGTCTGTGAAGACACCGTGGGAAGATCCATCGTAGTTGGCGTTCAAGACGCGGAGACCGCCCACCAAGACGGTCAGCTCCGGAGCCGACAGCGTCAGCAGATGAGCCCTGTCGACTAGGAACTGCTCCGTCTTAGCCCTCGGCGACGACTTGCCGTAGTTGCGGAAGCCATCGGCGAACGGCTCCAAGTAGCCAAAGTTCTCAACGTCCGTCTGGTCCTGCGACGAGTCCATACGGCCGGGTGTGAAGGGGACGGCAACCTCATGGCCAGCATCGCGGGCAGCCTTCTCGACGGCGGTGCATCCAGCCAAGACAATGAGATCGGCGAGCGAGATCTTCTTGCCGTTGCTCTGTGAGCTGTTGAAGCTTCCCTGGATCTTCTCCAGAGTCCCCAGCACCTCGGACAGTTGGGCCGGGTTGTTGACCTCCCAGTCCTTCTGCGGCGCGAGACGGATGCGCGCACCGTTGGCACCACCGCGCTTGTCGCCGCCACGGAATGTGGAAGCCGACGCCCAAGCGGTTGAGACCAGCTTGGAAACATCTAGGCCGGATGACAGGATGTCCTTCTTGAGAGTCGCGACATCCTTGTCGTTGACGAGGGGATGGTCGGGAGACGGGATGGGATCCTGCCAGATGAAGACCTCGGAGGGCGCTTCGGGACCGAGGTAGCGGTCGCGGGGGCCCATGTCACGATGCGTGAGCTTGAACCAGGCGCGCGAAAAGGCATCGGCCAGCTGGTCGGGGTTTTCGAGGAAGCGGCGCGAGATCTTCTCGTACTCCGGGTCATAGCGCAACGAGAGATCGGTGGTCAACATGGTCGGCCGCTGCTTCTTGTTGGGATCGTGGGCATCCGGGATAATAGCGTCGGCGTTCTTGGCCACCCACTGGTTGGCGCCGGCCGGGCTCTTGGTCAACTCCCACTCGAACTGGAACAGGTACTCGAGGTAGTTGTTGCTCCACTTGGTGGGCGTCTTGGTCCACGTCACCTCGAGGCCGCTGGTGATGGCGTCCGGACCGGCGCCGGAGCCGTGCTTGTTCTTCCAGCCGAGGCCCTGCTGCTCGAGGCCGGCGGCTTCGGGCTCCACGCCCATGTTGTCGGCGGAGGCGGCGCCGTGGGTCTTGCCGAAGGAGTGGCCACCGGCAATCAGCGCAACCGTCTCCTCGTCGTTCATGGCCATGCGGCCGAACGTATCGCGGATGAGGTGGGCGGCGGCGACAGGATCCGGGTTGCCGTCGGGGCCTTCCGGGTTGACGTAGATCAAACCCATGTGGGCAGCTGCCAGCGGCGACTCGAGGTCTCCCTCCTTGGCCTCCTTCTTGGCATCCGGGTTGGAGTCGAGGGCTCCGGGCTTTGCGTAGCGGACATCGTTGCCCAGCCACTCCGTCTCGCCGCCCCAGTAGGTAGCCTCGTCGGCCTCCCAGGTGTCGGGACGGCCGCCGGCGAAGCCAAAGGTCTTGAAGCCCATGGACTCGAGTGCCACATTTCCGGTCAGGATCATCAGATCGGCCCAAGAGATCTTGTTGCCGTACTTCTGCTTGATGGGCCACAGCAGACGACGGGCCTTGTCGAGGCTCACGTTGTCCGGCCAGCTGTTGAGGGGGGCAAATCGCTGCTGGCCCTGTGTGACGGAGACGATGCCGGGTCAGTATAGGAACGGAATCGGATTGAGGGAGCACGCATCGGTCAGTTGCTTACCTGTCCGCCACCGCCGCGGCCATCAAAGGTGCGGTAGGTGCCGGCGCTGTGCCATGCCATGCGGATGAACAGGCCGCCGTAGTGGCCAAAGTCGGCAGGCCACCAGTCCTGCGAGTCGGTCATCAGGGCATTGAGGTCCTTCTTCAGGGCATCGTAGTCGAGGGTTTTGAAGGCGGCGGCGTAGTCAAAGTCGCCGCCGAGGGGATTGGTGACGGAGGTGTGCTGGCGGAGGATGCCCAGCTTCAGGGAGTCGGGCCACCAGTCGCGGTTCCTGGTGCCGCCGCCACCGACGTTGGAGAGGCGATGAGCGGGACACTTGCTCTCGGCCATGGTTTGGATTGTGTTGTGTTGTTTGATGCGAGTGTTTGGGGATGTTGTTTCTTTTGCTGTGAGTCTTGCGTATTGCGTATTGAGACTTGGGTAGACCAAGTTGTTGAGGGGCAAGTTGGGAGGGGGTTCGGCTTCTCGGAGAGTGGCCAGAGAAGGCTTGCCCCGGCTGTTTTATTAGAAGACCCCGCGTTTTGAATGACCAATCCTCCAAACCTTGTTGGATAAAATTGTTCCTCGGCCGCGACGTCTTTCGGGGACTGTACCTTGTGTACCTCGTACTGTATGAACACTGCGTAGTAGTGCAGTGCTGCCATCGTGGAAATATCCAGCCCAATCATGACGCATGTGAAGTTGCACAAGCACCTTGGCTGGTCCAAACCAGCCAATCCGAGGTAAATGCGTCATGTACGGAGAACCACGGGTGCGCAAGTGGGGGAAACTGTCTGCGGAACCGCTGCCCCTATCGCCATTTGCCATCAGTCATCACCATCGGCCATCGCCATCGGCCATCGCTGCTGCCTTTTCACGTTCCAACCATCTCGGACTCTCTTGCTCTTTCCTGGCGGATGCAACGGAGCGGGGTAAAGCGGGGTAAAGCGGGGCAAATGGGGCAAATCTCGTCCCTAAACAGGAAAGAAAAGCCATTGATGACAAGTGCAGAGGAAGGCGTTGGTCAGCAACCATCCACCACCTCCACCACCCGCTTTCTCCCTCTGTTAATAAGCAACTGCGCAGTGGAATGCACATGTAGAGACCGTCGCAACGGTCCAAGTTAGTCCCTCGTAGAAACTACTAGTAATTAAGTTAGTCGTGTAAAGGCAGCTGAAAAAACGCAGAAGTATCCACGATTGATGACCCCATTCTCAATTGCCCCCCACCACGGCTTTCCCCATTCTTGTATGAACGTCATGGATTTGATCCTCGATCAGTTTGGTGATATGTGTTATAGGTTCGAAAACCGTGGCGAGGTCCTGGCTACGGGGTGTTAGCTAGATCTCATGATTATGCATAAAGAGGCGTTGTGTAATATTCCTAGTGAACCTGAGTTGCGAAGGGTCGTTCTTGGCGGCGGTGGCTAGCCAGGCGCTGGGGACTTCATAAGTCCAAACAGCTTGCCCTTTCCCAAACTCTAACTTCATTCCGGATTTCCAACATCGTTTCAGAAAAAGTGCGAAAATACTCCTTTTTGAGGGAGTTGAATCGACGGTGGGTCGTGACACTGTTGACCTGCTCTCCAAAAGGGCGATAAACCTGTCATCCAGTTTCAGGGCGCCGCCATTCAATCTGCACGTCGCTGGGATGCACTCTTTCATCAAGGAAGGGTCTAGGCTGGAATCTCATATCCCCCTACGTCCTGTTGTCACATTGAAGTATCAGTCATGTGTTAGATGAGGAGGTTTAAATAACTCACCACCGTACCGCCGCCACAGTCGCAGACAAGTATGATATCGCCAACCTTAATATCAAGCATGGTCATAGATAGTACGCCAGCACCCTATCACCGGAGAGGTCAGGGTAAAATAATCTATGTTAATATAGTGAAGACTTAATAGTACATGGGCAGGCTTATTGATAAGTCCCAGGACAGTCGCTTCAGGCTCGGTCATGAAGCTACAACCTGCACCAAGGTCGGCTGCAATCCCTGAGTCGCTGATAGCATTTCGAATAGAAATGGGTGCATATAGAGGCCATCTAGCCGGGACAGCAATGGTAAGTAAGTACTTATGGGTCCGATTGCGGTTCGGAGGAAAGAACTGACGGAGGAACTCTTCCCACATGAAGCGAAACAAGTATGTTGTCACCTCCTCTGCTCTAAGGCCAAGTTCATCCCTGAAAGCTTCGAACTGCGTGAACAGGGGAGACCGGCGGATCTCTGGGTCGAAGTCGTCACGGTGCAGTAGGCCGAGTTTAAACCATTCGATCGATTTTTCTTCTTCGGGGATCATCGTACCACAAAGAGTGTTTCCACCAGAAGTGGTCACCTTGCTGGGGAACTTGAACATGTACTTTTCGGACCAGGGCAAGGTGGTGACTGTGCCTCGCCTCCTAGGTTCGTCCTCCGCCAACACTGACGAGCCTCGGACCAGCATACAGACAGCTTCCGTGGCACAGCTCCCACTCTATTTCAGTGTATTTTCTAGCGGCATTTAGACCTGCGGAATCTGGGTAGCTCCCATGACACATCTTGTTGTACAGGCCTCGTATCTACACGTTAAATCTTGTTCCACACAGGAAGAGTTCATTAAAATGGCCCCAGACGCTCGCAGGCTCATGAGCATCAAATTTGGCAATGTCCATCTCTTCGCTGCTCGGATCTGGCGCATCGTAGATGCAGCTATTCTCCAGAAGACCAATACCAATTCGGTCGAGTGGATATACCCCTACTTCAAGTATTAAGTTCTTATGCTAAAAGAGCTTCGGAGTATGTTATCTCTCTTACTGCCCCAAGTTTAATCTACTCGATTAAGAAGACTGACCCTTAGCTTAGAGTTGAACCCTACTGCACCCCACTCACATATGACTCAGATGTGGCAGCAGTGGGATCGGCTGTCGCTTTGTCTCTTTCAAGAGACGCTTGATGCTTTTGGCCAGCCAAATCTTGATGGGAGACGACCGAGAAGCACCGGGGCACGAATTTCTCCGCAATGCTTTAATCAGGTCATCGCGCATGGCATTGGACCCTTGTTTCCCAAGAACCTTTGCGATACTCCCAAAGACATTTTGAATCTTTTAGGGATGTTCTTTCTCGAGTGGGAGAGAGAAATCTCATTTTCCGAGGATTATCACTACTTTCTGTTTGCTCACCCCGGAACTCTGAAGACGTCGTTTACATTCAAGAGTCAACTTTCTGATGCCTCAGCGATGCTAGGTCTGAAACGTGACTACTTTGGTCTTCGAAAGAATCCTGGTAAGAAATTTGAGGGTCGCCAGGTCGACCTTATTGTGTCTCCTATGGTAATGGGGGTCTATTTCAGCCGAGAGCATGACTTCATTCGGATTCCAATGATGATGGTACCTATGGTGGTATGCGCAGGATGGATTGAGAGACTTGACAAAATGGAGAAGGAGAAAAGCGAGACAATGAAAGATGATGCTGGATCGGCTGAGATTTGGTCGGACACTTTTTACGAGTTTGAAAGCATGGACGAAGAAGAAGCCGAGAGTGATGATGATGTTGAAGAGCTTAGCAAGATGGACGAAGAAGAAGCTAAGATTGAAGATGATGATGCCGTAGAGCCTGGCAAGATGGAGGAGGCCGAAGAAAGCGAAAGTGTGAAGGATGGATCAGAGGTTGATGAATCAGACCGTCGTGAATTGGCCAATGCACGACTAACAAAACGTCGTGGCCTTCGGACCGTCCACGCTGGTAAGCATGATGGAAAATAGGAATCCATAGTTCATTTTTTATTACACGTGTCTCCTTGATTAAGAAGATCTTGCTTTCCCAGTCTGAGATGATGAACGGGTGGATGAACTCAGCAACCTGGTTGCAACGAGCCTCACCTAACCAGTAGCATTTTCTACGATGAGAGTCAGACGCGTGTCCAAATTCCCCATGGGAGCTTTCGTGCAACACAGATGGCTGGTGAAACGCTGTGGGAACACCATGGTAAATAAACATGCAATGCTACCAAGCCTCAAAGGTGCTGAATCTCCGGTTACTAGTCGTACTGCAACGCAGCACGAGATCGACAACGACGGTTTACAGATATACTTGAAAACAGCTTCTGCATAATCCATCGCCACAATTTTGTCTAGCCCTGATGTCTGTCAAAGCTACTGACCCAATAACCAATAAAATGCCCACCTCGGAGACTGCTACGCCCGGTGCTGCGTCTGTGACCAGCGTTACTTCCGATGTTTCGACCTCAGTATGAAGGATTCTGGTGACTTCAATCAGAACTTCAGAGTTTGAGTTGACGTCTGATACGACGGATATAACCACAACCAAGCCTTGCACCGAGACCCAATCAGGTCGAGCCATTTTATATGGAGAGGTCTACGCTGGAATCAAGATCACCTTCACCTTCATCAGCGATCCCACAAGTACGTCGCAGGTTTCAACGCGAATTGGAAGCCATTGGCTAGCTGTTTAGAGTGAAATATTGTGTGGGTAAAGATGAGCGCGGGCCTCGTTGATGCCGTTTGTACGAGGCAATGATGGGATTCGACGACGCATGGAAATTTCTATATCCACAGAAGCCGCTTTCACCACCACAAGCTCCATTGGGGAAAGGACATCCTGGGCCTTGAGCGCGCATCGCCCCAATGTCTAATTCAAGATGACAGGTTTGGAAGATAAGTTCTCCAAGTGAAGGTGTGTCAAAAGGCATATGGAACAAGTGTTGCTGTAGGTAGTGACCTAAAGAAATGCAGGGGAAAAAGCTCAAGAACGATATTACGGCATAATAATGCCGAGCTGCAGAGGCTATGACGGGTGTCATGGTTGAAGATGGAATGAGAACTAGAGTGGAAGGAAAGATTAGCAAACAAGAGCCGGGAACATATGAATCTAGACAGTCCGAATAGTATATTCTCACTCTTACTTCAACCCTATATACTGCTATCACACATTTATACACTGTTGTAGAACTTAGTGTTTCTTTCTCTCTTTGTTAGTAACGGACTCAGTCTCGCCCGTCGTCAAATCGAAGAATGGAAATGTCGACGAGGCCCCTGCTTCGACAGCGACGCGGTCAACGTAAGAATCAGGCAGACGCTGGACAAGGTTATCTGGTAACAGCTCTCGCAAGGCTGCGAGCGACCAGTGCAGCGTCAAACCCCAGCCAACGCCGCGAGTGGTAAGATCAGCATCACGCTCAAACACTCGAAACGGGATGCCTTCCCGGCGGAGTCGCTGTGCAAGAGCCAATCCGCTGATTCCGGCGCCGATGATGAGGACGGGCTGCTCTGCAGAAGCTGCGGTTTGGTTTGCCATCTTCGGTGCTTGTCGAGGCGGCGGGGAAATGCCTGACTGACGCTGCGGGGTGCTCCGTAGCCCATCTTAATGAAATGAAGATGCATCCCTGCCGTGTATCACTGGACCCTTGTCGCGGAACATTCCCCAAAGGATGCCGATCGCTGTGCCAAGGGACCTTTGATGCGGGATTATCGATTATCGCCCCTCTCAGCGGATGGCGCGCCTTCACGGATGCGAAAATAGACTCCAGCCCCGACGATTGTTGTTGAAAGTACCGATAAGACAATTCAGATGGCGATGATGGTTGGATATTGTGATTCGTCGTTGACCCTGGCCGTCGCATTTATGACCCAACCCATGACGATAATGTGAGGCCTCGAGAAACACAAGAGACTTCAGAAAAATAAAAAGCTGGCGTCGAAATGGGGTAGGAATTAGCTTTGAATTTGTTGTTTTGCTGTGTAGATAGCACGAAAACCATGTAAGTCGCAAAGTGAATACCCAGCATTCGTGGACTTGAGTAGATGCTACATTACAAGATCAGCCACGAAAATTGTCATAGGCATATTAGAACGACAACGGCGTCCACTTCTTTCCGATTCCGTGGGGATGATGCGGGCCTGTCGTCCTAGAATGATGGTCATCTCACACTGCTAATTAAACATCGACTCCACGTGGATTTCAAAGCTAACTGTATTTTTTAATCTACAGTACTCCGCCGTTATGGGCCTCACTGTAGATCTTCGTTTGAAAGGCAACGACTTTTCTAATATTGCTACCTTCCTATTTGTTGGACTGCTCTGCTTTGAGGTTCCCAACAGCAAGTTGTCCACTGCGCACCAAGAACGAGGTCTACTGACATGAGCGCAGCCCACTTTCTCCAGATGGTTCCCGCTGGAAAATGGTTGGGAGCCAATGTCACGCTATGGGGCATCGCAACTGCTTGCGGTGCAGCTGCCCACAACTACCAGACACTGCTTGCCTCTCGCGTCTTTCTGGGCATCTTTGAGGCTACTATCGGGCTATCATTAATGCTCATCAGCAGTCAATGGTACACCAAATCCGAACAGGCACCACGCTTCTCATTTTGGTACCTCGGACTTGGCCTAGGTCAGATTATCGGTGGCGCTGTATCCTATGGTTTCCAACATATCGAATCTGGATCCACCTTCGCTGGCTGGCGCGTTATGTTCGTGACTCTCAGTGGTATCACAGTCATTATTGGCCTCTGCACGTTCTTCCTCTTACCAGATACGCCGATGGATGCCAAGTGGTTATCTGAAAGCGAGAAGGTCACTTTACTGAAGCACGTCAGTGTAAATCAGACGGGGATTCACAGCCGCAAGTTCCATCCAGGGGAAATTGTTGAGGCACTGTGTGATCCACAACTTATACCTCATGGTGTTGTCTGTCGTCCTCGTACGTGGTTCTTAGCCCAGCTTGTCAGCTAAATTGGTATGCTAACTTGTTGCCCAAGCTCTCCGTCTCTAGCGGCGTAGTTACTACCTACTCAGCTACTCTTATCCGAAACTTATATTACGATTCTAAAAAGGCAGCTCTTATGAACATGCCATCCGTTGTTGTCAGCATATTCTTCACCCTTGCCGTTGGCTGCGGTATCCGTAAGCAATCCCATCGATGGGCTTGGATTATTGCCTGCATTGTGCCTGCGTTAGTTCTATGTGGTCGTACATCAAGTCTAATTACTGACAGTCTGACAGGATCATCGGCGGTGCTCTCATGTCTTTCCTTGATCCTAGCAAGAAATCCGAAATACTTGCAGGTATCATCTATCTTGTCAATGCAGTAGTCGCGCCACTGGCAATATTCTACAAGGTGAGCTTTGGCATATCACCCTTCCTTACAATCACGCCCCATGCTAACGAGCCTCTTAGTGGACTGTAGCGAACTTTGGGGGTGCAACTAAGCGAGCCTTTGCTGCTGCCATTTTCAGCGGCTCCTTTTCTTTAGGAAATACCATCGGTCCACAGACCTTCCAAGCCCGGGACGCACCAGACTTTCCACCAGCCAAGCTTGCTGTAATGGGAACGCAGGCTGGCTGTGCTGTTACTACATTTGCTTTGTTTCTCTACTATGCCTGGGCAAACAAGAAGCGCGGGGGTTCACAGTGGGCAGATGGAGGATGCATACATGTCACCTGAGACATGGTCCACAATGACAGATAAGGAAAACAGGATGTTCCGATATACATATTAGAGTATGATATTTACACCTTGCACATGGGTAACGCGTGGGGCGGTAGGAAGCGCAAAACCTTAACGTCATGCCATGTCACTAAGCAACCAGTCCGCTTCAGCTAGTAGCGTTCATCAACGTATGAAGTCGTGACCTGAGTAGAGATGTCAAAGTCTATTCACGACTAGGCTCATTTGAGTGCTGGCGAGGAGCTGTGTGTCGTCAAGTTGCAAAGTTAATAGAAAGTTCATAACAGAAAGTGTACAGCGGTACCAATGGTATGACATATGAGTGACGTATCAAAGGCTCTAGACATGCTCTGAAAATACGTATTTAATACACCAGAATCCCCACCTCATTCAATATTGACATCCATTCATATTTAAAAACACAGAGTATTCATATCGGCCCTGGCTCGACAAAACAAACCATCAGCTGGACATATCTTAGGGGGTTATTGAACACACATATAGCCCCATTACGAAGAGTGCACGCAAAATGTGTTTCGGGGCCCCTCGACATCACCACGTTGTTCACAGCGGCCCGATGCTTGCTCCTCGACCTGTTGTGAGGGTGACACACGTGCACCACGGAGGCCGCCTTGATGGTTCTAGGATGGGTGGCCCTCGAGTCGGTATGATGGGGGGACCCCGCCGCATGGGCGGGGGCCGCCGTGCCCCTCGCTGTTGAGATGAATATTGACACATATACGATATGGAAGTTTGAGGGTTACAAATTGCAATGGTTCTGTCAAAGAGTGTAGGATGATTAGAGGACTGGTTAACCTATGGAACCTGTAATGGATCTGGTGACTGGTATATCAAAAGGTCGTGGGCTCTGAGTCTCTATGCACTATCCTTTATTAGTCGAAGAAGTGCGGCTACATGCGGCGTCATTGCCTAGATAAGCGGGCTATAGTGTCGAACGTACCCAGGGCATTTTTTTTCTCAGTCTGTTACTTTTTTTACCTTGTCAGACCGAGACAGCAGGTATGTGGCACAGGGCTCATTTTTCTGCACCTGGGATGGTTTTCCATGCAAGATAGCCTTAATATCAACAAAGAAAGGCACTTCCCTTCATCCGTGAAGCCTACGGGACTTTAAGTTCTGGTACCTGCATGCACATGCCTCCTGGACAAGTAATGTGACTATTAGATGAGATAATTGTCGAAATACTAATAGAAGGAGCAGCGTGATGCTAGACCACTTGTATTAAGAGGTGAGTGAGTTCCTCCAGCACTAAACAATGCAATTTCTTACCCCCAACTCATAGTTCATGCGTGTAGGCGACCGTTCAACCCCAAGCTTGAGGGAAAGGGTGTTTTTAACCCTAAACCCTTTTCATCCTTCTCCCTACTTTCTCGGTTCCAACCAGCCCACACATCTTCCACCATAGACCTATGGAGATGTTTTACCGGGTTTGTTTGCTCCATCGACACCGATGTTATATGTCACTCAAGCTGAAATCTGAAACTATTCATCCTTCCTCGCACGGTTACACTGCTTGGATATGGAGGTACGACGTTCGTCCTAGCTCTGTATCTCAATGCTCTCGGGTTTGGGGATTCCGATGTTGGTGTTTTAATGACAACGATGTTGGTGGGAGACTTAGCTGTCGGCTTTACCCCCGCATATTTTGCTGAGAATGGGTGTCTGATTCACTGCCATCGTTAGTGCTCTTTTGGTGCGTGTCGGTGGTATCGCATTTGCAACGCCGGATAACTTCTGGCTGGTACTACTTGCCAGCATCCCAAGGGTAATCGGCCCTGGGCAAGTCAATTGAACATTTCCACGATATAGTACACCCAATTCATTCGCGAACTATGTGACTACCAAGTGCCAGCAAAACCGACCCCTTCAAGGGCGTCGAGGAGGTTGCAGTGCCTCCCCTAAGCCGGTGTTGGGATTGTGAAGCTTCTTTGTTGTGTACTCTTCAACCCAGACGTGGAGCTCAAGAGCAGTGAGAAGGAACGACGTACTAAAAACTGCGAAGAGAGCGAACCGCTGTTTAGAACCACTATTTCAAGGCAACATACGGAGCGGTCGATCCTGGCCCTGCAGTGGAAACTTCAGAGTCGTCCGCCGGAAGCAGCGAGTGTTCACCGTCTCGTCTTCTACGTTCGTGTTGTAGCTATCGCTTACCATGCATGACCTTTAACTTCATCGGGTCTAGCTTACCGCAAATATCGTGGATGACCTAGTCCCAGCTGAGAGTCTATCGCCTGTTCTTCACCAAGGAGTTGACGACTCATAGCAACCCCTCTCAGAGTTTGCATTCTGAGTGCAAAATCTAATAGCCTTGAAAAAAATAGTACTGGGCTACGAGTCTTTCCAACTTCCAGGAAAGCCCTTTTTCTTTCACTTTTGCTTGTTCCCGCTTGATATTGGTGTCTGCTCCCGGGTAGGTGGACCAAGGGTCCAAGTATTATCATTGATGTTCGTAAGGCAGCTGCCCACAAGAAAAGCACAGTGTTGTGTCCTTTTGCAACCCTATAGCCCCCTGTCTCAAGGTTTATATTTGAGTCAAAGATGTGCAATGATTCAGATAATTAGTTTTTTATAGTTTCTATGGACTGGCACTGGGTGCATTGCACTAGGTAAATCAGGGTACTTAGAAGGTTTTTGTTTTGAAGCTTTCAACGTCCTCAAATTGGCGACTAGGATGGAATGCTCTCCACAGTGAACCGAGCCAATGCGATCCTGTGAAATTGCCAATGGGGTAAATTGTCAGAACCTAAATTGAGAACCTTACGGTCTCTACCCCAGCCTATTCTTTCTACGTCGTTTGTGCTGACTGATATAGCCATCATAATGAAGATTGAATGGAACTTTTCGCATCTGAATAGGTCGCCAGTCTAATGATTTAACCTATGGCTCACTGAAGTTGGAATGCGCTGTCACCCTAGTCGAGTCTCACCTTGGTTGTTAATAGATTGGCCCAGCGGGTACCCCTGCCAAGATATGGAATGACACGGGCCCTGGGCAAGGGTACCGGCAGAGGAGATGCTGGTCACGAAAATCGCTGGACCCCGCATGATTTCAAGGACCGGACCAAAATGCGACAGAATTAGCTCTGCCCTTCACCTCGTGTAGCGTGTAGTGATCGGCCCAGCCGCTGGGTGCTCCTATGTCAAATCCGGCTCTGGATGAGGTTGCCACCCAATTGCTCACGTACATCAGGGACGTGTGTCTGCGGACAAGAACGGGATGTAGTCCTGCTTTGAGGACGAGGCCGTCTTGTGAGACTTGGTGGCGTCGAAAGCTAGAAAAAAGTACCATTCAAAAGCTCCATGAAGCTTCCAAAGATTCCAAACAATATCGGCAACTATCGTCGCCGCATGTTGTACTGTGGAGTTGCCGCGGCAAAAACGCCTAATTTGGCCGGTCCCTTTGTCAGTCGCATGCTAACCACCAACATCGACATCTCATGATGTGGAGACCCGCGACCTAGCCACGGTGCGCGATTGGCCAGACCCCCTATACGGGAACAAAAAGTTCCTGGAAGCTGGTGCTTGTGGAGAACCAAGCCGGAAAACCCGGCCACGCTGGTCCCTTATCTGCACCGATCACTCGGCGAACGCGTCGGCGGATGTGCCCGTTGCGGAGTTGAGCAAGCGACGTTATTGGATCCAAAGATCACTCAGTTTCACCCTTTGGCCGCGATTGCTCATGGTGCTGCTCTCTTGCACTCGTTGGTTGTCATTACTGTACCAACACACTCATCGATTACCTTCCTCTCCCGTCCAGCGCACTCGCCACATCCTATCAACGGACCCCTTTTCTGTGCTGGTTGCTATGGGGTGGTCTGTTCGGCGGCTGTGATGCTTGCTATACGATGATGGTGTTAGCGTACTTTAGTCTTGAACTTTTGTTTTGAACTTTTGTCCTGGACTTTTGTTTCTGACTTTCCGCGATAGCTATGCTATCGTGTCCGTGTGAAGGCTGGGCCCTGCGGTATGCCCATCAATTGAGATTGCCGCTATCTCTGACGACGATTGATGTCCCGAGTAGCCGCCCACCTGCATTTCAGCTTCCTGCGATATGCTGATCGAAGCCCCGCTGTGATGACCGGCCCATACTTATCCACCTTCCCGAGAGAGGCACGAGCTCCTGGACCAACCGTATCATTACAGGATTATGTATGCAGAGAAAGGATAGCAACAATAGCACATATAGAGACTATGGCCCCCTTGGTTTTTGCAAATTACTCCTTGGTCTACTCCATGCTTGCGTCATTCCTGATTCCGATCCCATTCGAGCAGCAAGAAGAGACGAAGTAACACCATGGGTCTCAAGTGGCGCAAAGATGCCACGCAGCAGTCGCCTGAGAACGATGTTGTTGTGACAGGCGTTGAGATCGGCGGAGAGACCGTCAACCCGGATGCCGACCTCAAGAAGTTCAAGAAGCTGCACAAGTGGGATCCCTTCCTGGACGTCGAGAAGCTCGACGATGTCGACAGAGTGTTGGAGACGGGCGATGTGGAGAAGGAAGCCGCCGTTCAGGAGACTCTCCTTGTGGAAGACTCTCCCTATCCCGAAGTTCGCTCGTCGGTAGGTTTCTGTCAGCAGCTGCCTGGATATTCATGGTGTCTGATCAATTTTCTTGTTAGGTTCCTCCCACCGACGACCCAGACATGCCCGTCAACACGATCCGTGCCTGGACTATTGGCGCACTCATGTGCACCATCGTCGCGGGTTGCAACATCCTTCTCGGCTTGCGTTATTCGCCCATTACCATCACTTCTACGGTCGTTCAGTTGATCTCTTACCCGTACGTTCCTCTGTGATAGTCACATGCATGGCACACTCATCTAATGCTTCGGGTGAAGTCTTGGTGTAGGCTGGTACAAGTGGGTACCCGATTACCAGTTCAAGTTCTTCGGCAACCAAGTGTCACTTAATCCCGGCCCCTTCAATATCAAAGAGCACACAATCATCACCATGATGACTGCGGCCGGATCGGCTGCTAGCTATGCGATCGACATCCTACTGGCACAGGAGTTGTTCTACGAGCAGTATTTTAGGTGAGCCCTCGCAGCTAAACAGCCTCTACGCCAATGTACGTTACTGATGGTCGATTTCTTCTTAGCTGGGGCTTCCAGATCATCCTCATCCTGTCCACGCAAGCCATGGGCTTCGGTGTTGCCGGAATCTTGCGTCGTTTCCTGATCTGGCCTGCGGCCATGATCTGGCCTGCGACTCTGGTTACGACCACCGTCATGTTCTCGCTTCACGACCACTCTCCCTCGGACCCTGCGGCTACGAACGGCTGGAAGATTGGTCGTTATATGTTCTTCCTTATCGTTGCTTTGATAACTTTTGTCTACGAGTGGTTTCCTACCGTCATTGCCCAGTTCCTCAGCGTCTTCACCTTCATTTCCTGGATTGCCCCGAAGAATGTTATCGTCAACCAGATCTTTGGAGGCCAGACTGGCTTGGGAATTGTGCCCCTTTCCTTCGACTGGAGCACCATCAGCAGTTTCCTGCTCAGTCCTCTGCCGACGCCGGCCTTCGCTATCTTGAACGTGGCTGCTGGCATCGTCATAATGGTCATTGGATGTGCCGGCCTCGCCTTTGCCGGTCCGGAATTCTACCGTTATCTTCCAATCAGGTATGATCTACTGAACGGGTCTTTCGAACAACTCTAACGTGTGTCCAACAGCGCCAATGCCAATTTTGATCACTTCGGCAGCAGATACAATACCAGCCTTATCCTGACGCCCGACTTCACCTTCAACGAGACTGCGTACAAGGAATACTCCCCACTCATGCTCGGCCCTGCCTTTTCTCTATCATATGGTATGGGTTTTGCCGGCCTGATCTCCACTCTTGTGCACGTCGCACTGTTCTACGGCAAGGACATAGTCGGTCGTACGCGTGACGCGCGTAATGAAGAGGCCGATGTGCACCTTAAGCTCATGCGCCGCTATAAGGAGGCTCCTGAGTGGTGGTTTTTTACCATCTTTGCCATTAGCTGTGCCTTCGGCATGATCGCCTCGCAGGTCTGGAACACCCATCTCACCTGGTGGGCGTACATTGTCTGCATCTTGATTGGAGTCTTCTTCATTCTCCCCGTCGGTAAGCAAGATTCTGTGTGCATATCTATTTTCACATCTAATCCAGCTTCAGGCATTATTCAGGCTATTACCAATCAGCAGACGGGTCTCAACATCGTCACTGAAATGATTGTCGGTTACATGTATGTTCCTTCGTCGCCTACCCCACGAAACGTGTTACTTGAAGACTAATAATCTGTAGGACGCCTGGCCGCCCCATTGCCATGATGCTGTTCAAGAGCTGGGGCTATATGCTATGCTACAACGGCCTTCAGTATGTGTCTGACATGAAAGTCGGCCACTATATGAAGATTCCACCACGCACCATGTTCGCCGCGCAGGCATTTGCGGTTATCTGGCTATCCATTGTGCAGATTTCTACCTACAACTTCCTGCGAGGTAATATCGAGGGCATTTGTACGCCAGACCAGGCCCAGGGCCTCACTTGCCCACAGGCTCGCACCTTCTTCAACGCCAGTGTTATCTGGGGTGTTATTGGGCCACGCAGAATGTTTGGCGCAGGAGCACTGTAAGTTCTGCCCCGACCTTTCTCGAACTTGACTGACCGCCTATAGTTACTCGTGGGTGAATTACTTCTGGTTAATCGGTGCCGCTCTCCCTGTCATTCAGTACTTTTTGGCTCGCAAGTATCCCCGCAGCTTCTTGCGCTATGTTTTCTTCCCTGCCATTTTCGGTGCCGCCGGCATGATCCCGCCAGCAACCACATGGTGGCTTGGCCAGTGGGTTATTGTTGGTCTCATCTTCAACTTGTGGATCAAGCACAGATATTACGGGTGGTGGAGTAAGTCCCTTATATTTTCAACCATCCAAGGTGTAGGGGGAGCCTTTGCTAATTTTCTGAAGTGCGATACAACTATCTCCTTTCTGGTGCTCTCGATATTGGCACAGCTCTTTGCGTTGTCATTTCCGGTGTTGCTCTCGGTCTATCTAATACCGAGTTCCCTACCTGGTGGGGCAACACCGTCATGGACAACAATCTTGATGCTGAGGGAGCTGTTACCAAGGTTCTTCCAAATGACGGATCCTTCTTTGGGCCGACATCGTGGTAAAATTCACTACTCGATTGCCTGTTTTATGTCGGAAACGATGGAGTGCTTTATCCTCACCTATAGCCTTTTATGTCTCTGAGAATCCACAGATAATAACTAGGTATTTCATCAGGACAGACTAGATAACAAGGCTTGATCAGTTCATAACGGAGCTCTTTGAGTCTCTTTTCTATTCGTGGTTGACGTGTTGAATTCCGCTATTGATCCTTGGTCCGCCACCTATCTCTTCTTGTGCGGAATCATGAACAACTTCTAAAGTGAGGATTGAGTGGCGTGGTATGACCTAAAAGATAAGATATATGCGGTGCTGGCTAGGCTATCAATAGTACATCTTTTGTCTGTAGTCGAGATCCTCCTGATAGAAACATCTCCCTGAATTCCTCCCCTCCCGAGGTCTAAACCATTACATAGCATGCTTGCACGGGCCGAGATACCAATAACCGCAATTTGTTGTCTGGAATGTTTATATTGTAGGCTCTTTCTTTTTCTGAACCTCACATATTGGTAGGTCTGCATGATTCTCGGTCGTTGAATTTAACACCGATCAGGATAAGCCGACCGAGCCAACCAATCAAATTATTCACATATATTATTGGCTTTTTTAAAACCGGAATCATGCATAAAAGGGGCTCCAAGTGCATTAAAGATAGCTAATCGGAACTAGCCTTAAAATCACGTACGGACGAAATGTAGGTGCGAATTAGTCTCAGTAACCGCCGATCCTCCAACTGTTTATAGTCTGCTCCGATAGCCCCGGCACTATAAATGCCGAATCCCGAATTTACTGACCTTTACGCAGAATAAGAGAACACTTGACTTGTGGTGCGGTTATATGATTGGCCATCTCATGGTTACATCGTGCCCCGAATCATTTCCTATCTCGGTAGGTGCCAAGTTCGGCCGTGGTGGAGTGTCAACAGGGGTATTGGTGACCATAATGTTTTCTATAGACTGCCGCTTTGCCGGCAAGTCTGAAGCCGGAACGACAAAAGGGCCAACGTGGGGACGTTTTCGGTCATCAGGAGCCAAGCAAATCCCAAGAACGGACGGAGGTATGAACATATGAGCTGATGCTTGAGGCTGGATGTTTTGAGCAGGTGAGAGTTGATGGCTAAGCAGCCTCAAGGAAGTTCATTTTGGAAGGTGGTTCGGATCTTGAGTGCCGAAGTATAGTCCCAACCCAGCTCTACGATCACGTCAACAATGAGGAACCGTGGCATGAGATTCGAAGAGTCGGCAAAAGTGCAATAAAGAAAGAATATAAATACCAGCACGTTCACTCCATCAAATCCGAATCAAACACTCATCAACACCATCTCGTCTCATCTCACTATCTACTTCGATCTCTTATTCCTTCGGACCTCAGAGCCAAGACATCAATCATGACTCTCTCCCTCAACGCCCTTCTCACTGCCAGTCTGGCTTTCGCCGCCATCGCCATGGGCGCGCCGACGTCAGCCAAGGACAAGCACTTCTCTGTTTCGCAGATCAAGAACTCCAATTTCAACAAGAGTGGACCCATGGCACTTGCGAAGGCGTATAATAAATACGGAGTGCCTCTCCCCGAGGAACTTGCTGCCACCGTGAGCAAGATCAAGAACGACCATCAACGCCGCGCTGAGGGCGGTGCCACTACGTCGCCTACCGAATACGACAGCGAATGGCTCACTCCTGTCCAAATCGGAACCCCGGCTCAGACTCTTGCATTGGACTTTGACACTGGGTCTTCCGATCTCTGGGTCTTCAGCACTGAAACCTCCTCGAGCGAGGTTAACGGCCAGACCCTGTACAGCCCTTCCAAGAGCAGCACCTCTAAGAAGGTGACTGGAGCAACTTGGTCTATCCAGTATGGCGATGGAAGCTCCTCCTCTGGTGATGTCTATACCGACAAAGTTACTGTTGGAGGCCTCCCCGTGAGCGCCCAAGCGGTTGAGGCTGCCCAGACAGTATCCGACTCATTCAGCTCTCAGTCGGATCTTGACGGCCTCCTCGGATTAGGCTTCAGCTCCCTCAACACTGTTCAACCAAAGCAGCAGAAGACCTTTTTCGACAACGCCATGGCCACGCTCGACTCTCCAGTGTTCACCGCTGACCTCAAGCACAATGCTCCCGGGAAGTACAACTTTGGCTTCATTGACACTTCGGCCTACACTGGATCAATTTCATACACCCCTGTGGATAGCTCCGAGGGTTGGTGGGAATTCACGTCTTCCGGCTATGCTGTAGGCGCGGGTGCGTTTTCCAACTCGCCTATCACCGGCATCGCTGATACGGGCACAACTCTTCTTCTGCTGCCAAACAAAGTCGTCAATGCCTACTACGCTCAAGTGAAAGGCGCCGTCAACGACGCTTCAGTGGGTGGCTATACCTTCTCCTGCTCTACCAAGCTTCCAACCTTCACCTTTAGCGTCGGTAGTGGGAAATTCACTATTCCCGCCGCTTATATGAACTACTCGCCCATTGAAGATGGCTCCTCTACGTGCTACGGTGGACTCCAGAGCAGTGACGATATTGGTATTAACATCTTCGGCGACATCGCACTGAAGGCTGGGTTCGTGGTGTTTGATGGTGGAAATGTTCGTCTGGGATGGGCAAACAAGTCTCTGGCCTAGTCAACCTCGCCATGCAGGCTTCAATGTATATACTCTAACGTCTACAATAGATGTGTCGATGTGGTCCTGAAATTTGAATTCTTAGTTTTAAATTGCGAGAAATTGTTCCCTAGGACTAAACCTAGACTAGAATTGACAATGCCATGTCTTGAAAACTCATATGTATACTCCATTGCTAGGACGTTGACACTCAAGTCCAAACTATGTATGCGGAGCGAGCTTAGGTGTGAAAGGTATATTTAGGAAACAACTTAACAATGTTGACCGGTCTGCGAAGTGCCTCGAGATGTGTCGTTAAGAAAAGATTTCCTCACTCTTGTCGGCTGAGCACGTAACGAGTTGTGAACGAAGTGTGACAATAGATAATCATCTTTTTGATTACGACTGCGCCTCCCACTAGCATTTTATTAAATACCATCCATGTCCAGCCCAGTAGGAATTCAAACTTTTCTACAGCATCGAGGGTGATAGACTAGATGAGTGGTCTTTTCACACAGTTCAATAGAAAGGCTCCGACCGGAAAACATGTGCACTCAACTTTCTAACTTCCCATCAACACGATAAAGTCTCACTGGAAATGGAAACTGCTAAGAGTGACTTGCAAAGAACTTGGGGGTTTCACTGAGGTCAAGGAGCGTCGGAGAGTAATCTTACAATAGACATGACCACCTGCGCGAATTGAGCAACCGCAAGTGACGCTCTTTGCTCTCCATGAATGGCTGGTATTGCCCATTTTAGAACAAGGCCAGTTTTTTCCACCGTCTTAGCTAGTCGATAGCATATTTTGCGCGGGGTAGTTGTGTTGAGGCTGGTGAAGGATGCTCGATCGAGAAAACACAACTCCGCGCTCTTCAGAATCTGCAGTACCCACAGCCAGGTCCACTTGAGATCAAAAAGCTGGAAAGAACTACTAAACGAGTCCTAGTATTTGTCAGTCATATTTTTTATCAACTTTAAATTGTTGGTTTTATCCTTCCGCCCATTACTGCTTGTTTTCAATATAAGACGAGAACAAATCCTATTATGTCAGTTGCATATTTACCAGGGTTAAACCTCCCTGTGGTGTAACGTCGGCATGAGTGCCATTTTCATTTCCGGTACCCAGAGCCTGACATTCGTAACACCAGAATAAGCGATGCTTGTAGTGCGAGATAACATCTGTCAGACGTCACAGCGAAACGAAATTGGAAATGGAACTCCAAGGCATATACGCAGTTGAAAAAATGTCGTGTCTAAGCAACATCTAGTAAAGTAAGTCGTGCCCTATATAATCCCACCAGTCCGCTCGTCTCCGTTGTCCGTGTCTTGAAATTAGCAAAGGCGTACTGAAGAACGACAACTACCTAAACACTGATAAACGAACAATACCATGTTCCGGCTCTTTTCTCAGAACGCCCAAGAAGAGGTGCTCCGTACCCTCCCACCATCCTGGTACAGGGAGCGTGCCATGTGCCATGTATGAGCTTGAGAGGCGAGTCATATTCTCCAAATGGTGACTCCTGGTTACGCATGGTTCTCGGCTCACCAAATCAGGTGACTACGTCCGCTAGGAGAAGCTGGTCTCTCACCTCTTCTCTGCCTTGACGGGGAAGGGAATTTGAATGGATTTCAAAACCTTTGCCCCCACAGAGCGTATCCTATCGTGACTGAAGATCAAGAAAATCCAAGTATCTTATCCTGAAACTATCATAGTCAATAAACCAAGTACCCATTAGCTACTTATTAACGGATTTAGTAATACAGGATTGATCTTCTGGTCTCAGTGACAAGCTGGCAAAGACCCACGCTTCAAAACCACGCCATCATACGTCAGAGAGAGTGATGGATTGTTCAAAATTCACGTGTAGATGAACGTAAGTGGGTTTTTTTAGGTCAATTTTGAAGCTGCAGACAAACCACCGATCCCTTGGATCGCCGAGTCCGATGGGTCCTACATCATGTTGAACTGGGAGACGTCATCGTGGACGACTTCTCGTTTGACCATGGCTGAGACATGACTAGAGAATATAACTAGAAATCTCAAGTTGATAACTACAAGGAGGTTTGAAACATCATGAAGTTGACCAAACAGGTCGCTGACTTGACAAGGTATTATCACGGTAGTATTGCACATCCTGGAATGCCGCAACCTCTGACCTGAAAGATTATGAGATCGAGGTTACAGGAGGACAGATTCAACACTACGTCAGGGATAAGACTGGCAAGGATTTAGGTCTCAACGTAGCGTCGACATTCTCGTTTCTTAATGCGTCTACAACTATGGCGTAAGTGAGCTTAGCTGAATAGACCAACTTGTGATTTTTTGACATGAATCCTGACAGCTGGCGGAGCAATTTGGCTAATGAGGTGAGTGCAATTAAGCGCCGAGGGTTTGTAGGATGATACAGCTATCTGTGAAGGCCTGTGTAGCTCTGGAGGTGGCAACATTGAGTGGTGGTTGAATGGGGAGCTTCAATTTGTTACTTGCAAGAAACTCTTCGCTAGTACATCATGTGAAATTTCCCAAGGCCCTGGTCTCTATGTGGACAACAATAATAACGAGGACTAAGAGGAGAAGATGAAAAATAGAAGTGACCAGGATATAGTAGCGATATCATAAAACGTTAAATGCCTTTTGAGAGACAGAGGGCGGTCTCCTCTTCCTAGATATCATTAGTTACCTCTTCATTAACACAACCTGAAACAACGTCAACTGCATCAGCATCAGGACCAATAGGGCTTCGGCGGAGGTACGCATCAGAGGACTAACAGCAGGACCAACCGCAATTTCCGCCACAACGGTGCAACTTTTGGCAATGCTGTCGCAGATACGACGGTCGGGCTGCTTTTGAGCAGACATCTTCTACGATTCTTTGGATTGTGGCGATTCTAGGAAAGAAAGAGGGATGACAAATGACTATAATTAATAAACGATTCTTACCGGGAATTATCTCCCTCAACTACCAACAACTTGTACTAGATCACGGCGCTGCTCTGTTCCGAACTCCGTCCTTTCAAACGGATTTCGGCGAGGTTTGTGACGCCATTGACCTGATCGGGTATGGCTGACATCAATCCCACCTCGGCAGCCCCCGCACCCCTGCCGAGACGCCGAATCGGTCCCGATCGGCCGAGTACCATTAAGACTAGTGAAGGAATTAGCTATGTAAGACATGTGGCGCACAAAGAGGTGCCCGTGCCGGTGCCGGCGGTGCACTTCGAAGGAAGACCGGAGACTGGACCAAACGTAAGTATCCTCACGCCTCGGACTACTACCCAACGTCTGGGCTAATAAATATGATGGAAGGACCCCATGCAATGGAACAAGCACCCAGACGATGTGGGCTGCCACCTTCATTCCTAGTTGGTAAAAAAAAAAAGAAAATGAAGAATCATGGAACCTCGACCACGGCTGGAGAGACGTGGGGATTCAGGAGATAAGAGACCGGCGTTAAGAACAATGCGTATCTATCTAGATCTCTGGTTGCAGCCTCGGCATACCTGCGCGAGCGAACTACCGATGCTGGATCCAACAAGTCTGTTTATTCAGCGTGGCGAACCAGCTGCGCCGACGTGGAACCTGCAAGTATTTCCAATCCCGGACTATCGGAAGTCGGACGGATTTCAGAGCCCGTCACTCCACTGTACTTCATGCTTGTGGGTGGGTTGGAAAATTGCAATGTCTAGGTGAATAAGTTACTCCGTACTATCCAACCAAATTAGGCGACGTCATCGTTTCAGCTCTCCGATTAATTTACCTTATAAATGTCCTTCTGCCAAAGCTTCTAAACATGCTTGGATACCCGATTTACCACATCGAGCGAAACCCTATTTACCTCTCCGCAACACCGCCGTGTCCGATCCGAACCCGGCCTATAATATTTCCAAAAGGAGACGAATCCCGCCGAGGATCACGACGAACGTACCACTTCGCGGGATGAAACGCGCCGAAAATGCCCGCCCTGATGGCGAGCCAGTACAACGCGTCAAAATACCTTACTGGCGATTGGTCGTGGACCAAGCTGGAATCACTCCAGATGTTATCAACTTCGAATACAACGGCTCTGGAACGACGGACGATCCCTACGTGGTACAATGGATTCCCAACGACCCTCGAAACCCCATGCTCTTCAGTACCGCCACGAAATGGTTCATCACCATGGTCGTCGCGATAGCCACGTTGGCAGTCGCCCTTGTATCATCCGCCTACACCGGCGGCCTAGCTGAAATCATGGTGGAGTTCCAGATCAGCCAAGAGGTAGCCACTCTGGGCGTCTCCCTCTTTGTGTTGGGTTTTGCAATCGGACCGCTGCTCTGGGCTCCGCTGAGCGAGTTATTCGGGCGTCAACTCTTGTTCATCGGAACGTATGCTGCACTGACAGCCTTCAATGCCGGATGTGCGGGCGCACATAACGCCTGGACATTGATAATACTTCGCTTCATGGCTGGAGCCTTTGGCTCATCTCCGCTTACGAACGCTGGCGGCGTCATCGCAGACATGTTTCCGGCTTCGCAACGAGGCCTGGCCATGGCTCTCTTCGCCGCTGCCCCTTTCCTGGGTCCGGTTCTAGGACCCATCATTGGCGGGTTCTTAGGTATGACGGAAGGATGGCGCTGGGTTATGGGCTTCCTTGCTATTTTCTCCGGTGTGCTCTGGATTATCGGATCATCGATTGTGCCCGAAACATATGCCCCAGTCCTGTTGCGCAAACGTGCCGCAAAACTGACGAAAATCACCGGAAAGCAGTACGTCAGCCTCATCGATCAAAAGCAGGGGAAACCAACTTTCAGCGTCGCTCTGAAGACTGCACTGCTGCGGCCTTGGATTCTGCTCTTCAAGGAACCCATCGTCCTGCTGCTGTCCATTTACATGGCCATTATCTACGGAACCCTTTACATGCTCTTTGCCGCCTTCCCAATTGTTTATCAGCAGAATCGTGGATGGAACCAAGGTGTTGGCGGCCTGTCGTTTCTTGGTATCATGATCGGCATGCTGTTCGCGATTGTCTATACAATTCCGTCCAACAAGCGATACATTCAAATTGAGCAGGAGAATGGCGGGTTTGCGCCTCCCGAGGCTCGCCTCCCGGGTGCCATGGTTGGATCAGTCGCACTTCCTATTGGCCTTTTTTGGTTTGCTTGGACGAACTCTCCCTCTGTCCACTGGATGGCTAGCATCGCGGCCGGTGTTCCTTTCGGCTTCGGCATGGTCCTGGTATTCTTGAGCATCATGAACTACCTCATCGATTCTTACACCATCTTCGCTGCTTCGGTACTGGCAGCGAATTCTGTCCTCCGCTCTTGCTTCGGAGCCGCCTTTCCGCTATTCACAACACAGATGTACGACAGACTAGGCATTCATTGGGCCTCCACAATTCCCGCATTCCTAGCACTTGCTTGTGTTCCGTTCCCGTTCCTGTTCTACAAGTATGGACCAGCCATTCGGGAACGTTGCAAATTCGCCGCCCAATCAGCTGCCTTCATCAAGAATCTGCAAGAGAGCCAGGATGAATTAACAGACCAGACTGAGAAGGAGGAAGGTGTAACCGCGGACCGCGTGGATGGATCGAGTAATGACGATGCTTCTACCGAGGCCGACGAACCTACATTTGCCGCAATTCGATCTCGAGCTTCAACTCTCACTGGAGCATCGGGTCGCCGGAAGTCATATGATGGCAACCCATACGACATTGACCGAGTCAACACGAGGGAGTCCTTTGCATGATACCTGGATCACATGAGCCGCTGTAAAATATAGAATATGAGATAATGATTGTACTACGGTAAAAAGCATTTCAGAATGAATAAATTCCATCATCTTCTACTATCGCTTCGTTCTACAAATAGAAGGCAAAAGTGCAAGCTGGGAACACCAACTTGAGGAAATCCACCGTGATGGCTAGCTTCTGCGCAGACTCTTCAAGTTTGCACTATGGACTCCACAGTACGGTCTTCCACCTTCTTTTCTTAGCATGGACTGGTACTGTTGGTAGTGTTGGAATCACGAGGGACCACTCCAGCTGCGACAGTAGACCTACAACACCATCGCCATCCGCCAACGCCATTATTCCCAAATATAACGAAATTGAAAATGAGCAAGGAACAGCACGGGGCTCTAGCGGCCCGAGGACTAACTTAAGGAGCAGCAATTAACGTACTACGATGCCCACAGGTATGACAATTTTTACGAGACCTTATCAATACCAAGGAGAGGTTATATCAACATGACTTTCCGCGTCAACATCGGAGATCCAATCCAGTAGGCTCGCTTGTAGTTCTTCGGATAGTATAAGCTAGTCATTGCCACGCTCTATATGAAGTTTTAGTAAGCGGGCGAGCTTTAACTTATCATTGTGGACCGAAGTGGGCTGAAATATGTGTGGTCATTTGTTGGACAAGGCAAAGATCAGCTTAGATAATCCTAGCACAAAGGCTACTTCGCACTCACATTTTGGGCTGAGGCATGGATGGATGTATGAGGAATGAGGATAAAGTCTCCTGCGCATCTACCTTATGTGATTCTACATAGTATATCAGCTAACTAAGAGTTTCCTCCTTGATTAATATGATCTTGTTCGTGCCGTCTTGTCCCTGGTCATGTGCTAAGGGGTATGGTATACGTATTCATGGGAAGGGCATGCGAACGCGTCACTTGAACTAAAACTGTAGACGTTGTAAAGGAAGTGTTCTTCTACAACATTACACTCTTTCCGCTCTCCTAACTGTAAACACGGCGGATAAGGTCCCGCACATCTAACCACTGTGGTTCAAAACAATCAATTGGAAGCTGCCGTTGACTTCATTTCTGCACCATTCCTAATAATACACTTCATTAAATCAGGACGCTCCTATCAAAAACAACCACACACAATGCTGCTAGATACTCAAATAAGTATTGTAGGTTGGATTCTGCCATCACCAACGACCAGACCCATGACCACCGTGCTGGCCAAATCCCCCGGAACCACCGGAACCGCTATAGCCGCCGCCTTGATGTCCGTAAGCACCTTGATCGCCGTGGTGAGAGGGACCGCCATATCCGCCATGTTCGCTATACCCACCATGGGAATGTCCACCTCGTTCCCCATAAGAAGGAGGTCCGCCATGTCCGCCACGAGAATGGCCATCGTTGCGGCGTCGATCGTCGCCAGAGTCAGAGTCGCTGCTGCTAGTAGAGTCTCCTGAAAATGCTCGATCGCGGCCGTCTCTGTGTTGCTTCTTGTTCTTCTTGTGCCTACAAGAAGCGTTAGCTCTGACCAAACTAACCAGAACTGACTGAAACTAGTAGGAAAGCACTTACTTCTTAAACTTGTGCTCGAACATGTTGGCGCCAATAGCACCGGCAGCCGCACCTGCTAAGCTGCCAAGAAAACCGCCTCCAGCCTTGTGTGCAGCCCAACCAGCCGCGCCGCCTCCAGCCAGAGTAGCACCTAAGCCCCGCTCGCCATCTTGGCCCTGGCCGTTGCCACCGGGGTAAGTCTGAGAATCGCCGTATTGTCCGCCCTGATGCTGTTGCTGTTGCTGGGGATATGAGTTTCCTCGGTTGTCGTAGCTGGGTTGTTGCGGATACGAGGACTGGGATTGCTGCTGGCCGTACTGCTGCTGAATGGAGAGATTAGAGACTGTCTGAAACTGTGTTGGAGTCCTCATACCTGCTGCGGATAGCCCTGTTGTTGGTTGTAGCCTTGCTGCTGGCTGTTGCCCTGCTGGCTGTTGCCCTGCTGGCTTCCGCCGTAGTAGTCTTGGGCAGACATGTTTTGTTGTATATGCAAGGCGTCTAGGTGGGTTTGTAAATTTGAGTAGATGGAAAACGCGGAACAGAGTAGTCTAGTATATGGATTGATTTGATACAAGATGGAGAAGTCGGTCGTATTTAATACACGACCTTGGTCACCAAAACAGGCTTCACGTCATGCAGGTGGCGCATGTGCTACGCAATTCTCCACCTTGGCGCCGGATGCATCGGCACTGGGAAGTGCAATGCCAAGTGCGTGGCCAAGAGGAGTGTGGCTCGGCACTCAGAGCCAAATGGCGAGACTGGACAAGACGACCCGGCTATGCGGCGTGGCTGAGGTTCCCGGACTTGGAAACCAAGCCTTCACATAGGGCGGAGATCGATCAAATCTACGAGCCCGACATTTTTGTCTCCACCTTTGCTCTTGGCTTTGGCCCATGAACACGCGGCTCTCATCACGTTATGTAACACTGCCCGAGGCTTCGTGAGTCGGCGATGCCGAAATATCCCACATTGCCAAGCCTTTATGTTCCCACCATCAAACAAATTCAGTAGTTGAGCTACGATCCTTGGGTGGTCAGCACCAATCCCAAACCATTTGCGTGTCAGCTAGTCTGACATAATTGATGTGAAGGTAAGCTTACGTTCTGAGTGTTCATCAGGGTAGCCATACCTAGCCCAAGCTATTCTATAATCTTAGACATACTCTCAGATTTCCCTTTCCGAATGCTGTAACCTTTATCCAGGAGATAATATTTCATACAAAAAAGTCATTGTCATAATTCTATTTAGCAAGATTTAGTACCAGGCTATAATGTTCTGAGCCAGCCTTCCAGAAAGAAAAAAATAGATGGAAGCATGCAGTCGCATGAGACATTCCCAGACAAAACACCTGTCATCTCAATTTCATCAGCGACAATAATAAGCTTCTGAGAGGGATGACAATAAATTACTATCGCTGGCTATGGACTGATTGGGTACCTTCGTGGCGTTTATTTTACCAAGATCAAACCGAAGTCAGGTATTCATTTTGTTGCGACTTGACATGCTAGCATGGAACTAATATTGCGCCCAATTGTAGAAATACTAATGTTGGAAGATGCTCCGGTATGACATCGCAGATTCGCTGGAACTAATTTCGAACTAAAGACGCTGAGTGCTTCGCAAACTTTTGGGTCTGTTCTGATTTTGCAACGAGTGGGAGGCCCCGCGAGCAAGCCGTGAGAGATTTCATAGAGAGTTGTGTCATTAGAATATTCGTAAACTCGGCAAGATTATCTTAGGTAGACTTGGATGTGATGATTCTCGGGACTAGAAACCCGAAGCAGCGCAAATCAACTGGATATCGCATGATATACTGTGATTTATTAAGTCATGTGTAAGAAGAAACGCCTACGCCGAACAATTTAATAGTTCGTTCTTCAGTTTCTGCGTGATATATCTTCGTATATTCACAGATTCATTTGTTTATTTACAACATCTATTACAACCTAAAATCTTTATTGTAAAAGAAATCTATCCAGTAATTGACACGGGCGCTAGGGGTCTAGACATGGCAGGTATTAGCAAGAACAACGTCGCTTCTGATGAACATTAACGTCACCAGGGCTTGCCATATTAAAGAAACGTAAATCTATGATAGGTTTGAGATCCTGGCAAGGTACTCTCTTGAGGCTTCTGAGATTCTCGCGGATTTAGATGGATACGTAACTACCTGATGATATAAACCGGTGAGGCTGGAGAAATTCTCAAGGCTTTCTGCCCCAAATGAAATAAACCGGAAGATAGAGATGAATGGATGGATCCTGTAAATCTTTCTTTACCTTGGCGACCAACACCTGTAGCTCTGTATCACTCCATCCGAGAACGCGTGCAAAGATTGCGGGCGTGTAAGACTCAACTACTTGGAGTTCCTGTATCGATTGGAATCTCCCAATTTCCTTCAGGGTTGAATCTTTAGGCCAAGCGCCGATTGGGACCTGCGTTAAAACATTAGTATGTATTCTAAAGTGGCACAATTGCCGTTAGGTGAGGCTATTGACCTTGCGAACCTCTTGCTGGATATCGGCAAATCCAACCTCACTCAACTTTTCTTTCCACCTAATTGCATTATCCAAGGGTTTGCCAAACTTTGCCGCGCCATCGCAGATATTCTTCATCCACAGTTGAGCACTCGTAGCCTTTTCACCAGTTCCATCATCAGAGAGGAAGGTTGTATATATGGCCTGCAGTTCGAAGTAGCCACCAGGCGACAAATTGTTGAACGCTCGGTGGAAGAGTCTCTCGTCATCGCTGATACACCCTTCCAGTTCCCGGGCATGTATGAAGTCAAATGGCTGATGATACAACCATTCGGATTCAAAGTCGTCGACTTCAAATCTGCAATTGGGTGGGGTCCTATGTGACAAAAGGTGTCATTATCCGGACTATCGAAGTGCGGGACATGCTTTACCATTTGGGCTGAATTGGGCTTAAATCGGTCCCAAGTACCTCTGCAGATGGATGCTGACTGGAAATCTAGATCAGAAAGTGATTCCGTAGGCAACCTCAGATGAGTCTTACTCTGCGAAGTCGATCGCCCAGATGCCAGTTCCGGTACCTAGGTCAAGTACACGCCGGGGATGGTCCCCGATAGGTGCCAGGTAAAGCTTCCCTCCAAGTACAAGACGATATATATGGTGTCCTAAGTCCATGCGATCTTGTTCTTTTTCATCATTTGGCTATTAATAGATTTATTAGTATGCGCGCTTAGTGTAAACAACGAGTATTAATAATTACCACTGGATATGCACCTTCGCGAAATGCATGATAGCGGCGTCCATTCTGCGTAGCTAGGTTAGCACTAAGCTAGTATCTATAGTCTTTTGATCCTGACCTCGTATCTTTGTCGAGCAAGTGTTTACCCGTTAGCGTGACATTGGTACTTACAGCTGGTTTGAAAAGATGACCTACTTGTAGTTTATAATGCTAGAATTTAGAGACGATAGGTAGCTGGTAGACGTTTCTCTAAAGCAACTATCAGGCAAGGTTGATCACGATCATGTGTAGAAAGCCTTACGATGCATTGTAAGCAGAATCAGTATCCTCTGGGGCATCCTAGAGAGAATTGCGTTAAAAAATTATACTGCTTATTACTTGGGTCAGAGATATTGCTCACATCCACCTGCAACCGATTGTCGGCAAGTAGACTTTGCAATTGCGTTGCCGGAGTTTCCGGGCTTTCACCCCGCTCTTGGGTCGTCTCCGCCATGTGTGGAAGGTGACAGGCAAAAGTGTGATGAAATGCCATGGAAGAATGGAGCAGATGGGGGTTCCAAAGCCTCCTTTTATCACTTCCCGGTTCCGCTTTACCCGACTGTTATCACACCACTATGCTCCTGATTGGTATAGCTGCAGCATACCGGCATCTACATGGTGTTAGGACCCCGGTAAATAGTGTTGAAGTCCGGTAACGAGCAATTGCCAAGGAATGTATGCATGCCAAGGGCCCAATGGGAATGAAAGCCGCCTATAACAACGGACAGTAGTCTACCTGCGCAAGAATCTGGGATCATCCCACTTCCAATCCAAAACCTTGCCCCCCCAACGATGGATTTCCCACATATGAGACTAGAGTCGTCCAAAATTTTCAGAATACAAAAAGAGGGATGTAGTCTGTAGCAAGTTTCAAATATGTCTGTCTTATTTTCGTAAAGTAGTAGCAGCTTCGTAAGAAAGCCCGAATATAAATAATGTACCTGCGCTTTCGATCCAAGGACAGGTGGCCGAGCGTTTCGGGAACAGCGCCAGCCTTGAGTAAAACATGCATCAAAGCCTTGATGGGATTATGGGTAATGATTTTTCGCTGAAAGTCTAGTCTGAGTCTGAACGGCAAGGAGCTGCCACTTATAAACTTGGAGAAAAGAAAGAGAGGGAAGTAGGTTGTCTACTCTAAAGTCCCGAGAGGAGTTGCCATAAGAGGTGCGATAACGTTGACGCTTTTGTAATATCGTAGCCATTCCGAGCTCCTTGCTGTTGTGTATGAGGACATTGCGCCAAGTCACTACTGCAAGGGCATCATTGAGAGTATAGGGCTCCTCCGCATCATTGTTTCCGAGTGCCTTCCCTCTGCTCGCTCAGGATCCTAGGCATTTCACTCATCAAAACATATCGTGGGACGTTTCGCACTGTTGAGCTTAGTGAAGATCCGACCTACATCAAGTAAAGCGACACATCAAATTGGTATCTCGCTAGGGTCGATGGGTGAAGAGCAAACCTGAATGACATGTTCGGCGGCGAAGTCGGATGAGACGTCGGAATAGTGGCCCTTGCCCATGGCGTAGAAGTGAATCAAACGCATTTCCACCCACCGAACGCACTTTTGAAGTGTGTACTGATTCCAATTAGGGCAGCCGTATTTCCTGCAGAGAACTATGGTGATTGACAGGTCAAGAAATTCAAAGTTGCTCCCTTCGCTAACAACGCCGCCAACACTCCGTGAGTGGAGAGGAATTCTTATCTTTTGCCACTGGATGGCCTTCTTAATAAGATAATCTCTGCTATGCTGCTCGATCTGCCTGAGCATTAAGTAATTAGTACTCTCCATTGCCTGCCATGCAGAAGACATCACTTACCATAGTCCGCACATTTCGCTACCAAGAGCAATACTTGACTTCGTATGACTCCAGATGGCCATTTTTCTTCCTAAGATTTGCAAAGTGGGTGTCACTCTACCGTCGTAGTATTCCACGCATGCAAGAGGGTCCGCCGAAGTCCACGGCGCCATATCCGAACAAAGGTAGGGCTTGGTTCCAAATGCGTTACATCAAGAAACTTATTAGTACCAAAAGTGTTGGGATCAATACCGCAAGCTCGGATTAGACAGGAGGCTTAGCTTCAGGCCCGGTAACATCTTACCAGCGATAGGTAATATAGAAGTTACCACCGGGTTAGCGGACTACTGGGACCTAGAGCTCTTTTAAGCACGACATGACAACTTTATAGAACCCCTACTCATCTAGGAATATCATGGATGCAAGACCTTTCTCCCTTGATATATTTTCCAATCCTTGTTCACTATTTACTTATGTGAAGCTGATTTTACGGTCCTTAATATGAGCTTACCCTTTATCTTTCCAGGGCACTTGCATTATATACTTAATGAAGTAGGTGGAATTTTCTCCTCTGTCAACCTATACCGGAGAAACTCTGAGTCAGCGCTCGCCAGCCTGCTTTACATCTGCCCACTGCAGTAACCTAGCTTCCAGTTTTTCTTAGGCGTGCGTCTATTGTTTTATCTCATCTTGATACGTGTGAGAGCTAATAAGTCACCTAGACCTTTTATACAGCTGATATTTTAAAACCTCTGTCCTGGACCTTGTCTTCCAAAGCATCTGATCTATGTCAAACACTCAGATTTCACCAAATTTCATCTATAAAAATGATGTCCTAGTGTTATACAGCATAAAAAGATCCCATCCTAGTGCATATACTTCATAGATAAGAGCCTGTCACTTCGTCTAGGACTAGCCACAAAGTTTCCAGACTGGGATGCTACTGTCCCTCTCCTGGCTAATAAAGTGGACTTCACGCCGAGTCCCCCAGTCCCATTAGTTTCCTTGTGGATGATAGCTTCTCAGTACCAGGGGAACATATATCTTTTTATGTTCCCCTGGCTCCCTTGAACAGCTGGACTGTGTGTAAAAATCCCTGGGGAAAGGCTGGCTGGCAGACTTTGTAGTTCTTTTAGATAACGTGCTTCGCCTCTCCCTCGTCTAGCGTTCAAGTCCTTTCACCGTGGAATACCCTACACCCTTCATCCCAGAGTGCATTAAAACCGCAAGACAAGCCCTGCAGCGCCACCAGGATTGCATGGCGGTAATTGAAGGTGTACACTCCTTATATTTCCCTGTTAAAATGCCGGTTAGTGTATTTTCCTGAAGCATGACGTTCCTAGTCCTGTTTTGCCAAGCCATCGAGACACAAGATGAGGCGGATCTTGACCTCCTCCATAGCTTCATCATACAAACGGAGTCTGCCCTACCAGTCTTGGATGCAACATCCAAGATACTCCGGCTATTCAAGTCCTTTACAATGTGGCCCTTCACTATATCGAATTCCATACCTCAGCCCCTCTGCTGTAGGACATGCATATCAATATTAGTAAATGCATGTATCACTGTTTTGAGCTTGCTGTTGTCATTCGACATTCAGCAGCAACCGTCAACTGAGCCAGTGTAAGCTGACTGTGCCCGTTCCATAGAAGCTATAAAGGTTAGTCGCTTAGCGGAAGTACACAGGGTAGAGAGGAATAGATCAAAGAACATGGATTGACAGTCTAGCCCAGCTTGAGAGTGATCCAAGAGTAATGATCAAATGATGGAGTCAATCGAGGAGCCAACAAAATCGGTTCCTGGTGAGGTCGGTGTGCCATTCATCATAATATCGGGATTGGAGAGCGGGGAGTGGCATAATTAAGATAATATTCCTCATTATGGTTTATGACAGGAAAAACAAATTTACAGTGTTCAGAAGACCTACTTGTGTATCATGCTAAGAATAAAACCGAGATCCCAGCGTATGGTGATGCGGGTGGCAGCTTATGTAAAATATATGTCACGAGTTGACTGAAGGATTTCGTTGACGTCATTGAATATGAACCCTGATACATCCACAACACAATCTTTTCCGGCAAAGTTGTTGAGCATTTTGAAAAAAGAACGTGGAATTCCATCCATAATGGGGATCCATTATCCTTATCACAGTGCTGTGATTCCCATTTCACTCGCGACCTGCAGCATCGGATCTAGGTATGGGGCTACACTACCGGAGAAGCTGAAGGCCATCCACAACGCAGGATTCGACGCGGTGGAGTTGACCCTGTCCGATATCTTGGCTTATGGTAGGGTCTTAAACGGCAAGGAACTGGATGCAGAGGATTATGATGCGATCGTTGAGGTCGCAAAGGAAACCAAAACCCTAGCCCAGGAATGCAACGTTGAGATTCTTATGCTTAAGCCATTTGATTACTTAAATGGATGGAAATCCGGGCAGCACGACACCAAAACAGAAGTTCTACTGGACAAAGTACAAGGATGGTTGAGGGTGATGGAAACCCTCGGGACAGACATGCTGCAGGTATGTGAATCGTCTTGCTGGCGCATCACAACTAATATGGATGGAAGATCGGACCATCGAATGCTGAAGAGAGTTCGGATTCGACCAATCGTCTTGCTGAAGACCTTTCGCAGCTCGCAGACATTTGCGCAGAGAAGTGCGTCCGAATCGCCTACGAGAACAGGTGCTGGGCGCCACAAGCCCGGACTTGGAAGATGGCCTGGGAGATCGTGAAGAAAGCGGACAGACACAACCTCGGCTTGTGTTTGAATACTTTCCAAATCGCTGCTGGGGAGTTTGGAGACCCGACTACTAAAACGGGGTTGATTGAGAATATCAACCGAGCCGAGCTGGAGTCATGCTGGAGAGCGAGCCTCAGAGAATTGGCACGAACCGTCTACCCAGAGAAGATTTTTCTCCTTCAGGTATCAGACGCCTATAAGGTAGACCCGCCCATGCCGGAGTCTAAGGATACTCAGGGGGAGGGACCTATGTCCAAATGGAGCAACGGCTACCGAGCATTGCCTTTCGATGGGGGCTGTTTGCCAGTGCACGAGGTCCTGAGAGCTGTTCTAAACACAAGGTTTAGGGGCTGGTTGTCGGTTGAAGTCTATGATTCAAATGAAAAGCTGAAACACACTGATGTGGAGGCATTTGCAAAAGCTGCAGAAAAAACGTTGCAGAATATGTTATTGTTTAGCTGAGGAGACGTCTGCGAAATTGGCGAGCTTCATTTTTGCAATATGCTCATGTTTCTATCTTATACACTTAACGGGCTGGGAAAAAAGACACCGTAAACCTCAGAGCTTGTCAAAGAAGACAGATCACACTAAGTTAACACTTATCCCAACATTGCAAATGGCTCCTCATCCTTGTGCTCCTACCACTACTGTACAGTTACCCTACTCTAAGAGATACTGAGTCAACAGGCTTTGACAACCGAGTGAGCCTATGGCGTTGACCTTGGACTAACTTAACAGCTGATAAATACATCCCAGCTGGGAAATTACGAGCCGTGAGAGCTAGGACGAGACGAGAGCTCTAGTGACCCTCCTTCACTATCCTAAGTCAACAAAGTCTAGGGGGTAGGAATCTAGTCTGTTTTGATCATGTAGGCAATTCTTTCGTCATCATCAGTAGCATTTATTTACTGCCCTGGTGAATCGAAATTTGTCAAGGATTATGAGGACGATCACATGAACTTACAATGCTAAACATGGCGGGGCTTGAAACTAACATCTATGTCTCAACAGGTATTAAATTCGGTGGCGGTTTGTGGCTTTGAGTATGCACATGATCGCTAGACACATGATGAAGGTCAGATGGGGCCTTGATGATTGATTGTGTCTACGATTCTTAGTTAGTCGTTTGCCAAGATAAGTTGACGGGATTCTAAGATAATCGTGAGTTCCTATCTTGCTTCAGTACTGCAATGTAAAAGCCGAGCCTTCTGTGACTCTAGACGCTTTCTACGGGGACTGATTCTTTTGTGTTAGGGACCATCCATTAGCCGGTTCAATAAGGGCACGCACGATTCTCTTGACGCCGAGTCTAGAAAAGAAATACATTATAACTCAAGGTTTCTTGAACGCTTTAATCCGCTCGCCTACGCTTCCTCGATTGCATTGTTAAAACTAACTATCCTATTATCTATTGCCGAATCTGTAAGATCGAATCTATCGTTATTCAGGTGTTGATTGGCCTATTAATCATGGGGATCATTCTGTAGACTTTATGGTGATATTTCGCTGCGTCCTGGTCCAAGCATATTAGGATAAGACTGTCCTGAATGCGAGTTGCAACATTAAGGATACGCAACACTTCTTTGGCACAGTGTTTACACACGTTTCGATAGATGTGACCCGCCGCCTGCAAGTCGTCGATAGAAATGAAATCAAAGTTCAACCATTTGGTCGAAAGAGCGTGCCAAATAGCTCCGCCCTTGTCAATGGCCGCAGTGCTAACAACTCTAGAAGGTTCGTGATTCTTCTGCCGAGCAAATCATCTTATAATACGAGCCCATGATGCAGAAAAGCATCCTCCAGCATAAGCGGAGGGGCTGTACGCCTTGACGAGGAAACGACGCAACTGTCTCGCTTGCACACTAGGTCCTTTAGCCTCTCTAGCTACCTAATTATGTACGTCGGTGGCTTGTCTAGTCTGACCTCATGAGTCGCCTTGGACGTACATAGTAAGGTGAAACCTGCAGGCAAGGTGTGCTGCTAACACATGAGACCTCCCTGCCTTATGCACCTACGTACAGACGTATACTAAAGCCATTACTCTGCCCTCCACTGGCGTTAAGATAGTTGTCTTTAATGCCGCCAGTTCACCGCCTCCTCGGCGATTTCCACTTCCGAAGGTGAAAAAGGAAAACACAGAACGCAACTAGAGCAAGTGTCATGCTACTCGTACCGTTTACATTCAACCTATATCACACGTTTTCCCTTTTCTTAAAAAAAGCTGCAAGTCTAAAATGCTAATAGAACACTATAGAGTTTGCTTAACCTCCTTGCATATGGCATTTCCACGTGTAGAGTAATTAATGGAGATCTTTGTAACTATCCGCACTCTGGCCCCTTCCGCCCAGACTTTGCGGTCTCTTAGAAATCCACCATCAAGACGAGAATCTCAGTCAACACAAGCTATTTCGACAATTTCTATTTATCATACCCAACTATATCCATCTAGTATGGGAATACCGTGGAAGGCCATTGGCGAGACCGCCGTGACAGTTCAGTTAAGAAGAAAAGGATCATTGTTAATCTAAAAAACTCCAGGGATCATCCTCCACCTTACGATCTGGCAGTATTCGTCCCAGGTTTCCCCGTACTTCTCCCTACATCTTGCCTCATCGCGGAAACAACGATGTATAATTGTAAACGCCACGATGATGCATTCGGTGTATGGGAACAGATGGTCAGTCCCACAGGTAATGCATGAGGCTAAGGTATAGAGAATACTCCCGACGTAGTTGGCATGACGCACAATACCCCACCAACCTGTCACGTTTTGTTAGATGCGAAAGAAAAGAAGATTCGGCAACTTTGGCGCAGAATGGAGTCGCATACCTGAACATAACAGAACTGTTCGATGTGTCTTTCCATCGGCTGTCGTGTACTTTGCTTCAAGGAAATGTGCGTCCCGCCCCCAAATGATACATTTACCGGCTGTCCGGCGAGACAAGTTCTTCTGTTCATTCGCGTAGTGATTCAGAGCCCAGCCTAAAGCGAACAAGGCGGTGACACTGATAACTACTGGTACGGAGAGGTTTAATGGATGAAGGGCTAGATACTGCGTCTGTAGGGTCCAGAGCTGCGGCATCATGGCGGCGAAGCCGTAAATATTGTAGAAGGCAAAACGTTCATGGGCGCCGTCAAGAGTTTCGAAGAACCTAGGAAAATCAGCGATGGCTTTGAATACTGGACCTCGCAGAAGCAAATTCTTACAGGTCTTCAACATAGAAATACTCGACCACAATGACTCCGCGAAACGCCACTGCAAGGATCATCGAGTTTGTCACCATGCCGAGGCGTTGGTACTGGAAGGCAGCAAACGAGAGGTCACTTTGAGGAGTTAGCATTCGGCCATTTCTCTCAAATGGGATGCCAATTTGGGAAACGCATTTCACAAACGTACATTAAAGTCCACGCCACAAGTCCGCCAGTTCGGCTGGCATTGAAATGCTTCCAGTCGAATAAGGTTCCAGTTCGCGGATGAAGTTCCCCCCCATTAAAAAGATCATACCAGAAATGACCTGTATCATGGATGGATGTGTTAGCCGAAATACACGAAGTGTGGAGAGGTGCGCTTTACCTGTCAATAACGTCTCTGCTCCATTGTCCGGCTTGAATCTTGCTTTGACAAAGAATATGGCAATAAGCGCAAAACAATACACGTTGGCAGTTGCAAGAATATCTCCCCAGTGATTTGTAATAAAAGCCGGGTCGAATACCTGGTAGTACGACGCTATGGCTGCAATCCCGATGGTGCAGGCCCAGGTAAGCAGTCCGTTTAGCCTGTACAACAGTTGTCTTCCACCAGGAGTGCGTGGGGCTCGGTGCAGAGGACCAGGGAGAAAGTGATACAGCACAGCTTGAAAGACCACCCAAAGCAAGTAGGCTGCGGCTGAAGTTATTGTTGGGTAGGGTAAACGAGATGAGAAAAAAGCGACTGGGCCCTCAGATAGCAGAGTCCCTACGGCAGACCAGAGAGAAGCGTCGAAATATTGGTATGCAATCCAGTAGAACAAAAGAAATACTGGGCTGGTGGTGACCAGCACAAAACAGACAACTTCATTGAGGGCGATATCGGCCCAACCTGTGGCTCGTGGCTCATACATTGTCTCGGGTTTTGGGTGTCGTAGGTTGAATATCTTTCAGCCATCTTGAGATCGGTTTCGAGGCATATATACTGATTGCGCACACGAGCACCCCAACACTTTTCACTGAGGCTAGCTAGCAAGGATTAGGTCTAAGCAACCGGTGTACTAGATAAGTTACACAACAGCGATGAAATGGCGGAATCAGTGTGAAGCTCGCATCTTAGTCTCAGCCTAATGTAGCTTACGGGAATTCTCGGAACAAAGTTGGTTGGGGACAGCATACAGTAGACCCTCTGTGTTTTTGTTAGCGGAGACTTGATTTTATTCTCAGCCACTTTTTAGAAAGTACTATCAAAAAGGCCTTTCAAGAGCATTTAAAAAGATAATAAATAGGCAGGTTGAATAAAATGTCATTAGCATACTAATACGATCCATGAATTTTCTGTACTTTATGTAATTCTTTTATTGAATTGAGAAACTTAAATGCTGGTCCTGGAGAGTCTGTACCCCCGCTAACAAACTTACAGGGGGTTAACTGTAGAACTCGCATACAACATGGTCTCGGATTATCACGGCACAGGGTGAGACAGTGACGGCACAGGGTGAGACGGAGACGGCACAGGGTGAGACGGAGACGGCACAGGGTGAGACGGAGACGGCACAGGGTGAGACAGTGACGGCATAGAATGAGACAATCACGGGCTAAACCGACACCGCCTCTTGCTCAACCCTAGACATAACCCAATAGAAGTGGAGGGCAGGCAGCGACTACTCTGATTTGGTCTTTTGCTCCCTTCTTTTGCTCCCCTTTCTTTTTATATACTTTCTATTTATTTGAGTACTTTACCCCGCGTGTCTGGGTGATTTTAATTTGTCTTTATTTTCGGCTGCACAGAAGCTAAACATGGAGGTGGTTCTGAACTGTTTAGATGGAGTCGTTCTTGACTCCATGTACACTTCGGCCTGCCAAGCCTTTCGGGTTAAGTTCTGCTCAGCCGCCGCAAAGAATTCGTACAATCTGTCACTATTTGAGACTGCTCGGCTAGAACAGTATTTCTGTACCCTTGCAGCAGATTCACACACGTGGGAGAGAACCAGTATAATCCGTCAAAGCATCAGTATCTTCGTTTTTACCTGGTATGTATCCAGCCCTTTCCACGCTCTGTCGAATTGTCCTTCTGATGATGATGCATTTAGGTCATTGAGTTCCATCTCCCTCCTTTTGTTCGGCACTGTCTGCTATCAGTTGAACTTTGATAAGTCGCTGAAAAATAACCCCAAATTTCATCGAAACCAAATACGATCCGAGATCACACAGTCACTTCTGACACTCTTCTGGTTAAATCTTTGGACCGTGCCAATATTTGTGGCTCAGGTGAATGGGCTTTCCAAGCTTTACAAGTTTGGTGCTGCGAGCTGGTGGTATGAGATAGCACAATACCCATGCTTTGTGTTATTCAGCGACACATGCATGTACTGGCTGCATCGCTTTTTTCATACACCATTTCTTTTTCGGATCGCTCATAAAAAGCACCACTTGTGAGATAGACGCCCTCTTCGGCTGTGGCCTATGGATTAACAGAGACCAACACCGCAGATACGTCATTCCCACACCTTTTTCAGCATATGCATTCGATCCCCTGGAAGCATGGATCATGAGCCTACCAATTTATGCGTATAGCTTCATCTGGCCCATGTCGGACTACGGACAGTTGGTTGTCTTCTTCCTGACCAACATCTGGACATTTCTCTTGCGTATGGAATTCCCATTACGCCACCGTCTGATCGATATTATGACGATGCTAACTCTCTACTTCTAGACGACGATCGAGTTCAATTCCACACGGTCCATCACAAAAACATCAATTATAACTTCGGTCAATACCTAACACTATGGGACATTTTTGGCGGCACTTACCAGGATCCGATTGTGTTTTTTAAATCCCGAGAAAAGCAATTATATCAGAGAAAGTGAAGGCAGTTGCTGGAATCTAGTTTGACGGATGGAAGTAAAGAAAGTGAGCAGAGCCTCATGGGGTGACCTGCGTCACATGCTCTCGGAGACTGTTTTACAGATGACCAGTGTATTGCCGTATAATTACCTGCCACTTTCTTGTTCTAAAAGTGCAACACCAAAGCGCCCGCGTGTTGCCACAGGAAGCTCAAGTATGGTTACAGATTAGGCTTACTAGCGCGTGAAGAATTCGAAGACTCTGAGTGAGTGGTGCCAAGCAATGCTGACCACACCTGTTCTGAACCGCCCTGCGACCTGGTCACCTGTACGGTTTGTCGAGCGAAAGCATAGCCTTCGAAAACGAACACTCCATCATAGTGACGGACAGCTTTGTTAGGCTGCCTTGCATATTGAACCTCTCGTTATGTCCTTGTGCAGTTCTGCTGCCTACGTGGCGTGCGTTACCACTTTATGATATTGGTCTTTAAACCGGATATCACTCCTCAGCACTCCTGGACCCGACAGTCCTAATTATTCCTATAGTGTCTTGCCCAAGCTGACAGCTTGATTGAATTTCCCAGTTTCAATGTCAGAGACTTATGCTGGCGTTGAAGACAAGGCTCCTGTTGCCTGCGACATTGAACCAGGCAAGATCTTGCAAGTCCATACTGCCAAAGTGGAAGAGGTGAAACTCCTTGGTCAATCTTCAAACTCTATAGGAAGCTCATGAACTCGATTTCAGACTTAGGTAGAGCTCATTCGTCCACTTGATATGCTAGGAAGATCACCACTAAAATTGAGCTTTTAGTAAGCTTTATTGAGCGATATGCAAAAAGTGTCGAGTTTTCCTTCCAGGGCACTGATGGGTATCTGCTGAGCCCAATCGCCTTGATTTTGGGAATGTTACGCGTTGTACTAGTGGTATGAGATATGGATAGTTCCGCATTTCCAGACCCCTCTAACATATTCAGTCTGCGACTTCACTGAGGCGATACTTTCTAAACTCCTTAACATGTTGGAGAGACTTAAGGACATATGTTTTATCTACCAACTGTATGAAGAGCTATTTTTTCAGTACCGGTCATTTGGCGCCACGTTGGCAAGCTTGTACTCTAACGTCTTAGAGCTGCTCCTCAAAGCCCGATGAATCCTCTAGCGAAGGGAAACCCCAGTTCACGTGTGGACTTTTGAATCCAAGCGCAAACTCTTGAAGCCGCCTATTGTTGCTCCTAGGTCTATGGTATTCGTTTGAGGCGCACTTTCAGAACAGCCTAGACAATCTAGCCCGCCTTCTCGCCAATGTCCAACAAGACACCACACTTGCGCACAGGAAGGCACTTCACGTGGCCTTGAAGAACCTCGAACTACAAGGCCAAGACCGAGATGTGCCGGCTAAAGCCTGCGAGACTCAGAAGAGTCGAAGGAAGTTGATGGACTGCTTTCGCCCGAGGATAGCAGCGGTCATCTTGAGAAAATTGCCCAGCGCCGAGCTAACAGTACCGGACGATGAATACTTCAGGAGATTTCTGCAAGAAGTGGGAATCAGCTAACGTATCTTCCATGATACGGGTCCACGGCGACCCAGACTGTGGGAAAACCATATTGTCGACTAGTATTACCCAACATCTCCGAAGAAACGGCGGCGATTCGGGTGCGGTGTCACGTTCTACTTTGCGACCAAGCGGATAGGCTTCGACAGGACGACGAAGAACTCATCAGTAGCATAATCACTTAGACTTTTGCGCAATCACCTAGTGTCTCATCCTTTCTAGTGCAAGCTTATTAGACCACGCGTGCATCTAGGAGACGCCAGATTGCTACGTTGAATTCACCCGTCACACTGCTCAAAACAGTCGTTCTGGGGTTAAAGCAATTCTCTCTGGTTGTCGGCGGTGTTGATGACGTGGGAGATGGCTCCAGAACTCTCGCATTGCTCAACACCTGGGTGTTGACGACATTGACGGTGCACATCATAGTCCTAAGTCGGGACTTGCCTAACATCAGGAACAATCTGGTCGGGTGTCCCACCATCATACTGGATGCCGTGTACATGAAGGAAGATATCACAGGATTTGTCTTCGACGCTGTAGCCAGTATTCCTACAGACTATACGCCCCTGTACTAGGCAATAATTCAGCTGGCCTCGGACAAGGCAGACGGCATGTTCCTTTGGTCTAAGTTAATCATGGATTTCCTGTTAGAAGCCGCATCGCCATCGCACCTACTCAGTCTTGCCGAGGAAGTACCTCAGAGCTTGACAGCAATTTATTAGACTCCCTTTATGTAGACTGCCTGAACTCCCTCCAGCAACAGGACATCTACAAATAGGACTGCGCCTCTACATTGCTTCGCTAGGTATGTTGTTCCACTTACCTGGGCTGAGCTTCAGTGCGCCGTCTCGGGAGCCTACTACGCCGAGGGGCGGTTGGAAAACGACCTGCCTGTGCTATTTCAGCCGGTGCTCGTCCAGTTGGGTCATCCTCTTGTGTTATATGACCATTCTAAAGACCCGTTCAGGTTGCAAGATCTCTCTGTGCGCGATTCCCTCGTCAGTTCTTCTACGCGATCCGCCATTCCCCCGGCAGCCGGCTGATTCCTCATCCAGCCAAAGGCCGCAGCCTATTGTCTTGAATCGGTTTGCCTATCTCATATTCTGGAGATTACTGGAGTTGACACGCCTCTTACATCGTAGGCAATGTCATTTTGGCGCGAGCTTGAAGGCACCGCGTAGTGGCGAACTGCAAAATCATGTGGTACGCTTCCTGGTTGAACTTCACGAAGACTTGCTTAGCTATCGAACGAACTGCTACGAGATCAGCCTGGGTTCTTATTGCAGAACGTCGCCAGGCTACATCAGAGACTGAAAGCCTGGTTGGGCGGACAGGAAGAATCAATCCATCCCATGCAGCCGTCTATGACTTCCGACTAGATAGAGGACATCATTGCCATCCTACTATACGCGAATCTGGAGCAAAGCAGCACGTTACAGGGAGGCCTCAGTTACTTCGAGAAGCTCATGATCGTACGTGATCTTTCCCGATTCTGAAGCAGTCGAACCGCTTTCGTACCGTCATTGCCAGATTTGATCGGTACCTAGCTTCCTGCCATGACCCGGCTAAAGACATCGCTAACGCATGAACACTCACTGCGTTAGGGATATGGTATGATCCAGAAAGCAAACTGCGCGTTTCATAACTCTACATGGTCGGCCTCTTCAGACACAAACTCTCGCCCTCGGTCCGACTCACATCCAAGCCCCTTGGACCGTCAATGAGCCTGATCGAATGCACAGACATGCGAGGACTTCGCCAATTGTCAACAATCACCAGCGTGCCCTGGCGATATGACAGACGAGTTTGCCACCGGACTATCTTGAGGTGGTTTGGACCGAATATCCTCGTTCGTGCGATCCGTAAGCATGGTCGGCCGGGCAAGGGACCCTCGGCAACCTGGATCGAACAATGTCTCCAGCTGGCGATGAAGGGCTGTTTCGAGGCTTTGGGGTGATTGAGGCAATGACACTCGTGCATTCAGTGCCATTCATCTCAAGCTACAACTGGGGGATGCAGACGACAACTGGGGGCGGCAGGCGATCACCCGCACGATGTATACCCCCTAGACTAAATATTTTCAAATTACTCGGTGACCGCCTCCTTGGCAATCACAAAAAGCACGGAGCTGTCCGTATGTACTCCGTACTGCGAACAAATTACTAGCTGACTGGTGGCGTTAGACTCAGGGCTAAGACGCTACGTTTCAACTAGTCTGTCACGCTTGTCTCCTCAGCTCCCCAACTCCGGGTGGAAGTGACACTCGTTTCCATGGGCTTGAAGTCTAAGATACGGCATATCGGAGTTTGCCGAGGGCTTAGGGTAGGGTCCACACTGGGTTTGTCAAGGCGACCAGGTTGCTTTAAAAGTAGGGTGGATTGCTCTTGGGCCCCCCTGGCTTTTCTACTCTGATATCAGCGACCTGACCTCACGTGGATATAAAGACCCCACTAACTATTAAGTTGGCCGACAAATTTACGCGACAGAGGAGGCCTCCTTGCATACCAACAATCGCACCTCTCTCCACAAGCATCCTGCCGTTTGGCTCTGCAATCTGCATTACACGGGCGCTAGCCCCAAGCGTGAGCGTTCATGCTCTTCGACACAGACACGAGAAGCAGAGCCGTCTTCATCAGCGTGACTGTGACCTTCGTCATTGCCAGTGTTTTCGCCGTTGGCCGTCTCATCAGCCGCTTCGGCATCGTGAAACGCCATGGCTGGGACGACTATACCTTTATTGTAGCATGGGTGAGTACGCACATACATATACTCACGGATCGCGACTTATCTATATGCCATCAGATCCTCGCCTTTGGGGTTTCATTCTCAGTCGACTTCAGCAGGTCTAAGGGCTTTGGTCTCTACGATGACAACGTAACTCGCGATGGGAAGGCGCCGCTCCTCAGGACGCAGAATACAGCCATCGTTATGTTTATTCCAGCCCTGATGGCTGCCAAAATCTCAATTCTCTTGCTCTACCTCGACATTGCAAGGCGGTCACAGAAGTTTCTTCGCGTCGGATCCTACGTCACCCTTGCGGTTGTATCAGTCGGAGGAGGAGTCTTGACTCTTATCACGGCTTTCCGCTGCCGTCCCGTGCAGGCAGCGTACAACATCACCACCCAGAGCCCCAGCTGCATTCCCTACCAGGCTATTTGGCTGACCGCGTGGCCTATTAACATGGCCACCGAGCTCGCAATCCTAGTTTTGCCCATTCCCGCGTTGACTACACTGCCCTTGACGCCGTTGCGGAAGAGTGTGGTGATCCTATCATTTGTCTTGGGCGTTGTCTCGATCGCCGTCATCGACGTGGCACGGATCTACAATCTTCAGCTAGCGGTCATCGATTCCTCGCAGGCAACCGACCTGCCCCCGGGGAGTCCTGACTTGTCCGCCAATGTTAGCATGGCGCTTCTCTGGTCAGCGGTGGAGGTCAACACGGCCATCATCGGCGCTTCTATCCCAACTCTAGCCCCGGTGATGAAGCGGTTAACTCCATCAAAGGCATTGCGTCTTGCATCTCATGGCAGCACGCGAGCGTTCTTGCTGTTGTTTTCATCGCAACAAGAGTGCCGGAACTCGCCAAGCCTCAATCCACTAGGCCCTCAAAACAGCCAGGAAACGGGTTCTCGTTCCGGACTGACTCGAGCATCGACAGCTCCCACGCTCGCAGGGGATCTGGAACCACAGCTGAACGGAGGAGCGTCACCACAGCCATGGGTATCTGAATTACCCGGAGAACACCAACGCAACGTCTACTTTGGCTTTATCAACATGCAACGGCCGAAATGCATAGTCGACATGTCTGGTTCCGAATCCGTCAAGTACTACCTTATGATCAACTTCCTCCTCTTCCTGAACGGATTTACCTACGTGATGTTGTTTTCCATCAACGGGAGCCTGCCGATTGTCAAAACCCGCACGCAAGGGGTCGGCATGGCATCGGCCTCATACGTCGGCGCTGGAATATTCAGCCCAAGTATCGGATATGTCGTTTTGCGCCACGCCGGACTCAAAGCCACCATCGTCACCTCCTTGTCCATCTTGTGCGTCGGAACACTGATATTCTGGCCTTGCGGGGCCGTTGGTTCATATCCTGGCTTTGTTGTCTGCAACATCTTGGTCGGGGCCAGCCTGGGCATGATGGAAATAGCCGCCGACACTTTCAACAGCCTCTGCGGTCCACCGAAATACGCGGTGGTCCGAGTCCTCCTTGGCACGGGGGTGGAGGGGGTTGGAGGGACGTTGAGTTCAGTGGTCGCGGAGAAAGTCCTCTCCATCAATGTGGAAGACAGCCACAACTTAGTGGCGCTTCAGTGGGCTTATCTCGGTATTGCATTGTTCACTGTCTTCCTCGGCCTCCTCTACTGGTACTTGCCGCTCCCTCAGGTGAAGTATTCGGACCTGCGGACTCGGCCGGACATTCTGTGGGTAGATCCTTCAAAGAAGTACCTCGACGTGCTCCCCGTTATATTTACCTCTCTGGGAGTCGCCATCCTGTCCGCTTTCTGTTCTGCAGGGGCCTTGTCAAGTCTTCGAAACTTCATCGGTAATGTCGTGGATAGCGTGTCGATTAACACCAACACGGTCCCGAAACTTGATATCTCGGATTTCCAAACCTCTATCACAGCCTTCTCTGCCTCTGGTAACTTTATCCTTGCCTTCTTGTGTCTTCTCATTCCACCGCGCGTCATCCTGCTCCTGGTATATGGGTGTGGCATCACCCTCGCGGTGCTGATTTTCTCGTTTGAATTTCCATCAGCCGCCAGCATCCAGCCGATAACCCTGGTGTTTTCAATATTCCAGGGACCCATCCCCAACCTAGTTTTCGCCATTGCTCTTCGAGGCCTCGGTAGTTGGACCAGTCTCGCGTGCTGCCTGCTGCTTAGCGGCGCTAGCCTAGGAGCATGCATCTGGCCGTGGGTCATGTTAACAGTTTCAAGAGGGAATTCGGCCCAATCCACATTCTGTGTTGTTGTTGTTCTCTTTGCAGTAGGCAGTATTTTCCCGCTTTACCTTAATCTGGTCCGCTCCGCCCACAGACGAGAGCGACCGCCAGGCTGGGAGGCTGTAACAAGGGTAGTTCAGCGGCATGTTTCTCGGCTGTAAGAGTGAGAAGTGCTAGCAAGGGTTTCATAGTACGTCTTCAGGTTTATAAATTGTAGTTGTCACCTTTCATAACTAACATTCGAAGATACTCAAGTTTCTAAGTTAGCAGTATAGTATAATAAAGTTAGACATTAATTAGAGTTTGAAAATAGATTAGTTTATACATAGAATATCAAGACCTGCAAACGGAGGTGGTCCGTTTAATGGGCCGACTTCAACACCATGGCGCTGCTTTGACAAAACTGACCAACGAACAGAAGCTTGATATTAATTATGATCCAAAGCAAGCCAGGTACCGCCAGAGACGATGCCAAGAGATTAAAAAAAAGTTCAAACGGGAAGGATACTGCTCGTACATAGCTGCGAAGGACACTCAAGCAGGAAAGCAATACAACAAGTATCGGAAGAAGGCCGAGAGCCTGAGAAAGACAATGACAACCCGCCGCATCGAGCGCGCCATCAGTGACGATTGAGACTCATCTTAGTACTTTCTCAGCTCTGCAAACGACGTGAGAGTCCATGCCGCAGTTAAGCGCAGCCCGGTACTACAAAAACAACTTCACGGACTATGAAGGCGAACGTTGGAGGTCAGCCTAACCCTCCTTCGCAGATCAATTTGGAGTCAGAACACTATATCCCCAAAGAACCGACGGGTTTGATAACACTGGGCCACCCGGAATCTTCACTAACATGTCCCTTCTGCAGGTGAGCAGATGTAGAAGTCGGGACAAATCAACGGGAAAATTCATGGCACATTGACAGCCTGGCGAGGCACATTCGGGGTGTACACCTTCAGTGGCTTCGAATACCTTTCATCTGTCCTTATGATGGGTGCCAGGCGGTTGTTCGGACTAGAACAATTTGCGAGTCACATGGCACGGAAATATAAGGCTTTTCTACCCACAACAATTATTCCCAAATAGCATCAATACATGTAAAGTTGGGGAGCTGAATTCTCGTTTTCCGTACGCCATCGACCATGTGGATTGAACATCATTCCTTGATCCCGGCGCGAAGACCATTCCATCGATTGCCACATCCAAATACTGTCTATCTCGGTTGCAATGAATGATCGTGCAACAAAACCCTGTAATTGAGACGTCCATATCAGGACTACGGTATGGATAAGCCCTAGTCCATAATACTCTGATATCTTTCATCTCCTCGCTCAACAGCGGAACGACGAAGAATCCCCAATCCGTCCCTTGATGCACCGAGGCCCACCTCCATCACTGTTTGATAGCCTTAACGGCTTGGTCTCCCCACACCCATAACTCTGTGCAACAATCGTGGAGAGTATATGCTGCTAAAGCAATCTAGCCTATCAGAGTGGCTCATCTGGATAATTGCGGAACTCGCGGATGGAATGGCAAGCCTGAGAAAGGGAAGAATATGTCACGTATAATTGCTGCAGATAATAACAAAAGTCCAGGTTGCCTGGATTGAAAGATGCCCCAGCAACTTGTAAATCCCTAGTGTGTTGCGCAGAGTTTTGCCGCCTAGTCTTACATCGACACTCCTCATTTCCCATACATATACAGTCCACTATATGGCCATGGAGACGCGGAATATTCCAGAACCTATGGCCAGCAGAACGCAGCCAATAGCCTGGTACTTATCCATCAGGATGATGCCCAGTGTGAAGGCAAAGGAACAAAGCACATAGAACATGCTAGAACCAGTGGATGGAAAGCCCGCTGGATTGGATTCCGTGAGCCGCCCATTCAGCAGCACTGGAGCCGTCAGCCGCTGGGAAAATTTCTTGCTTTGAGGTTCTGTTACCTGTCCCATCATGCTCAGAAGCACTACCGACCCAGATACAAACAGCGGGCGTGGTTCTTCTTCCACATGTGTGAGCACCGAGCGCGAGCCCCATGGACAAAAAAGCTATGGCCTGAACCAAGGCAGTAAGTAGAAATCAGTAATTTTACCTCATTCTCAAAGGCCGTATAGGACCGGGAGGTCGACGGCCCTGCGCATACATTCTGCAGACGGAAAGTAAACGTACAATAGAAACCCCAACCCTAGCCCAGGAGGAAATGTGCAGAAGAATGCGAAAGGCGTCCTGGAAGTCCATCTGGAAAAGGTTGCGTAGAAGGTTGGATATGTGCATCATCAACTATTGATATGCCCGTCTGAACTTTTGGCCTTGGGTAGCTGACATAGTACGCTCAGGAGTATCCTACCGTATGTGGCGTGCTCTTTGCCCCAGTTACATGACCACTCCTTACGACGCGCCCATGATAGAAAGACCAAGTCGCAGCTGACCTTGACTCAATCCCCAGCTGAGTATCTACATAACGTGGTCATGCCGAGACGGAGAAGGGCCCACGCAGTTGTACTTCACCGCTAGATGGCTTTTGGACCATCAGGTCGTGTCAACGAGGCAAACCGGAAAGGCCTCATCATCCTGACTCGCCATGAAACCTTCCCATAGAGGTAAAGAGTAGCAGAAGATGGAACGATACTCAGAGGTCGGCGTAGGCGGACGCTTCGGCGCTCAGAAAAGGGGTGTTGATCAACTCGAGGAATTCCAACAGGCTACACCAACGAGATGCTGACACAGTTAGCTGACTCTGCTGCGGAGAAACGACAGACAGTCGAAGGACTTGTCCCAGCACACTTATCTGACACCACATAGGTCGGCCATACAACACGAGCAGTGACGCCGATGCCGTCTCCTCAGAAAGTATCTCCGGGGCGAGCCGGCATTGCCCCAACCATAACTGACCACGTCGGGCCGTAATGAGCAGCTTTGTCGTAACTGCTCCAAGATTGCCTCCAGTGCAACTCACCGGACCGCCACTATGTGGACAATCCAGAAGGAAGCGATGCTCACAGGGCAACATTACTATTCATAGGACCGATGGCTCGTGGAGGATCGTAAGCGATGCTTTCGCTTTGGCCATTTCAATCAGCATTTCAGGGAGGATAATGTTCTGCTCAGCCAGCCGCACACCATTTCCGGATGATTTTGCAACCTCCCCAGGCAGCACTAATACCACCGTTTCCTGAGGGGAAGATAGAAAACAAGACTGCGGAGCTTCCTTTCACCTGCGACTACAGATACAACATATTCACAGGGAACAATGTGCACACCGGCTGGAACCGCATAATCACTGGACTACTAAATGTTCCACCCCATGATAAAGTTGCCGGAAACCCTGTGAAGAGTATACTCAGTCAACGACTAGAGGACGAGCAGGCTCTATTATCCCTTCGGGACGATATAGAGCGAAGGGGCTACGTAGCTGAGTGAATGTTGGCATTAAATTCAGCCGGAAGGACTTATTGAATATCATGCCAGTATCATGAATGGCCACGCAATTAATGGGGCATGGTACAGAACTTCGATAGCATGAGTGAGGTTATTTCTCGAGGTCTCACTTTGACTTAGCTTCATCACGTATGCTAAAGGTCACTGCTGGTCGTCCATCTCCTTGTGGCGTCCGTCGTATCTGTCTATTTCGTCTTCTTCTTGACAATAGCAGGTCTTGACTATCCTCAAGCGTGGAAAGTCGCTGAAGTTCATTTAGATGCAGAGCTTCATTAGGTCCATCTGTCCCGTTCTGCACCGCCCTCTTCGGTCCCGCGTTTTGCCAAATACAGTATGGCTGATTAAGAACGCTTCAAGCCCAAGGCATTCGGTCTTGCTTAGAATAACGGCCCGGCTTGGGACATTGCCCACGGAAGTAAGACATCCACCTACGGCTGGTACCGCCAATAGTGTTATGCTAAGAACCCTCCCTGCATTCGTGAGGGCAGATTTTCCAATCTTGGATGCATAATCTTACGATGGCGAATCGGGGGGTTTGTTTGAAGCGTACGGAGTTCGACAACCACATTGTATCCGTAGTCTTGCGTAGGCGATGTAAAGGCCGATATTCGAAAATACCGAGAACGAGATCATAGCATTGCGAAAAAGCTACTCCTAACTGAGTTTGCTAAGCTATCATATTTCTGGTCGTCCACTTGCGAGTTTCTTCAACTTGCAACCTTCTAGAGGTTTATCAAAGCCGGATACACTGGGACTCGGCATCTCTTCATCTGCGACTGTGGGTGCGTCTACGTCTATAGAGATCACGTGCTAGCCCTTCCACCGCTTCATTCAGGTCGTGGCGAAGTTTCTTTTCCTGTGAAAATAGGACTTTTTGAGATCTGCTCTTCATTGCAATTGCGTAGCCTTTCTCCGCCATACCAGGCCGTAAATGCATGCCTTACGCGAGCCTTTTCCAATCCTTATCGTTTTGCACTTGAATCATCAGTGCTTACTCTCTAATTGTATCTCAATTGACCTCCTATACCAAAAGAGGAAGGTGGTTTTTGGGCAGTCGCCCCACGAGTATCATCGTTTCTAAAACTAGCGCAATAAAATCGGATTCCAGGGAAAGGGAACTTTTTGCAGAATGTCACGTTGTACAAGTGAATGACCATTGTACTCGGTAGCGCTTGAGTTTGGCACTTTTGGGATCATGGCTTCCTGGACTGGGCTTCTTTGTTCTGTTTCGGCTAACGGTAGCTGCTTCGGCAAGCACTTGCTCAGTGCTCACCACGTGGAGATTGAGCAGAATTTAGCTTCAATGTTCATGCAGCTCTTGACAAGCGGCTGTCGAGGCATGTTAGACCACCTAAAACCAAGCCAAATCAGTCCTGCAACTTCTCAGCAATAGAGCTTCCGCTGTCCTTACCGGATGTACATGCCATTTTCCGAAGCTTCACTCTATCAATGTTGGGATGATGGGAGCATCCGGACTCGACCTTGAAAACGGCCGAATCAGCGCGTGGAGCAAGTTGAACTGAGTCAATAGGCCCAGGTCCTCGGTAAGTAACGTGATCACATCGAATGCCGGTCACGTCTGCGCCCCTGCTCTCGCAATCACATATCCTGGGGGCTGGTGTGGACCCCCGGCAGTCGATTAGTCACATTGAGATTACCTAGATAACTAATAATTACACTTTTAGGAATACGAGGCAGAGAATATTCGGATGAAACGCTAGTGTGGGACGGGCCCCTCTAGTTGTTAATCCTGGAGACCCTGAGTAACAAGCTGAGGAAAACCCGCAGGCCTGGAATCTAGAGGCCACTACTCACCCCACTCGAATCTAGTGGTAAGATTTGTGATGGCACCATCGTGACCCGAGCCATAAACATTATCCACCGTATTGTGTGGATCGCGGCAATCTTCCACTTGTATCATCTCGCTCACATTTAATTCCAATATGCGACTCTTTACAGCCCGCTCTTATTGCTTCTGAAGATGCTCAGAACCACGCACTCGCTGAAGATCAACGACGTGTGTGTCAAGCGAGCGCTCTGCAGAAGTAGCAGAACTGCCCGGGCCCTTTGAAATCCAGCCCATCTGTTTCTATACATATTCATCTCGGCTAATCGTCTCACGCCTCGAGGAAGGCCTGTTCTAGTTGAGCCTTCACGTCCTCACCTAGTTAGGGCAAGTGCCAGTAACCATGCTGTCGGGTCGGCATTTCATTGGCCGCCGTGCCTTGTGACATCAAAGCTTAATTGCCGTCATCCGTAGATTAGCTAGTTCTGGGACCTATAGACCCTATTGGTGGGATGGGGATAATCCGGTATAATAAGTAGGGGGGGAGACCGGCACAAGACACTCGTCATAGAAGTCCGTAGAGAGGAAGCAAGCTAAGCATAATACACACACACCAATCCAATTCACTTTCAGACCTGGCTTGATAAGACAAGAAGAGTTCTTTGACTTTGCTGCTACGACTGCAGACCCACTTAGACTGACTCAGCACAGAACTGTCCGGAGTGTTGAGAAGGCACCTTGGAACCATGCACGGGCGCTCCGTCTGCGTTCTAGTTCGTGAATCACCGTTTCTGGGTATTATCGAGGCTCGCTAGGGCAGAAGCCGCTTGTTCCCTGTTGGCGACGAAGGTTTCGCAAGGCACAAAGCTTAAGTATAAATGACCCTCTCCGTCGCGCCCCGTGCCAGTATGTTTCGTTACATCTCAGTCGACTCCCCAAGAACCAAGAGCCTCCGACATCAAGATCAAGCTTTGCTGCTTCAGTCTTGAATCCAGACTTTGTTAACGAATATTCAACCACACCGACTCCATCCCCAACATCTATCTATCCTCATCATGCGTTACTCAACCCTCCTCGCGGCCCTGTACACTGCCGCCATTGCTGGGGCCAACCCTGTCCCGTCCGGCGGAGACGTTGTCCTTACGCCTTCCAACAGCCAAGGCGATGCTCCCATGATTGATAGCCTTGCTGCTCGAGGCGTGGCCAAGCGCGATTCCCCAGAGTTCCTGGTCCTCGAGGAGCTCGAGCCTGCTGAGCGCGACGTTAACGCCCTTCACGGCCTTGAAAAGCGCACGCTCAACATCAAGCTTCAGTTGAGCACTAGTTCTGCATACCGGGCCACTTTCAACGGGCTTGCCATTATCGTTCACATCTTTTACGATCTCGCTGTAGAGCACGTTGTTTTCTACTGGAACATTGATGGCACGAACCCGGCACCCGGCAGCCTTAAATTCGGCTTCAAAGATCTCAGTACCGAGCTTGGCCGACCGGCTCAGGCTTACTCGCACGACACTCGGTACAGTCTTGGAAGCGGCTTTAAGGCTAATGACATTATCAACATCTTCAAGGGCTAGACTGCAACGACAATACCTTGGTCGGTTATATGGACACATAGTTGAGGATTTACTCATCGCTCACTAGACTGGACCTATGGTCACTAAGTATTAATCTTTAGAGAAGATGCAATCAAGAGCAAGAAACCCAGCTTTTCTAGGATTAAAGTTAAAATCCATAGGTTTAGTCTAGAGTAGAATATAAGTAATTACATGTCTATTAAAGTTTGATGTCTAGTCTATAAGTAGAAGAATTAATACTTTTTCTCCTTAAGTACTTTTTACTTCCAGTCATCTTTAATAGTTAAAGTAAAATAAAGAAGCATAATACTAAAGTTAAAGAAACTAATAAAGTTAAAACCTAGATAAGCATTCTAGATAAAGCTAACTATAAGAACTAGTAAAAAACTAATTATATTATATAGTATATAGATCTTAGAACCCGCCCATAGTCGGCCAAGCTTAAACTCCAGGGGAGAACTCTATACAACGACTAGAAGCTTCCGCTATCATCCTCAGCCGTTCACTCAATGCATTATGGTAGGTTGTATCTAAGATAGTTAAACAGTGTAACGAGATCCCGAGAGTTCTTGCTGTTGGCACGCAAGAGCCCTTGACCCGGATCCAGACAACAGTGGCCATAGCCTAGACCCTACATTAGAATATTTCCTAGTTGCAAGTAGCTGGACCTGATAGTCTGGGAAGCTTACCACATCGTCACCCTCAAAAGAGACCATATTGAGATTTGCCCTGTCTGACACTTCCTCAATCATTTTCTCGACAGAGACACGGGCACCTACCCAATTTAAGGATAGGCGAATGTTTGGCCCGGATGATATGAGTGTAGCAGCTGCTATCCATTGTGGTTTATCTTGTCTTCGACGAGCTTGGATGCCTCTTCAAGGTCCTAACCAAGCCGCTCTATACCTCTGAGAGTAGAGGAGCCACTGAAGACCCAATTAGCAAGGGCGTCATCACCCAGGCCACCGAGGATGCTCCCAGAAATACCTCCTAGAATAGCACTAATAGGTCCGCCCAGTAAAGTGCTAAGGCCTACGCCGAGCTCCCGCCGGCGATGGTTCCGGGCCAGGAGAAGACTTGCTTGCCCAGCTCTGTCTCCCAGTCAGGAGCTGTAGCAATCAAGTACACTGAGACAGCGGCGGCAACGACAATGAAACCTTTAGAGACGAAGGAAGCTTTTCAAAGCAAGCTGGTGACATTGGGACTAGCCCGGCCAGCGCTTTGATCGTTTCAGCCGAGACCTATATGAGCAGAAACAGTCAGTCAGCATAATAGAACTTCCCGGTCAAAGCCTTCCTTTACTTACCTGCATCGCCTGTTCCATAGACAACTCTGCGAACGATTTCGAGAAGATGGCGTCGAATTCTTGTTTAGGTAGAATTCATACTAATCTCCTTACGACTTAATCCCACAGACGATCATTAACCCAATCAGTGATGTCTTATTCCTCATCCCGATTAGGCAATTGTTGCGCATTGCATGGGCCCCGCTGCTCGACAGAGGGTGAGATAGCGCCGCTGTGGACACGGCTCAGGATATTCTCCGTTGCTGCCTTCACTGACTTGCTATACTCGGCACGGACGGCGTTGTCCTTAGGGGTCCAGTGGCATCAGATGATAGCAGTCCCTTGAGCGTGAAGAAGGAGGCTGTGAGGATGGAATCATTGCCAGCCTGCGCGTGTAGACCTGCCGCAACTATGGCATTGGTAGCGCCCCCTTGTTATCAAGGAGAGCAGATGGAACCTTACTCGGGGCCATTGATGAGTGGCAGAGACAGTAGGTCCTTGAATGGAGGGAGAATCAGCAGAGCTCAGAAAACACTCACCAAGCCCTCCCTGATAACTCGGCGGCTCTTATCTCAATAAAACCCCAGAAGAAACATAAGCATACATCATAGACTCATCAACGACCGCTTTAAGGCAACACCCTCACTAAGAAGATATATACTAAGGATTACTAACCACGAATCCTCCGTCATCTAAGGACAAAGTGCTCCACTCATTGTCCTTGGATGACCGCTAGCGCCCGCGCCCATTGGCCCGCGCTATGCACAATTATGCATAGGCCTGCGCTATATCCTTTGATGACTGTGTATCCTTGGATGACTGGTCGCTGGCTAATTAAACTGAGGCTTATGAGGCTAGTGGGGCTCTATATAATGGAAGGAAGAATCCTACTATAGGGTTCCTAGTTATCTATTTTTCCCTTTTTCCCTTCCTTCCTTCCTTCCTTCCTTCTTTTCTTTTTTCCTTCCTTTTCTTTTCTTCCTTCTTTTCTTTCTTTCTTCCCTTCCCCTTCCCTTCCTTTTACTAATAATTAACTAATTAATCCTATTCTTATTACTTAATCTTACTTACTCTTTATAATTATAATAGCTCTTCTTACTTAAATCCTATCTCTTATAGCTATATAATACCTAAAAGTACTATATTTAGTACTATAAAGTAACTTAAGCTTTATTAAGTTCTTAGTAATTATCTAAGATTTAATCTATACTATATATTCTTTATTATATATTAATAGTTCTTAGTTAATTAAGCTTATTAGTTTATCTTAGCTATTAATTATATTTCTTATTATATTAAATTAAGGATAATTTACTCTTACTTTTTCTTTTTCTTCTTCTTTATCTTCTTTTTCTTTTAACTTTATCTTTACTTCTTTTTATCCCTTTATATCTCTCTATTTACTAATATATATATAGAATAAGAAAAAAGAGAAAAAGAGAGAAAGAGAGAGAAAGAATACTAAATTAATTCACTGCTCTTACTACCTATAAAAGAAAACTCTATCTAATAGCCTAACTATAAGAGAATAAAACTATAGTAAGAATTATAACTATTACTATATATAGCTATTATAATAAGTTAAAGCTAGCTTTACTATTACCTTTATCTCTAATTCCTTATTTATACTACTTATAGTTATACTATTATAAACTTACTTAGTTATCTCTAAAAGTAGTATATTAACCTTAGTTAATTTACTTACTAAACTCTTACTAAATACTATTACTAATAAAGCCTTTAGAGCCTTAGCCCTAAATAATAATAGTAAAAGTAATATAAGCTAAGGTATAAGTATAAGTATAAATATAAGTATAAAAGTAAGAATAAGAATAAGAATAAGAGAGAAAGGGAAAGGGAGAGGGAAAGGGAAAAGAAGAAGTAAAGTCTTAATATAAGTAAAAGTATTACTATAATTATAGTAATAATAGCCCCTTTTACTAAACTTCTTATTTATTATATATTTAAGTATTAAAAATACTTTAGCTTCTTTATAATTAATTAGAAGCTTTATAAGATATACTATAGCTAGCTTTATATTATTAATAGTAAGTAAGCTTAAGTAAGCCTTTAGTACTTTACCTTAGTTTAAACTTTCTTTATATAGCTAACTAAGTATACTTACTTTACTATTAACTTAGCTATTATTATAATTACTATTCTTATTATTATAATAGCTTTAAGTTTAAGCTAAAGGAGCTTAAGTAATAGCTATAAGCTAATAAAAGTAATAGTCCCTAGGGCTAGTTATAGTAAGGATATAGTAAAGATACTCTAATAGTAATAAATAGCTTAGCTTATAATAACTATTTAGTAATAATAAAAATATAAGTAAAGTAAGTAATAAGGGAAATTACTTTAGATAGTAGAAAATAGTATATATAAGTATAAAATTACTACCTAGCTATAGTATACTAACTAGATTAACTACTTTAACTATTAAGACCTTAGCTATATCTATACTATTAGTTAAATACTATAGTAAATAAATAAACTAAGCTTATAGCTATTATACTAAGCCCTAAATTAAGTCTTCTTTTACTATTATATTACTAGCCTTAGAATATTACTATATATTACTTAATTTTACCTAGTTAGTCCCTACTTATAGAATACCTATAATTAGCCCTTTAGGCTACTATAGGAAAAGGATAATATAGATTAATATCTAGGCTATAGTAAGTACTTTCTCTATTATTACCTCTAGGTATAAATACTTAAGCTAATTAAGCTAATTACTTAGTATACTTTTACTTTTACCTAAGTATAATAAGACTAGCTTACCTAGCTTAGCTATTAGTTAGTATAAGCTATAGCTATAGGCTAAGACTATAGTAAGGAGGATAGGGAGGAGAAGAGTTATAGAGAAGATAAAGAAAAGGAGGAGGAGGAGGAGGAAGAGAAAGAGAATAATAATAATACTAATAAGAGCTATTATTAGGGAGGTAAGCCTTATTAGTAGTATAAATATAAGTATATTAAAGAAGTAATCTTATAAACCCTAATAAGCTTCTAGATATAGTACTTACCTATTAATCCCTTTATAAGCTCTTTATAGTACTTTATTATTATCTTTAGTATTAGTAAGTAAATAGGATAACTATAGCTAGCTTATCTCTTTATAAATACTTTAGCTAGTTTTATATATATTAATTAAGTAATTATAACTAAGGTAATAATCCCTAGCTATTAATAGCTTTAATTAATTAACTTCCCTAAGTAGCTATATATAGTAAGGGAATATTAGTTATATAAGACTAGTTATATACTAATAGTCTATATCCTTAGCTTATTATTATATAGTAGGAAGATTATAATAGAAACTAATAATTAGCTTACTATTTTATAGAATATAAATAGGAACTAGCTCTACTTCTAAGGGTAGCCCTTAGTAATAAATACTATCTAATAGCTAATAGCCTAGATAACTACTAAGGCTAAGGACCTCCTTTAGGGAATATTACTCTTTTAGCCTTCTATTACTATAGCTATAGCTATTCCTATAATAACTACTATAGTAGCTATCTATAGTAAAGAGAGTTACTTCCTTATTTCCCTTACTCCTATTTAAGATAACTTAACCTAGACTTAGTATAGCTAGTCCTTTATATATATAAATAGCCTAGTTAAGTAGGAAAAAGAGATACTAAAGGCCTTAGTAATAAGCCTATTATAGAAGGAATTCCTTAATAGTAAGGATAAGTAGAAATAGCCCTAGGTCTAGTAGTATCTATAGTAAGTTAAGTACTTTTAGGAACTAATCCTACTTTTTATCTACCTAATAAACTAGTCTCTTTAGGAGCCTAAGATTACTAAGCTATAGCTTATTAATAGTATTAACTAGGACTATAGTATATTTATTATTAATAGTAAAGTTATCTTAGTTAATATTATAAGTTCTTTACTTACTTTAATAGCCCTAAGATTATCCCCTAGATATTACTAAGCTAAGTTAACTAACTCTTAATAATATATATACTTTATATTTAGCTCTTTATAAACTAACTTAAGAATAATTACTTTACCTTTTATAATTAAGTCTATCTACTTAATAACTTTATTTAGTATTAATATAAAAAGCTAAGTATACTATAGAATAATAACTAGTTATTATAAGTCCTTACTAAATAGAGCTAGTATTATATTAGCTAAAGGATTACTCTATAGTAATAATAGTATATTACTATTACTATAAGTAAGTAATATACCTAAGCCTAAGGGCCTTAGTAAGAATAATTTAACTTAGTAATAAGCTAAGGTAATAATAAGGATAAAAAGAAAAAGGAAAATAAGAATTATAAGAATATTAAAGATTTTACTACCTTATATATAAGCTATATAGTAATTAGCTATAGAGTAATTATTAATATCCTAAAGTAGCTTACTTTAGAATCCTTAGAAGTCTTTAGCTAAGCCAGTTAATATTAATATTACTTTCTTAGCTATATAGTAGAAAATACTACTAAAGATAAAGTAAAAATAAAATAATAAGGAGCTAGTAAAAAAGGGCAAGAGGTAGCCTTAGTAGCCTTAAGGGCTATAGCTATAGCTAGAATCCTAGTTATAATTAAGGGGGAGGGGAAGGGGATAAAGAAGAGAAGAAGAAGGAGTATTAACTTAGGGTAGTAAGAGTAAGATAAGGATAAGGAAGAGTAGGATAAGGATAAAGATAAGAATAAGGATAAGTAAGACTAGGATAAGGATAAAGGTAAAAGTAAGAAGCTTAATAAGGCTAAAGAGTAGTAAACTATAAAGAGAATCTAAATCTAACTTCTTAGGCTTCTCTAGACTATTAGCTTAATTACTCTTACTACTATAAGAAAGAGTATAATCTAAGCCTTTAATAGATAGCTCTTCCTATAGACTTTATAATAAGCTCTATAGAATTAAATAGCTAAGTTCTACTTAGTAGTATAGAAAGAAGCTATTTAGCTAACTATAGTAAGGTAAATCCCCCTTATAGCTATTCTACTTATTAGTACTAATAAGAATCTAATCTTTATTATCCTAGCCCTCCTAGTAAGAATAAGTATAACAATTATAGTAACTCCTTACTATATACTAAAGGACTAGCTTATAAGCTATTATTAAAATACTAACTTAAACTGCTAAACTTAGCTAGAAGCTAAGGAGTTCTAGCTAATTATTACTATAGTCTTTACTAAAGTTACTATTATTAATAGCTTCCTATAGTAAGTAGCTAGTCTTAGTATAGATAGCTAGCTTAACTAAGTAATTATTAATAAATACTATTTTACCTTTATAATAGCCCTTAGCTATTAAGTTAAGCTAAAGGGGCTAAACTAGCTATAGAGCCTTAGCTATCTATTTATCTTCCTAACTAATATACTATTACTACATAAGTAAACTATCTTTAAGGTAGCTATACTATTATAAAGCCCTATTTATATCTAGTTATTAAGCTACTAACTAAATATATAGTTCTAAGTCTATAAAGTCTATAGTAACTATAGTATTATAGAGGTAAAGTAATATATAGTAACTTAGATAAGGATTATAAAGGTAAGTAAGAAGGGTATTATCTTCTACTATAGCTATATAAGCTATAAAGTAATTATATACTAGCTTAGCTATTATTATTACTATAGGGATATTAATATAGATATTAGTATAAATATAGATAGTAATAGGGATAGGGATAAAGATAGGGACTTAGTTAATAATATAACCTTCTTCCTTACTTAATAAGAAGTAAGTTACTAGAAGTAGCTTAAAGGGTTTATACTATATATTATTACTATAGCTATACTAGGTACTAGGGTTAATATTCCTAGTATTATATATATTATCTACCTTAATATCCCCTACTCTATCCTTAGCTATACCTAAGAGGTTAAGTAAGCTAAGTAAGCTAATAAGCTAGTCTTAGTAGAGATTATAGTTAAGAAGTAAAACTAGCCCCTAGAGAACTTATAGTAAGAAGCTTATTAAGATAAGGAAAGGTAGGAAATTACTAGCTTAGTTTAGACTTTAAGATACTAATACTATATCCTAGGCTAATACTTAGATAGAAACTATTATAGCTATTATACTATTAGCCCTAGGGTAATACTCTATAATAACTATTAATAGTAAAATAAGCTTATTATACTAAGGGTTATTCTATTCTAAGCTTAGGGCTAGTAAAGTAGCTAAAACTTAGCTAAAATTAAGGATATTCTTAAGGAAATCTATAGCTTTACTCTAGACTAAGGGCTAAGTAAGCAGGGAATAATAGGGTATTAGCCTTATTAACTACTATATAAAGTTACTAAGGTAAGATATTTATAGTATTATTACTCTTAATTTAATAGTAATAATAGTATAAAGGATATAGCTATTATTATTACTACTATAAGTAAGTATTCTTTACTTTCCTTTAATAATATAATATAATTCTAATAGGAAGTTTACTATACTAAAGGTAAGTAGAGCTAATACTTAAGCTACTTTTATTATTATCTCTCCTAAGCCTTATATAAGAATAGTTATAGGGACTAAGACTAGGGCTATATATATAAGTATATTATCTTATTCCTTATATTTATAGCCTTTATTATACTAATAATCTAAGTTTAGCTAAAGAAAGCTATTATTAAATAAGCCTTATAAAACTAATAAGACTATTAAACTTAGTTAAAGTAATAATATCTATAGCTTATTATTAGAGTAAAGATAATAAATATAATAGTAATCTTTAATTAGTTAATTAAGTAGTAAAAGGATTAAGCTAAAAGAGAAAGAAAAGAAAGGAATAAAAGTTAAAATATAGAGAAAGAAAGTAATATAAAGATAATATTTTTACTTTATTAATAGAAAATATAACTAATATAGACTAAACTAATAATCTAACTAAAGCTATTAATATAAAAGTAAAAATACTCTAATAAAACTAAACCTTAGATAATTACTAAGAACTTAATTAAACTTAGATTACTTTATAGTATTAAATCCTATACTTCTAAGTATTACTTAGCTATTAAAAATAAATTTAAGGTAAGAAGAGTTATTATAATAGCTAAGATAAGTAAAAGTAAGGTAATAAAAAGGTAAAGATTATTTTACTATTTAGTATTAAGTATTAGTAAAGGATAAGTTACTTTACCCTATTTATTCCCTTCTTATTTTACCTTATAGCTAAATATAAGATTAAATAGCTATAGTTTACTATTTAGCCCCTAAATTACTTAATTTAGTATAGCTAATTACTACTTATAGTAACTTTAACTATTATATTAAGCTAAGTCTTTTTAGTAGGAAAGTTTAAGAATATAGTATAATAAAGGGATTAGTTAAGATAGCTATAGCTTATAGCTTATACTCTAGTTAGTTATAGTTACTACTAATATAATTACTTAATATTTTAATTTTAACCTTATTACCCTATAAGAATAGAGCTTAATACTAATAGGGAATTAACTTAAGGTTACTATAGGCTTTAGTAAGTATATAGCTAGCTATATAGCTAAGATCTATAATATAAGATATATATATATAGAATATCTCTCTTATATATATATATTATAGTATTTCTTTATCTAATTAGATAAAAGAGTAATTTACTACTTAATAATAAACTTATCTATCTTAGGGTTAGGGTTAGGGTTAGGGTTAGGGTTAGGGTTAGGGTTA
>QGQB01000261.1:0-298190 GCA_003385265.1 Neonectria hederae
CCCCCCCCCCCCCCCCCCCCCAAAATAATCCCATTTCCCCATCACGGGACGCCAACAAAGCGCCAAAAATCTTGCGAAATCTTACGCCTATCAAACTACAAAGGAACAATTGCAACGCCTCTTCAACCTCCCGGACCAACCCACAGAAGCTTACTGAGACCCCAGTGGCTGGGCCGGGGGGCATAGTGGGGCCAGCCTCTTTACGCCAGGCGATGCTAGGGGAGACATTCTCAACGCCCCGCGGGGGCGTTCGCAAGCTAAGTAGGTAGTGGTAGTGTACTATGTCTTCTTCCAGCGTTGGGAATGGAGACTCTTTGACTTTATTCCCAGATGCGCGCGCTCGTCCTCTGGAATTGAGAGTGACATCCCATATGCTTGCTGCATCCGGATCGTTCTGAGAGTTGACTGGCTGGCTGGATCTCGTGCCTTGCAGAAGACTAAAAAGCCGCGACCACGACAACTCGCAACCATCCAGGTTCCGCCCAGAGTACTGTACGAAGATAGATCCACCACAGATGCCCACGGGCTACGGGTAAACGCCCAGGGAATAATCCAATCGATTCGTCATCACGAGAGGAGGTGTAGGGCGTACACCATCCCTTTTCCAGGCGACGTTGCACTGGCGGGCGGCCCAGCTAACCTGGTGAATTCACCTAACAGTGTGAAACTTGTAGCCACCCCGTCCCGGGAGGTTGCCAAGTTGGCTCATCAGTGGTCCAGCGACCCAGCGCCCACTAAGATTCAGTGGTTGCCCGGGGTGTTCCTCGGTTCTTTTTTTTTCTTTCCGTCTTTCCGCTGGGCTTCCAGAAGCGTGGAGCTGAGCGCTTTGATCCAATAGAATCCAATGTCTCTCGCTCCCCTCTCTGGTCTTATCCTTCTACCCAGGCTTCCATGCATCAATCTCATCGGCACCGAGAACACACAAATCGAGCACACAATCGCGCTTGATGACTAAATCTTTTCAATCGCTGCAGATCTGCCGCGGAAATAGCCACGCCCCTATTGACGTCGACCCCCCTCCCACTCCGCCCAATCCGACGATTCGGATTTTCCTCTTTCGATGTTTTCCTCCAAGACCATTCATTACCTAACCTGTTGATCAGACTCTCTCGCTTCTCTCTCGCTTCTCTCTCGCTTCTCTCTACATTTGATTTCCTAACAGTGCTACCGATAACATACGGTAGTACGAAAACGTACGAAATACTGAGTTAGACGGGTAGTGCGGCAGGCCAAAATCAATGCCCTTACGTACTGCATTTCCCCCAAGGTGGGAATTTGCTGTACGTAAACACCATGCCCTGGGGGGGCTTAGCAGAACCTGGGCATCGACGGCCATCACATCATCACATTGCCTATTCTCGACGCCGACGTTGGGCGGATGTCGGATAGCGGATGCTGGATGGAAACGGATCATGTCTCCGAACAACACAGCACACGCACATACTACTATACAGTATGTACTATGTACGCATCCAAGCATCGTGTAGCACACAATTATACATAATCTGCCTCTAACGCAAGCCTCATCCCAGCCAGCCGGGTCGTGCCAGCCTTGTCGCATCGCCAACGGGTCCAGCACACTCCTCCTCTACGGCTGGAACTCATGACCCGTCGCCCGGTGAAACACCCCTAATTACCTAAGTCAAATGCTCGCCTGAGGGCTATTTCACACAACAGCGGCCTGGGCGTTCTCTTGGCTGCGATCCCTTGCAGTATTCCACGCAGCTTCTCGTCCCCACCAGCGGCCTAAACCTCTGCGCTCAGCCTCCGATGGATACCATGTGCCAGAAGCGTTGGCTGACTTGATGACAGCAGCATTGCACCCCTGTATGCTTCCTTTTAAGAGACGAGACGCCCGATCTGAATGTCCATACTTTACTTGTCTTGACCAGGGCCTAAAACCGCAGCCCCGGGACGACACCATACCGAGAAACACACTCGGTTCAGTGTCATGCTCGCCTCGGTGAGGAATATGATTCGTGGCTGACCTCAGTTGTTGGCTTTCCTCTCTCCAATGTCTCACATCTCGGCATTTCTATATCGACAGGGGCCTCAAAGTTACATCCCAAACACAGCCAATCGGTCCTCCACGTGTACGGCCCCTGGCCTGGCTCCTCTTCCCCACATACGACTTGACGTTGTCTTGTCTCCTCTCGAAACAGAAGCCAGGCCGTCATCCTCGTCGCTCTCTGTCTCTTGGCTTTGCCACGATTGATCTGCGCTTCGTGATCCGCACATCGTGATCCCGCGGTTTCACCCCTACTGGTCGGTCTCGAACTACCCGCGCTGCTGCATGAACGAGCCCGCCAGGCCATGACCGGGGCCGTTTTATGCATCCAGCGAGTTCTCCTACGTAACATCCAATTCCAATGGTGTCCAAGTCACGAGCCCAAGTGCGAGGTCAAAGCAGATACATTAGGTTGCAAATATATTACCCTATCAAATCTGCCGCCGCGAGCTGGCCGAAAGTCAAGATAGGTAGTACGCAGCGCAATGGCCAGTTTGAGGCCCGTCACGTTTTCTCGGGAAACGTGTCGCAACAGGCCGGACATCGCCGTGATTGGAGTCGCTGGTTGCTGACGAACAATGACAATGACAATAACCGGACTGGCCTCGAAACGCTCGCGCAGCAGAGTCCCTTTGCTGGTCTTTGCGCGTGGATACGTCTGTCCTGTCTCTGTCTTGTCGTCGCCCAACCGGATTGACGTGTTCCTCAGTCAATGCCTGCGACGCGGTTCTTGACGTAAAATATTAATTGACTGCCTACGGAGTACACCGACTGCCTGGAGTTACGCGTCCTGGATTGTGATGGCCCACACGTCTCGTCATCCCATGCTGTGCCTGGATCATATCGCTTCCCGGTGTCTTGCAGCTGCTAAGATCACGCACGTGTGCTCCCATAGAAAATAGGCAAAAACGGCATCCAAACGTCGGGACTAAGCTGGCTGCCATGCCCGGAATGTCTCCATTCACCGGGCCTCTCGATTGTCCGAGCATGTCTCCTCGCACGACGGAGGCCATCCCTTTCGGTCTCGGTATGCCTCCATTCAGAGCAGCGGCCAAGACCAAATAGGCATCTGGACAAGTGCAACGCCCATGGCCCCGGCCACCGTATCTGTCGTTATCTTTATTTTAGTTCTAGACTCCCGGGTCCCCAGATTTAAATCAAACGGTTTAGCCGCAGGTTATTCAACCTCCTGGACGTCGATGTGCGGACTGTCATCCCGTGGGAGGACGTGGGATGTGGAGATGAGGAATCGTAGCTGAGGCCATCATCAGGAGGCTTGGCTTGAGAAATGAAGCAATGCCATCGCCCTAATTAGTAGACAATGGCCTTCTTCCCCGCATCGTCGGGCGTTGTGTATGTACGATTCTCAGGCGTCTGTGCTCCTGATAAGCAGGCGTGCCTCGCCATTGACCAACCTAATCTGTCTTACCGATCTATAAGTTGCCTGGCGTTGGCTTTTGATGTGCCGTAATGGTTAGTGGCTTGTGTCTAACCCTCGCATCGGTAGGCTGTCCATCCTCGTAGGGAGCTCGTTGAACGACTACGTACATGGAGTTCCGTAAGCAATGATCCAAAAGCTTCCCTGACGCCATATTGCTGATCACTAGCTCTTTAGAGTAACAGAGGACAATGTTCGGCGAAAGGTAGTTTAGTCTGCTAGGGGTTCTTAAGCCCTTCAAAATTATATGTGGATACTCATCTAGTACTCTCTAGACTATTTTGAACTAGAATCTCAAGTCGACGTGTGAACGACCCAAGATGGTTGACATGGAGGACGGATTACTGACGTCCAGGAACACGAAGGTACTGCCTATGATGTGCACGGTTTGAATATGAGGTCGAGACATTCACAGGACTAAGTTACAAAGCTAAACCGGTTTCAAGATTGTAAAGGGATCAAAGACCGTTTCGAGGGATAGACCTTGCGCTTACCGACCAGTCACCAGCCTCGTCAAATCATGTTACTTTGATACTTATGCCTTATAATCGAGGTAGGACGGCATCGCCGATAATCTCGAATATGTTCATGTTTTGGCATTTCTTTATCTCACTCGAAGCGAAGGGTTCGTTGCAATGGGGCAGTTGTGTCCCATTCACGGACCTAACATGGTCAAGATCCTGTAGACGACCATTCCATTTTCTTTTTGTTCTCCTCTACCTATGCACCAACCAAGACAATACATGCAGTTTTGAGCGTCCCAACTCCTTCATCATGCCTGCCATTCGTCATGCTGCGCCATGTTGCGTTACGTTTACCAAGCAGTGATGTCGTCCACCTCGGCTTCTCCAAACGTGCTCGACTTGGTCAACTGTCCTACCGCAGCCTCCTCGGGCGCGCCACCGTCCTTGTTCATGATGTCTGGCAAAACCTCCCGGAGGAAGCCGAGGATGTAGTTGTTGACCTGCTCAAACTGCAACAGGAACGCATCGTGGCCTTCAGGGCTGTCAATCCGCTCCAGTCGCGCGTCTTTGATATGCTCTGCAATCTCTTCCTGCTCCGCAAACGTGAATAGGCCGTCACTCTCAATACCCAGCACCAACGTCGGCTGCTCGATCATGGCCAGCGCCTCGGCGATGCTGCCCGCTCGGTTCCTTGACACGTCGTGAGTGTCCAGCTTGCGGGTCATGGCGATGTAGCAGTTGCTGTCGAAACGCTTCACAAACTTGCCACCCTGGTAACGCAGGTAAGACTGAGCCGAGAAGTACGTCGAAGTCGGCAGCGAGTCGCCGCCGGTGAGGCCTCCTTTGTTGGGACCGTGGAACTGCGGATCCGCCACGTCGGTAACCGTCTCTGCGGCCGGAGAGGCAGTCGTCCCATTGGGAGTTGCGCTCGCACTGCTGTCGCGCGACCGCGTCTTGCGCTTCACGATGTGGCCGTCATTGTGGATGTTGAAATGCGCCTCTGACGGCGTGGTCGGCTGCGGCCGCTCCCGGATAGTCTGTACCTTGGAGGCATCGGGGATGTTGCGGCCGAAGCGTGATTCGAACGAGTTGCGACTCCGGTACGTCAGCAGCGCTGACATGCGGGCCGCACCCAGTCCGGTCGACGGCGGGTCGTCAAAGGGATAATATCCATCATCATACTTGGGGTCCGCGTAGATGCTCTGCCGCTGTGCCTCACCCCAGCTGATGCCCCAGGCGCTGTGCCTGCTAGACGTGGCGATGGGAACGATACATCGGATGTAGTCCTTGCCAAAGTAGGCCCACTCCAGGACGAACATGCCGCCCAGGGATCCTCCGACAACTGCGGCAACCTGCTTGACACCTAAGTCATCTAGGATGAGTCTATGAAGGCTGCGAGCAGTTAGCATGGATTCAGTCGGCAGTCGTCTCAACTTACTTGACATCATCACGAATAGTCGTGAGGGGGAACTCGGGCCCGTAGCGATCCTTGCTAGGGTCGTTATCCTTGGCCGTGACCGGACTCGCAGAGCCGTACGGGCTGCCCAGGCTGTTCATACAGACAATGAAGAACCGCGAGGTATCAAAGGCGCGACCGGGTCCTCCGAGCAACGGACCCCACCAGTCACTCACATCGGCGCTGCCAGTGAGCGCATGGCAGATGACCATAGCATTGTCGCCCTCGCTGTTGAGCTTGCCCCTGGTCGTGTATGCGACAGGGAGGTTGTGGAGGGTCACCCCGGACTCGAGCGTGAACTCCGGGACAATGGCTATTTGCTGATCGGGGATGAGAGTCGCAAACGGGTTCTCAGGTTGAGATTGCGTTCTTTCTTACAGGTATTCAGCCACCGGTCTTGTCTAAAACGACTGGCATCGCGCGCGAGTTCGGAGAAACAGAGCCACTCGGCTATCAAGGACGATACAAGGCATGGAAACAGGGAGAAGACAAGAAGAAGTACTGACCATATTGCTTCCGTGAGCCGCCATTGGCGATCTTTTCTTGGGCCATGGCGCAGCTGCGTCCTTTCTTTCTGCAGGACAGTCGTTGACAGAGCGTATATAGATAGTTGCAAAGGCAGGGAGGAGTCTGCAAGACAAAACGAGATCTAGATCTTCTAGTCAAAGAAACCAGGGTTGTCCGACTTATAAAAAAACTGGATCCAAGCAGATAGTAAGCTTCTAGTCAGTATCAGCTCGAATCTAAACGAGAAACTATGATTCCAGCGAGTTTGAAGAGAAAAAACCCCGTCCCTGCGATGGCGTAATTCTCGCCGTCTCCAGGAGCGTCTCTGACTCAGCCAATCGGCGTCTTGGTCCGGTAGTCGGAAGTGTTTTATCTGACGGCCCAAAGCGGCCGGCAGAATCAGAGTCATGTGACCCGGTGAAAGGAAGGTGCCGAAACGGAGCGGAAGGAGAACAAATCCGACCCACCGAAAGGTACGTACCGATAATTCGACGCACATCAGAGATGGTCCGTGCGCAACTGTCCCGTTTGCCTTAGCTCAAAGCAGTGGCAGCCTTGTCACCACCGTTTCCCCAGTGAGGCTGCCAAACCGTCGTGACACTTGAGGGAGCTTCTTTCGCAGGTGAACTCTTGCCGCATCACATCGCCAAACGCGAGAATCGCCATTCGGTTGACGGTTTCAACACGGGCGCACCCAGCTGAAGCAACACACGTTCGTCTCCACGTGCGCGACCGACCGCTCTTGTTTTGTTTTCCTTCAGATTCATTCCCTTGCCAGCAGCTTTTCCTCATCCCCAAACTCCTTTGTTCCCAAAAAGTCATTCTTTTTCGCGTTGTCGCTGCACCCACCCGAGAGGTAGTCCCCTTCCAGCCTCACTCCGCCTTTCCACCATCACCGACTCATTCCCTCGTTCTAGTCTACCAGCAGGCGATCTTTCTTCCGCGACCGCTGGGCCAGCCGACCCGCCAATGAGATAATCATCGCCCCGTCACGAACCTCGAGAGCCATGCCTCCGAAGCGCAAGAGACCCGACCGTTTGTCCGTCGAAGGAGGTAGATCCTCGCCGCATCGCCCCGGAGATACAGCCATGGGCCAGCACGACCGCGACGATGGCTCCGGACGTGGACGCGGCAGAGGCCATCGCGCCATGAACCGTCGCGATTCATCGCAAAACCTCGGCAGAACCCACCAGAACCACCAGTCGAATCATCAGTCAAACCACCAATCAAACCCATCATCAGCTCAACGACGACCGAGTTCCAATCCTCCGCCGCCGCCGCCGCCGCCGCCGCCACCTCCTCCTCCTACACAACCGTCCAAAACGCCAGCTCCACGGCCGGTCTTGAGACCAGCCTCCCCGGTCCGGTCGAACTACCGCTATGATAATCTCACAGACGAGAAGATGAGCACCTGGGCCCAACGCGGACGGGATGAGATTATTCAGCACGGCAAGCAGTCGCGAGAAGATGTCGACATTACCGAACTATCAAGTCTGTTCCAGGAGTTCATCCATGCCGTTGTCGAAGCCCGACTCACCCCATCCGATGCCGGTGCCTGCGTCAAAGAGATGATCGGTGACGAGACGTCGGAGATGATTAAGGATTCTTACGCGTTCGCCCCCCATACCCTCTTACTTGATTCCCTATCGATCGTCATGGACAATGAGCCAGCGATATTTCGGCCTACGCTTCGTGACTTCCTCATTGCTACCGGCGTGTCTCCAGCCCTTATGCGACAGGTCCTGGATGCACAAGTTCTACAGCAACTAGGACTTATCAGAGATAACTTTGCCAAGCTGGGCATCAAGCAGGCAACAAACCTTCTCTATAGGCAAGCCAACTACAACTTGCTTCGTGAGGAAACCGAGGGCTATTCGAAACTTATCACCGAGCTGTTCACCACGAGCAGTGTCTCACCTCCACCACCCGAGATGGCCGAACAGACATTTGAACGTGTCAAGGCCTTGATCGGAACATTCGACCTGGATGTGGGCAGAGTACTCGATGTTACTCTGGATGTTGCAGCAGCCGTATTGATCAAGCAGTTCAAGTTCTTCGTCAAGTTCTTCCGTGTCAGTTCCTGGTGGCCTCGATCGCACCTTAAATTTAGCCCTGCCGTATTCACTGGCGGCCTCCCTCTCTGGGCGTCCCCCGAATACCCCAGTTGGCTGGCATCCGAGGAGGACGAGAAGATGATTCTCCAGAAGACACTGGCGCGAGACACAGCATTCTGGGAACGTGCACGTGAGATTCACCTCGGCGCATTCTTCGAGTTAGGCGGCCGACAAGTCGCCGATTCAGACACCCAGCAATTGACCTTCACGAACGGTGCTGAAGGCGAGGAGGGCGTTGCCGAGATTGAGCGTCACTGGGTAGAGGAGACGAAAACTCTTCCACCCTCGGGTAACAGGACAGCTGCGCAGCTTCTTGGCTTCAAGCTTCGATTCTATAACTCCGATGCTCGAGGAGAAGCCGACGTTTTGCCTGCTAACCTGCTCTATCTCGCTGCTCTTCTCATCAAGATTGGCTTCATTTCCATGACTGATCTCTACCCCCACCTATCTCCCCCAGACGAGGAGATGGAAGGAATTCGCGAAAAGGAAATGAAGAAGCTCGAAGAGCAGCAAAGAACAACACGGGGCGGCGCCATGAATGCTCTCCTCATGGCCGGCGTTCTTCCTCAGGGAGATGACGATAGCCCAGCTTCGGCCCCCCCCCGCCGCGACCTTCCGAAGAAGACCGACCCCGAGCAAAAGGATGCCACAGCAGAGGCGGCTGACAAGGACAAATTGCCTGAGCCGCTGGAACAAAAGGTCTCTTTGCTCACTCAACTCCTGACTATTGGCGCCCTACCCGAGTCCCTATTTATCTTGGGTCGGTTCCCCTGGATTCCTGAGGCGTTCCCCGAAGTTATGGACCGGATCCACCGAATCCTTCACTACTCCGTGGATAAAGTCTTCAACGACAGTCGGCCTATTCCTGCTGGTGAAGCCGAATGCCCGACCAAATTGGTCCCTGATTTCGATCAATCCGGCCTTCCAAAGGGTAGCGTCCGACTCAACAGGCTGACGACTCGCAAAGCTCTCAGGTGGCCCTTCCCCGACAAAAGCGACATGAACGAATCTATGAACTATCGGTATTACTGGGACGAGTGGGCAGACAATATTCCCATCTGCCAGACGGTGGACGACATCTTCACACTCTGTGGAACACTTCTCAACATTTCTGGCCTCAACATTGGCAAGGACGAGGCTCTGCTTACGAAACTTGCAAGAATCGGCGCAAAGAGCCTTGCCGAGGACAAGTCGGAGGCCAATATGACTCGTTGGCATGACCTTCTCCGAAGATTGCTGCTGCCCGCTCTGAGCCACACCAAGTCCAATGCCTCAGTCGTCAACGCGATTTGGGATCTTGTCAGACACTACCCGATTACCACTCGCTACTCCATGTATGCCGAATGGTTTGAGGGTCAGATTTCGCGACTGCCCGCCATGAAAGCAGCATTCGCACGAGCGACATCGGAGACTCGCGGTACCATGAAACGCGTGTCGCTGACCAACCTGAGCGAGATGGCGAAGCAACTTGCCAAGACCAGCTACTCGTCTCCTGGAATTGTTTTCAGGGTTGCCTTTGAGCAACTCGAGTCTTATCCCAACCTGATCGACGCATTCGTCGAGTGCGCGAAGTACTTCACCGACCTCTCATACGACGTTCTTGTCTGGTCATTGTTGAGCTCCCTCGGCAAGTCCAGGAGCCGCACTCAGGCCGACCATGCCCTCACCACCAGCAAATGGCTTCAGGCTTTGTCGAGATTCTCTGGCAGGGTCTTCCGAAGATACACCAACCTGAATGCCACGCCCGTCCTTCAGTATGTCAACAATCAACTATTAAAGGGCAATTCTACCGACTTGATTATTCTCAAAGAGCTCATCTCTTCGATGGGTGGTATTGTGGACTCTGTGGATTTCACAGATCACCAAGTGCTGTCAATGGCTGGAGGTCAATATCTACGACGCCACACTCTGATCCGTGGACAAGACAGGCGCTACGAAAACGTCAAGAGTTCGAAACGGCTACTTCAGGCATTGACCGAATCGAAGCTTGCTGCTCAACTTCTCATCAACCTTACGCAATATCGACAGGCGGCGCCATTCCAGGTGCCTGAAGACGAGGCACACATCAAGTATCTTTCGTCAATGATTGATGACTCTCATCAGATTTTAATCAAGTATCTCGATCTACTCTGGAGCAATTTGGAGCCAGCTGCTTTCGACGCTCTTGTACCATCAATCACCGAACTCATGGGAGCTTATGGCCTAGACACAGCTTTGGCCTTTCTTATCGGAAGATCTAGTCTCGCGCATCGCATGTTCCCCTGGAAACCCAAGAAACTGGAGGAAAGCAAGGAGAAGACTCAGTCTTCCCAAACAAGCACGGACAAGGAGGGCGATGTTGCGATGGCTGGCACAAAAGCTACACCTGGAGCTAGTGACACCCCTGGCACCGACGTCGTGGCAACCGACGAACAGGTGGGCGCTCAGAACTCACCAGCGCTCGACTCGACCACTAATTCTAAACAGTCGCAGAAATCCGACGATTCTTCAATGATCAAGGCTGCTTTGCAACCCATTGTGGATTCCATCCAGGACTCTGTTCGACCAGAAGCCTGGCAGAAGATCACCCCTGATCTTTATGTCATCTTCTGGGCGCTTCAACTGGGAGATCTCTTCTGCCCCGATAAGATCTACAGACAGGAGAAAGAGCGCCTCAAGAGCGAGGAGATCGCTGTTTCCCGAGATCGGAGCGACATGTCACGAAGAGGCCAAGAACGCAAGATGGAGAAGAGAAAGGAGCTTATGCAGCTCCAGATCGGACTCTCTGAGGAATGTGGCGAGCATCTGCTTCGGCAAGGTAAGTGGAAGTTCTTCTTGAGCAAGCAGTTTCAGTCGTCCTTCCCCGAGCCACGGGCCAAACCGGACGCCATCTCGGATATCTTGCTCGAACAGTGCTTCCTCCCTCGAATACTTCTGTCCACAGCCGATGCCGAATACACCTACCGGTTCATCAAGGCTCTCCATGAGTGGAACGCACCCGGTTTCAAGCTCATGTCTCTTTACGACCGACTTTTCAACGCCAATCGGTTACGGGCTCTGATCTTCACCTCTACCGTCATGGAAGCCGAATATCTGGGACGTTTCTTGAAACTCATCTTGGAGGATCTGTCGAGATGGCATAAGAACGCTCCTGTCCCGAACGAAAAGGATACAAAAGCCTCCAGGGACCAGCCTCGTCTCGGTGCATATGAGAAGGAGGGTAAAGGTCCTGTCGAGCAACCTCGTCTCGGATTTGCCTTGACGGTTGATGAGAACGGGAAACCACTCACTTTTGTCGACCATGCCCAGTTTAAGGATATGCTGTTTCGCTGGCACAAAAACCTGAACATGGCCCTCCGATCCTGTCTCGAGGGCGCGGAGTGGATGCACATCAGGAATGCCATCAGTGTGCTCAAGTGTGTCTTGGACTTTTTCCCCGCCATCGACTTCATGGCCACCAAGTTCTCGGCACTGCTTCAGACAATTACCAAGCAAGAGTCGGCTGCCAAACCATCGGATGATAGCGAGGTCGGTGGACGTGTAGACTTGGCTGTTGCTGCACAGGGTGCTATGTCGGAGCTTCAGAGGAGAAAGTCAAAATGGGTTATGGTCCAGGCTTTCCGACCAGGAAGTGTAAGTCACAAGTTCGTTGCGAGCTTAGGCAATGCTGATATTTCAAAGGTCGGTGCCTCCCAGAACGAAGCAGAGAAGTCATCCAACCTTCGACCCACAGCAGCCGAGTTCAACCCTTCCTCAACTAGGTGAGCAAAGTAGTTCAATACTAAACTACGCACTATACTAATCAACTCATCAGGGCATCAAGAGGAAACCAAACGACGAATGAAGAAGAGGACGGCGAGGTTAAGGATGGCAAGGATGCAAGGTCGCCGGCACCTGACGCCGCAGCAAAAGCCGCCGCAAACGCTCCCAAGGACACACTGCCGGCCAAGCCAACGGGCCTGTCCAGAGAGACGCCCAAGCGTGACTTCCCACCATCTGGTCCAGCTCGCAGCTCCATGTCTAACTCGGGTCACAATGCTGGGTTCAATGGTCCTAAAGGCGATTCTCGGCCGAATACTCTTCCAGATCGCCCTCCCCACACGCTCCCAACCCGACCCAACGTGCCTATTCCAACCCACGTCACCCCCGAGCGGTTCAGTCAACCGAGGGGGCAGGAGCGTCGCGAGAGTAAGGATCCACGCGAATCTCGCTCTCGAGACTCTAGAGAGCCTCGAGAGCCACGCGAAGGTCGCGACCCACGGGAGCCTAGGGATGCTCGTGAAGTCAGAGACAACCGAGAGGTGCGTGATCCACGGGATGCTCGCCAATTTGATCCTGCTCGACCGGAACGGCCTCGGGACTTTCCCGACCGCCGGGTTCCTGATCAAACTCGTGAGCCAGCAAGACCGGATGTGCCTGCTCGCCGCAACGAGCAAGAACGTGAGCGACCACGCGATAGCAGGAGCGGACGGACTCACGAACCATCCCATGGGCGTCTAAACGAATCTCCCGCTCCTCCAACAACACAAGCTTCAGCTGCAGAAGCTGTAGAGCCTACCATGAATCCGGAGAGAGCAGCTTTGTTTGCCCAGGATGGTTCAGATCGCGCACGTCCCGCCCCTGACTCTGACCGACCTAGTCGCGGTCGACGACCAACTTCCTCTCACGAAACAATGGAGACTGTCAACCCGGAAAGAGCCGCATTAATAGAGGAGAAAGATAATACGCCATCGCGCGCTCCTAGAGAAGATCGCGATCGTAATCCTCGGGGTCAATCCCCGCGACGAGGTGGCCGGTACGGCCCGGAGAACGGCCCGACCGGTCCTGGTCGTGACAATCGGCAAGATCGATCTTACCCACCAGACCCCCGACAAACCGCGAGAGACCCGCGAGACCGGTCACCACTGCCAGGGAATTATAGGGGAGAGAGACCGATGGACCGAGAAGGGCCACCACTCAAGGGCCGTGATGCATCAGGCTTCCTCGGACCAGCTCGAGGCCCAGAGCCTGACTACAAGGCACCCCATCAGGATCACACCTATGGACGGCTAAACACCATTCAGAACGTGGCAGACATCCCATTCGGGCCTCGGGGCCGGGGCCGGGGGTCAGCTAGAGGCGGCCACGGGGGTCCTCAGAATCTGCCAGGCCGGCTAGACAACCGTTTTCCAGGCCCGGAAAATGAGCGACCTCCGACTCCGGAGAGACCTCCGCCTACCGGACCATCCTCCGGTAGAGGTCGTCGCGGCGGCGGTTATGAATCAAACACCGGGCCTGCTACTCCATCGGGAGCTCCTGGTGGTCACTCACATTCAGACAGATCTAGGAATGCTGGCCCCGGACCCTCGGCGCCCTCGCCTGTTTCAGCCAACGCGACACCCATAGAGATTCATCCTTCACGCCTCGCCCAAATGGGTGGCCCAATTCCCCCACCGCCTCCAGGCCCGCCGCCTCATAGTCATGGTCGCCAGTCAATGCAGGGAACAAACACCCCCGACCGAGGATCCGGACCTGGACCGAGGCAAACTCCTGGTAGCTACTCGGGATCACCAGTTGGCGACGGTGTGCCTACTGGGCCATCGTCCAATGGCGAGCGATCTCGAACTGGTAACAACGGTAGAAGGCAGCTGGCGGGAATCAACAGTACGCTGCAGCAAGCGCAGGCGACCATGCCTGAATTGAGTCGAAGCAGCAGCATGCGGAGGAGCCAGCCAAGACAAACGCTTGGTAACTCAGACGCCCAGGTCCTCACAGGGGGTTCTCCAGTGGCCACGCCGTCGCAAGAACGCCAGGATCCAGTTCGACACGAGTCATCCAGCCGAGGACCTCCAAACGGAGACGAGCCCTCGGGTCGAGGCGATCATGAACGCAGCCGTAGGGAGGGCCGGTCCAATCGACCCTCCCGGCGTAGCAGCCGCGAACGGGATCGTGACCGTAGTCCAGGTCGGGAACGCGAGGGCAAGGAGCATCGCGAATACCGAGAGCGGCGGTCAGGAGCTGCCGAGGGCGGAAGAGAGGAACGAGAATCGCGTAGGTCGACTCGAGATCAAGCCGTTGCAGGCCGCGAACCCATGGGCCCCCCTAGCAGTAGTGGAAGGGAGACGGGAGGTCAGGGTAGGGAGACGCGACACCGAAACGAGGGGCAAGGGCCCCGAACAGGCGCAGGCGAGGACTGGGGGACCCGAGGAGGACGTGGAGGACCTCGAGATGGTGCATCACGAGACGGAGGACCACGACAAGAGGAACGGCGGGAAGGAAGGGAGGAACGGGGCCGGAAACGGAGAAGCGAAGAAGGAGCCGGTGCCTTGTCGAGCGAACGCGAAAAGAGACCCAGACGATAGTGGCGGACGAAGGACTTTTTCTAATTTTTCATGTTTGAGTACGAAAGGGATCTCGACGGGCGGAAATGGTGGCGACGAATGAGCCATGCTGGGATTCAGCCCTTGGGAGAACGACGGCCACCGACCGAGCGCGAGAATGAGAGAGATCGAAGGAGGGCAAGAGCGAAAAAGAGAAAGAGAAAGAGAAAGAAGAAAGATCGACGAAGACGGCAGCCGTGGGCAATTCGCGACGCGGACGCACTCATCATCTCGGCGTTCTCTGGACCAAATCATATTGTTTCCACTCTGGCCATTGCTTTGATGGACTGGACTGTCTACTGCCTACTGCATTGCTGGCTACTACATTACTTTTTTACGCTCAACACTTGTCACTACTACTGCTATTACTACTTGTCTGTCATATGGGAAGTACTCCTCCAGTCTGTTTGGCGGCGGCAGCCTATCGTCAGACTGGCAAGGGCAAGCCAACCAAGCCAAAATACAACAATGTTTTTACGAAAAGAAGCTTCTTTCCTCCAACTTGTTTCACCGCATGACGGTGCTGCCGGAAAGCGGCGCACCGAGCGAGGCTGGTTGCATTGCGAGAGACGGGGGGTAGAAATGGAGAATGACGGGGTATTTCCCGCGTAAGATGGTGAGAAGAGGGCGAGAGTATGTAAGATAGGTGGAGGATGGATCATCGCCTCAAAGCCAGGGATGGTGATGGCCATGGCCATGGCAATGAATTAGACGAGGATGGAGGCCTGTAGGATAGTCGTGATGCAGTGAATGGTTTGTTGTATGTTGGTGGGCTGGTGGGTTGTCCTGTCGGCTAGGGCCGGGGATTGATTGGCTGGTGGTAAGTCAGCTCCGGAAAACCGGCACCGGCAGGGCGGCACATCGGCGCTACAGGCGACCGATGCCGCGGTGGCATTTCATCATACTTGCCCGATCGGGCAATTAGTGGAAACCGGAGGCTGACCACGCCCACCCACCGCGACGGCATTCCCCAGGAGGCCGCGTCTGCTCAGCTCCTTCAGACACTTCCAGCAAGCGTCGAAGCCGAGTTCAGCCCTGAAAAGCCCTGAAAAGCCCCAAATGCCCCATCAGGAGCCGCCGCAAAACCCTACAATGAAGGGGGCCTGTTGCCGCTCGTAACGGAGTAGAGCCTAGCACGTTTGCGCTGGAGTCGCATTCCCTCCCTCAGCCACGCCAGAGCCCACGCGCCAGGGCCGGGTCTCGACCTCTGCTGTTTCGGGACTGTCCTTCGAGCTCCTCCTCGCAAGGGTCCCTTTCTCTCTTTCTCTCTTTCTCTCTGACTCGCCTGTCAACATGTGTTGTCTGTGGGTTCGTTCGCTATATTACAAGCCATGTCGCCGCCGCTACTTCTGAAGCCGTAACACTCCCGCCCGCCGTCAACAATCAACCCACCCAGGCCCATCGCGCAGAAGACTCGGGGCGAATCCAGCCTGGATCATGAGTCCGCAATGCAATGCCACCTTGGAGGACATGAGTACGTTCGCTCGACAGTGGGAGCAGGTCCCAAGAAGCTCCGTTACTGACCCGTGATGCTGCCTCCCCCCACCACAGGTCCTCCAGACAACATGAAGGACATCGTCAATCACTTCACCTTCCATGAACTCGCCCGCCTCATCGGCGCGGCTAGCACCGGCGTCGCTGTCATACTGAGTCTGTACCTCATCTGGAGACACGCGCTGAACTACACCAAGCCGCGTGAACAGCGACAGTCAGCTCCCCCTTCCTTCGAACCTCTACTGGGACAGACAAACTAACCCATTCTCAGCATCATCCGCATCCTCTTCATGGTCCCCGTCTACGCCGTTTCCTCTCTCCTCCAGATCGTCTGGTACGAGCAGGCCGTCTACATCGCCGTCGTCGCCCACTGCTACGAGGCCTTCGCCCTCGCCGCCTTCTTCGCCCTCGTGTGCCACTACGTCGCGCCCGACGTGCACGCCCAGAAGGCCTTCTTCCGCGACATGACGCCCGTCCGCCCCTGGGTCTGGCCCATCAAGGGCTTCGCCCGCTGCTGCGGCGGCCAGCGCGGACCCTGGCGCACGCCCCGAAGCGGCCTCACCTGGTTCAACATCTGTTGGATCGCCGTCTACCAGTACTGCTTCACCCGCATCGCCTCCACCGTCGTCGCCGTCGCCGCTCAGGCCGCCGGCCGCTTCTGCGAGTCGTCCAACAGCCCGGCCTTTGCCAACATCTGGGTCAACGCCGTCAACATGGTGGCCGTCACCGTCGCCATGATCTGCATCGTCCAGGTGTACATCCAGCTGCGCGAGGCCCTAGCCGCCCAGAATATCTTCATCAAGATCCTGTCCATCAAGCTCGTCGTCTTCCTGGTGCTGTGGCAGACCATCCTGATCAAGATCGGCACCTCCACCATGGACTCGCTGAAGCCCAGCTCCACGCTGTCCAACGGCGACATCAAGGTCGGCATCCCGTGCCTGCTGATCTGCATCGAGATGGCCTTCTTCGCCGTCCTGCACCTGTGGGCCTTCCCCTACCGGCCTTACGTCCCCGGCGCCCCGACCACCTTCTATCCCGCCCCGGACCCCGAGCGCGCCGGGCCCTACATCGAGAACCGCCACCAGCCGCCGAGCGGCGGCCCCGTGGGTCTGCGCGCCATCGTCGACGCCATGAACCCGTGGGACCTAGTCAAGGCCGTGGGCCGCGGCGTGCGCTGGCTGTTCTGCGGCGTCAAACACCGCAAGCACGACGTCAGCTACGCCGCCGAGGTGCCGCTGACGGCCCGGCCGAGCAGCCGCGACGGCCCCGGCCGGGGATCCGACGGCTCCGACGCGCCGCTGAAGCTCCAGGGCACAAATACCAGCAACGATTCCGCGCCGCCGCCGCCGCCGCCGCCGCCGGACTACAGCCGGAGCAACCAGTTCCCGGCGCCCGGCGAGGAACAACGGTACGAACCCATGCGGGCCGGCAACGAGGACGCGGCACTCCTGCATCACATGCCGCCGGAGCCCTACGACGCCGGGCGCCAGTTCATCGAGCCTTCGCCGCCGCCACAATCGCATGGGGTGCCTGGTCAGAGGACCGAGTATCGGACAGGGTAGCTTCGTGAAATATAAAAACCATACGCTAGGGAACTACCTAGTGTGTAACTTAGGGGGATTGGAGCGTCTTAAGCATGAAAAGGGAGTTTGTGATATTGGGATGCAGCAAGATTTAGCATGTTGTCGATTTAGCATGTTGTCTCATAAGATGGACACGTCGCCAACGAGGCTGTTATGAAGACATGAATGAGCACTATACATATATCTACACATACATACTAATTCCTGTGCAAGCTTTAAAACTAACACCAATAAAGTCAAGTCCCGAAAGCCCCCGCCCATGATCAAATTGTTTCACTGGCTCTATTCTTAAATCTACACAAAGTACCAGGTGTCACTAAGTGCCCACTAGCTGATCTTTATCAAACAGCTTGAATTTGTGCTATGAACGGGGTGGTAACGCTTTCCAGGCATCCTGGGCCAACCCTAACAAAAGATACTTTTGGTCGCTGAGCTCCACTGGTTCTCTATTTACATAACCAAGTCCCCTTCGTTGGACAATGACAGCCCATTATATCCATACCCTGAGGCTCCCTGAACGCTCCTATAGCCAAGCTGAATTTAGCTACCGTATCCTCCACTAAAACTGGCTGAGCATTGGCCAGTGGCCGTAGTGTTGCAATGCTATAAAATGTAGCTTCGAAACGAAGATGGGAGGCAGTCGGCGACTACCCTTCATAACCATGCCGATGACGCTGTCGAAGCAGCACCCATTCTGGTGCCCGTGTATGTATGTGGCACAAGACCTTGTCCCCGTATAAATGGTGGACACCGCACAGTCCCCTGTTCCGCCATGTAATGTTCCCCTGTTAAATGCAAACGCCTTCCTGGTATCTCGAAATGCAAACCCAAAGGTTGTGGGAAAGGTGTGAGCCGGAGAAGCGAAATTCGTGTTCGTCATGAGGTTTCGCGGTTTGATGTTCGCCTTGATGGAAGTTTGGGCCTCCGTGCATGCCTTAACGTTGTCCATGAGTGGTCCGTCAGGGGTCGGGGTTCGTTGCCCGCAAGACCTTGGGTGCTTGGATCCTCCGCGAGTAGTCATGCTCATCGCCGAGGGTGTTAATGCTCTCGTGACTTCCGCCGCGGACGTACAATCCTTGTTTGAACGGGTCCATGCGGGGGTCAACCTGCAAAGTGCTGTTCCGCTTGCTTGCCGCGTTTGGCGAGGATGGGGAAGCGCCGGCTACGCTCATGTCAGGACGGATGCCGGAGGAGCTATCTCGTATACTAGGATCGTCCTGGAAGCCCTCCTGTTGGTTGCGCTGCTTGCGGCGTCGGAACCACAAGAAAAGCGCGATGCCGGCGGCAATGATGACGGCACCAATAACGCCCACCACAATACCGACAACTTGGCTTGTACCGAGGCCGCTGCTCTTAACCTTGACTCCGGCATTTTCGCTTGCCGTTGTCCCCGTGTTCGTCGGCCCGATGGTTACAGTCCTCACTGTTCCGCCAGCTGTAACAGTTTGCACCTCGGATGTTGGCTGATTCTCATCGGTAGTTGAAGTCGAAGTCGAAGTTTCTGAAGTGGATTCCGAGGTTTCCGTGGTTTCCGTAGTTTCCGATTCAGTGGAGGTTTCTTCGTCAGACTAGAAATCTGGTCAGCACCATGTCACAAGTCATCTTTCACATATCACCGTGTGCAAATCCCCAAGGCCGACATTCAAAGAAAGTGGTCATACAGAAGATGAGGTGGTGGATTCCGTGGTTGACGCCTCGGATGAGACTACCGTCACTGTGTGCTGCACCGTCTCAGTTACCTTGGAGATGGGCGCGGTGGTCGTTGCCTGAAACCCGCCTGTTAAGCATGGGTCTTACCAATCGGGTTCAGAGTATTGGGTTGTGATAATGGAGCGGGCAACAGGAAGGCGGGCGGCAGATGGGAGATATTGGTGGACACTCGTCCAGTCACGGTGCGGATGCGGATCACGCTAAGGATGAAAACAGGATAGATAACTTACTTCAGCAGTGGTTGAGGATGAATCACCCCCTTGTGTGCCAGAAGGGAGGACGCCACCCAACGAGAGGTATCCATAGAGACCATCTCCGCCGCAGTTCTCGGCAGGATAGGCAGGGCATGGGGTGTCGCATGAGGAGACGCTCTCCCGATCTGATTTGGCAGGGGCGTAATTGGAGCACCAGCAGGAATTGGCCTGAGTGATGGCAAAGGCGTAGTCCTCAATACAGAAATCGTGGCAAAGTCCATTCGTTTGGTAGATGCTTGTATCTATCGGAGGTGGCTTGTTAGAGTGATACAGGAGAAGATGGAAGGGTCATGACATACTTCGTTCCGTTGAGCCAGTGTTTAGGGAGGCGCACACATCGACATCTATGGCGGTGGTCACGGGAGACCATGGCGTAGCAAGCAGGAACAGAACACCCAAGGTTTGGGCGCTCTGACGAAGGGGAAACATGTTGATGGTGTATGGTGTCCAAAAGCTCTTCCAGGAGGGCGAAAGGTTAGCAACTTTGATGCCAGGGGTTTCGGGTGCAAGCCAGTTTTGCGGTGGCAGTTCACCTTTACCAGTTGGGTCGAAGCACGAGGGCGAGTAAAATCTGGGACAGTTGAAACGTGGTGAATCACGACATAACACGGCCGAAGGGTTTCTCAGATGACCAAATCCATATCAAGCCGGCGATCGGTGGGTGGTGTGACTGATTCCGTGTCTGCCGGTGGGAGTCTCGGATGAAGCAAGTGCAATGAGTTGTCGCCTTCGTCTTCGTCGGGAAGGACAAGGTGAATCAGGTGTGGTGGCACAGCTCAGAATCTGAGTAGGAAGTCGTCGGATTCCTTGGGGTGGTAGGCAAATCGGCTAATGGAAGTCGAGATGTTCGTCGGTGGTGACGGTTTGGTGATGAATGTGAATGATTCGAGCAATCAAGTGTTGAGCAATCCAATCCAAGCCCAAGCAATCCAAAGCAACCCAATCCAACACAACACAACCGAACAGAACCCAGCACGAGAGAATACAAAGAGCGAGAGGTGGGCGAGCCGAGTGAATCCAAGCGTCCTTCCCAGTGATGAATTGTCCGAGGAGCTTGGAACCAAAAAAAGAAAACGAACAAAAGAAGCCCGTGAGTCCGACAACAAAAGAAGGGCGCGGGCGAGAATAGAAAGAGTGAGGAGCTCGGCTGGCGGATTAGAATCGCGGGAGAGGAGGAGGTTGCGAGGAAGTGAGAGCGAGAGTGAGATGGTAGTGAGGTGAGGTGAGAGATGGGAAGAGAAGAGGTGAAAGAGGTGGGTTGGAATGTGGAAGTAGACTGTGAATGTGGATGGAAGCGTGTGGCTGGGCCGGGCTGGAGGGACGACACAGGTCAGAGAGAAGGAAAGAAGGATGCTTGGGTACTTGCGACTTGGGGACTTGGCAGTCACAGCAGGAGTGGAGTGCTTAGAGCGAAGGAAAGGAAAGAAAGGAGGGGCGGCAGTAGCAGAGGCAACAGCGACCGGGGCGTGAAGCTAACGAACACGGCAAGCCCAAGGGAAGGACATTCCCTCCTGAAGCCTGCCCAAGGTCCTTCCTTCACTTCCAGTAAATCTACGTACGACGGAACTTAGAGCCAAAGAGCCGGACCGAAATACAGCTTCATCAGTCACAAACCCGTTCGAACTCTATATCCAAGGGGACTTCTTGGCCCTATTACGTGGTAAGACGACAGTGATTGATTGATTTGATTGACTTTTCTCGCTTGGTGGCCTGTGAACCTACGTCGCAACGCAGCACTGTGGAAGGGCTCAGCTCAGGGGTGAAAGGGGGGCGTGCTGCTAGAAGCCAGCGGCTGCAGTGGGTGGGCGGGCTGAGAGAGCGCCCAGCGAGTGCCCAGGGCCAGGCCGATTGCTGGACCTGGAGGGATGGAAGGACATGGTTTTTGGGTGCAGAATGCCTACGGAACTACGGATACAGTATGTCCCTACTAAACAATAGCTGGCCTTTCGGGTGCTTCTCTCTGTGATGTGATGCTTGGATGCCACCGCCAAGCAAGGATCGACGAAAGACAAGACTAGCAGTGCACAAATGCAGCTGCGGTACGTGGAGCGCAGATAGCGAGATGGGTTGGGTTGGCGAGGTGCACAAAATAGCACACACAACGCGCCAGATGGCTGGACGACAATAACAAAGGAGCTCATTAATTCGTGCACTAGATCGAAAGCGCGTCGGCAGGTGATGATGCCCAGGCTCGTAATCTGTACGCTCCAGTGCACTCCGCCTTCGGGACGGAGCACAACCCGCGCGGAATTCATCAGGTCCGGGGCTAATAAAAAAAAAGGGAGAGGGGCGCGCCCTCTCACCTCACCTTCGGATGTTTGGCGCCGGCGCCGGGCAGTCATTGTTGGTGGCGATAATTTGTATGATGGACAGGCCGTGATTTAATTAATTATACTGGGCAACTGCACTAGCTTTGTCTGGGCAAACAGTGGCCGATTCCAGGCCCAAGCCCCCCGATTTGAAACGAGTTGGTACCTGAAGAGCAGTGAATACAGGATGGACTGGTTGAGGTTCTATACATGATTGTACCTACTACGGATTGTGTTGCGAGTATCTACGGAACATCTAATCAATTAGGAGGTGCCCTTCTACAGAGCACTAATTATGTACCAGATGAAGCCATCAACAACAAACAAACCACTCCAGCTTTTTCCTAGGTTGCCCAGGTCATCCACGGCTGCTTACACAGGACCAGACTTGGGCAGCGGGCTCGAGTCTCTGGACAGCGGAAGTGGGCGAGTATTCTTCCTGATCCTTCCCTCCTCTCCTCCGCAACAAATAAAGAAGCTTGCTTGACAAGCATCCGTCCATTACTCAAGCCATCCATGCCTTCGATTCATTAGCCCCGGCGCCTGCAGCAAACGTTGCAGCCGGCCACTGTAGCAGCTGTGCGCTGTGCTGGAAGCGAGCACGACCGACTTGTACAGTGGAGGGATGTAGCACTTCGCAGCTGGTATCGTATCTCCCCCCCCCCCCCTTCCCCCTGGTACCAATGTCGTCACCGGCGGCCAGTAGAGGCCCATACGCGCAGCTGTGGTCTCAGTGGGCTTGCGCAGACCAGGGGCAGGGGTGTGGGTGATGACAAGGGGCTGTCGAGGTGGGTACGTGATGATCCAGTGTGATGGCGATCTCAGAATCAAGTTGCAAGCGAGCGTCTCTGACTGGAGAGACCAGCCGACAATCGCAATTCAACGACACCACCTAGAAAAGAAGGACTGTACTTTACACGCAGCTTTGGATCTTTTTAAAGCTCTGTCAGTCCCTGAAATAAGTAACAGGAACCCAGGGGGGGGGGGTAAGTTCACATCACCTCGGGTCAGCTTTGTTGGTGAAGCGTCTCTCTGCGGGCATCCCGCAGAATAGAGCAACATGTGGAGGATTGGCCCAAGATCACCACCACCCGTCGTTGTCTCCGGATATAACATACCAGGATTCCGGCCTGAGATTAGACTACGCAGTAGATGTCGTGATGATTCTGATCCCCACTCGGCGCCCTCCTTCAGCTGGCATCACTGGAATGGAGCAATTGCCCCGACCATCGAGTTCGATCCCGCGCAACTAATTATTGACATTCGTAGCTCCCAGTCCATGAATGACATGTGGGACGTCGCAACGCGCTGAGATAACAACGCCGCAGCGCCGCTAGAACATCCCAGCCCAGAGACGGTCTTATTAGATCCCACCACGCAGGCCTGAAAGAGTCCAAGAGTCCAAGAGTCCAGGAAACATTCAACACCATCCCTCAACTGCAACTGCAACTAGGGCGCGCCGCCCGCTACGGCACTCGCCCTCGCCTTTCCGCCGGCTCCACCGGTTCCCACTCACACGCGTAGACCGGGGGGGGGGGGTCGTCAAATCGTGAGGCTGGCGACACACGAGATGGCCGATGGGGCATGGGGCCATTTTCCAGCAGACGCCCCCCAGAGACGCGCAATAGCAAGAGACAGAAGAAAAGAAGAGAAAAATAACACAGGTGGTTGTTGTCGTCGTCGCTCCGCACTCACCTGGTTTGACGGCCATACGCGCATCGAACTACAGACGGTGCCCTCTTCGGCAAGTGACAGCTAGGACGGGAGCTTGGGGACTGGGGCATCGCCCGAACGGGACGTCCATTGTCATGGCGCGGGATACCATGACTCTCGTGTCACCGGCTGGCGGTGATCTAATCTCATCGTTCCAGTACTGCCGGCCAAGTGAATGGGCAAAAAATGGATCTTTCGTCTTGTGTCTACACAATTTATAGTTGGCCTTTTGTTGGCTTGTGCCCGTGTTTGATCGACATGAGCTTCTATCGAGGAATACGGATCGTACAGGGAGGTTGCTGACGAGCGGGGAGACGAGCAGGGAGACGAGACCCGTCTCACGGTCCTTGCCCATCGACCCGAAACCCAAGAAAAAAGTATCGATCCCTGCGTGGCCTACTTTTTTCATTTATTTCTTCTTCTTCTAAATTCTTCTTTCCATTGTTACTCTCTCGTTGACGGGGAGGCCGAGTACGCGGAGGTGGCTGTGAACAAGGGAGAGCCGGGAATGGGGATGGGGATGGGGATGGGGATGGGGATGGGACGGGAACATGGATGAATGGCTGGACAATGGCGATTGTTGTGGATTGCGGATTTGCATCCCTCCAGGATTGAGAAATTCTAATGGGGTTTGACAACTAGCAAGCAGGCCATGGCAGGGTTTCTTGGTGTTTATTAGACGTGCGGCGTGGCCGATGTCATGATCCCTTTCCCTTGTTGGCCAGATGAGAGGAAGCATCTCGTCATCTCGTCAAGGAACACCATTCCCAAATGGCTTTTTGCCAGATCGCGATGCTCCAGCTTCTCGTCCCATTCCACAACCCGTCTTCATCTCCTACAAGACCTAACTCCTCGGTCTTTCGGGCGCCCGATACCCGCTGTCAGGTCGTCGAGTCAGATCATGTCTCCTTGGCAATCTCAATTTCCCCCGCCAGCCCGTACGTCACAGTGACCGAATTTTTACCCAAGGTATTGTCAGAACGGGATGCTCGGTGACTTTTCTCTCGCCATCCGCAATGATTCGAGTATGAGGAAGGGTATCGTGTGACTCTTGCTTTCATCCCTATCAGCCGCCCGTCCTGGTTCCCGGCTCTTTTTAGAGGGGGATGGAGATTAATTTAGTAACTTCACTCGGCCACCGCGCTTCCAGCGGGACAAAAAGACGGCCGCCGATCGTGTGTCGAGGCCGGCATTCTGCAGGGCGCTAACACGGCCGACTCCAGGTGAAGGTGTTATTAGTTCGTTCCCAATCAATGGTGAGAAACGACGGATTGGGGAAAAAGCCAGAAATGGGCGCATGAACATCGTGCTTAGTTTATCTTGGGTTTATCTTTGACTCTGCCGCTGTAGCGCTCACGGCATGGATGTCAAGCAAGATTCTCGCACAACCTTCGCTGCAACCTTAGCCGTTGTTTCCCCCCCGTCCGTCGTCTCGTGTAAGCCAGTTTTTTTGGAGTCGTTGGCGTTGCGTCAGGGTCATATTCACCGTCTGCTATCACCCATCACCGCTGCATTGCAGCAACGCACCCACCACACCATCTCATCCTCGATGCTACACTGCTGACTGCTCACCTACTTGATCCCATCAGCAAAGAAGAAGAAAACGAACTGTTCCCACCCTCTTTTCCTTGATTGCCCTTCCCGCCATTGCCCAATCGTCTCGCCGTGTCCCACTCCCTCTCCAGCCACTTGCCTCCAGATCCGCCACGCGATTCTTACATCGTATTGCCGTGCATGTCTTGGCAGAAAGCGACCCTTGGAAAAGACGTACTAATTATACCAATATGCTTTTTTCTTCCTTCAGTACAGCGTTGGGCGGTATTGTATGGCGAGTGGGATGAAAACGACAGCACTAACGACCTCATAGCACGCGAGCCGTGTAATCCAACTTGTCTCATCTCGAGACAGAGGAGACCTTTCGTCCCTACCCAACAGGCATGTCTCTCTTTTTTTTCTTCTTCGCCTGCCTAATTTGAAGGCGCAGAGACGGTCACGCAACGGGTCTAGATGATGCGTGGGGGGGAGGTGAAAGAGGGTACGGAGCCAGATCCTAGGGAGGAAGTAGAGGAGCCGTCAATGCAGACGATGCACGTCGATGGAGTCGAAAAGTACCCTGCCAAGTTCCCTTTATCTCGACCATCCCGACTACGGAGTCCCATCCTTGGGTTTGTAGCAAACGACGGTAGAAATGGAGAGCATGGTTGTCCGTCATGTTACATGCACTCGAGATCGGACGGGGTGGCACCAGCTACGCCGCCCCCGCCGAAGCCGTTCGCTTGGCGAACTGGCTCGCATCATAATCGACAAGTTCAAGACCAAGACCAACAGTGTGCACCATGGGGTCGTGACCGTTCAAACCACAATAAGCTCGACCAGCAGTTTTAGTTTGCAGATTGGCGGATCAGTCGTCCCATCGCGCGAGCCGCACCCTGCCGGAGGAACACCCTCACCAAGTATCCGTAACTCCCTCAGTGTACTTTGGGTCCCAGAGGTTCGTAAAGCGGCGGCGCAAGCGAGAGCCCTCGTCAAAGATGGCGGCTTTTGGCCTCCCCGTATCGGTGGGTTCGCCAGTTCTGTTTCTTTGTGTGGGCTGCATGGCAACAGCTCCGGCGGACCCTCTTTGAGGCGATGATACGTGATACGAAGGGTCGAGTGACTGACTTGGCCTGCACGCCTTCGGGGCGACCACCTGGAATGCCTGGTTCTGGTCGTATGGGTGATGCTGGAGAATGTCGCAACGTTTTCGGCTCTCACCGTCTTAGCGATGCCGCCATGTCCGTGATGGAGGAGGTTGTCCAGTCCCACCTCCTGCAAACCACCCGCCACCGGCTGCAAGTCTCGAGACGCCCGCGTGGTTCAAGGTCTCAGTTACCAGCCGGTGCAAGTGGACGAGAGGCAATCACAGGACAACGGAGGGGATAACTTAGGTAATAGATGTGTTATTCGTACGCCCGTCCGTTTCGAAGTGAGTCGAAGGAGGGTGACAAAGCACACCTGTCCATACGAATCACCATACCTAACCCAAGGTATGTATGTACAGAGTACTCCAGGTCTGGATAACGGATGAGTTTCTGTATTCTGGCCGTTCCCTCGTCGAACCGCAACCCGCAACCCGCAACCCGTCCCCGACCGCACCCGCCCGGCGCCGCCATCCGGCCCGTTTCCCAGCAGTGGCGCCGTAAACAGCACGGCCGGGGAAAACATAACAAATTCGGTGCGACCCAAGATGTTGTCGTTTCGGCGTCATGCATCAAAGTCAACCACGCCGCGACATATACAGACCCCGCCGCCTCGTCCCGTTGCAGCAGGTTCTTAATCGGAGAGGGGCACGAATATAAAGTCAAAACAGGTAGCAGACGCAGTGGCTCTTTGGAGATGTGGCACAACCCATGCCTGAGCTTGCCCGAGATAGAGGCCGATAGTCCACTGCTCAATTGGATGTCCTGATTGATTGAGGATGCCGAGGTTCCCAACTGCGCAACCATGATTAGCTAAGGCACCTAAAGCCCAGAGCTTAACAGGGGGTAGAAGCCGTATCTAATCTACCTATCTAGAAGCCCTCCAGCACACAGCCAACTTTGGCTCTGGTGTATTTCCAGACATGAAGCCATCACGAGAAACCATCTAGGACAAACTCGACCCCAACCTTCGATGCCAGAATCGAGACAATTGCTATCAAATGCGGCCTCGATGTCGACATGCTCGGCTCGTATTAGAACCGTCCCCCTTGTCTCTTCCATGTGACCTAGCCCCACCCAAAAAAAACCCTCCCAACCCGCCATGATGTGACCGCAGGCTTCTGAAGTTCTGACCACTCCTAGGCCGCGTTCGTAGCAGGTGGGCAGGTGCGTCCCCCGGACGGGCCAACTTCCGACGCGCCGAAGCCGTGACGAACTCCATCTCCAAACTCGTTCCGTCTCCTTTCCGCCGTCCGCCGTCGCCAACTCTCCAGACGTCAACCCACCAACCGACGCAATACCTCCCTCCAGAGCTCGTCCAACCGCCCTCGCCAGCACCTGAGATACCGTACCTTCCCTCTCTCCTCTCTCAAATGTGACGGAGCTGCTCTACGGCCCCACCTCCGGCCCCGTCCCTCCCGGCCCTTCATCTCAATTGCCTCCATCCCCGAGCGAGCCATCCATCCATCATCATGCCTTCCATCGCCGGATGCTCCGCCCTCTCCAGGCTGCCCGGTCTCCCGCGCCGGCTGTCGCTCCTCATCTCCGCCACCGTGCTTTTCATCATGATCCTCCTCTACATGATGCTCACCATGGCGCCCTGCATGGTCCCGGGCGCCGGCGTCTGCTACCACGGCTACGAGAGCGCCTACAGCTTCGACGCCGACCTCGCCTACAACCCGGCCTGGATGGCCGATCTCCCCGATGACGTCTTCCTCTCCAGCCTCAGCATTCCCGGCACCCACGACACCATGACCTACGACATTGGTTCTGAAGGCCTGCAGTGCCAGAACTGGAACCTCAGCATGCAGCTGGACGCGGGCCTGCGATACTTCGATATCCGAGCTCGCCTGCGCGACGACGAGCTGCAGATATACCACGCCAATGGCTACACCGGCTTCAGCTTCAGCGATGTCCTCGTCGGAATGTTTGACTTTCTCGACGCGAACCCCTCCGAGGCCATCGTTATGCGCCTGAAGCAGGAAGGCAACCCTATCGGCCATGCTAACACCATCACCTTCGAGGACGCCTTCAACCGCTACCGCTACGAAGATGCCCGGACCACTGTCGGCGCCAGAAACCATCTACATATCTACAACCGGACCACCCCACTGCCCACCCTCGGGGAATTGCGCTCGAGAATCTTCATGCTGCAGCAGTTCCCGGACGTCCACGGCCCGTACGGCCTCAAGTGGGAGGGCGACCAGATGTTCCTCGAGGACTACTGGATCATCCCCGACATCTACCACCTCGCCGACAAGTGGACGGCCATCCGCGAGGCCCTCGAGTTCGCCGCCGAGGCCGCCCACGACAACACCCTTCTGTTTCTCGCTCACATATCCGCATCGATCGGTGTGCTGCCCATCGAGGCCGCCGCGGGGCCCATGAACCGCACTGTCACGGGCATGAATACCATGACGGGCCAGTGGATCGAAGACTTTGAGCACATCCCCGACGCCACCCGCACCGGCATCGTCATCATCGACTTCCCCGGCCGGCGATTCATCGAGGCCATCTTGCGGTGGAACAAGCCGCTACAGCACAAGTTGCAGAAGCGAGGTCCAGCGCCGTGGTCCTCGCAATTATCAAAAGACTGGTGAGGGCGATCTACGGGGAATCACAAGCCACCAACGTACCTGCATCCACCACCCAAACATCGACACCCAAACAACACGCTCCTCCAATTTCCTGGCCTCACCAACCCAATAATTCCTCACCAAATAGCCGCAAATCGACGATGACAACGATCCCACTTTCTTCCACAATCTCCAAAATGGGGATTTTCCCCTTGCTCCCCCGCTGATCAACGAACCCGGACCGGCCCCCTGCATCTGACGTGGAGCCGGTGGCGCCGGCTGCGCGTTTCACCAGGGGACGAGTCGACGAGCTGATGCGGATCGTCAGGGACGAGCTTCGACACACCAATCGTCCGTATACACGCCCCCTTTGGCCTCAAGACCGCGTACAGCCTCCGGATCCTCGGTCTAATAAATTGCTGTCGTTTGATTCCCCCTCCCCTCGTAAAACTTGGAAGAAAAAGAAAAAAGCACGGTGCACCCCGTCATGGATCACCATCAGCCCCGAGATGCGTTGGCATCGCATTCTTCGAGCCACTCACCAGTCGGGCGTTACAGACGCTTCGGTTGACGCAAGAGAACAAGGCCGCGATGACACCTCGATATTCCATACCCATCGAGACTCGCTCGATGCCACAAAGAGTAATACAAAGAACAGTACGAAACGGTCCGGTAAATTAGGCCAGGGACCAGACAGCACCTAGGACAAGCATGTGCCTTTGCCTTGAGTGACGAGTGAATCAATCTCAATTGTGCCGTTTGATCTCCTGATCCGCTATCCTTCCGCTTCAAACTCCCAAGCAATCCCTAAACCAGCAACCCCGATCCCAAAGCAAAATCCTCGGATCGCTATCCATGCCTCGCCTGTTCTCGAGAGCCATATGCTTCCCGCATGCTATGCTATGTAAATGTCGTCCTCGTGCGGACATATGCACTCTAGATACATGCCCAGTTCCTTGCATACAATACATACATACAATTCGTTGTCTCCGTCCATCACGGCGTAAATAACAAAAATCCCCGTTTCCTGATAACCCCGATCCCCAAGCCCATGTAGCAAAAGTCAAAGTCCCCAAAGAAGCCCTCCGTTTGCTCCCAGCTTGGACAGAATTCAGAAACCAGACGCCAGCCGTGAGCGGCAACTCCCCTTTCGATAGCTCGCCTTAATCCCATATCCCATATTCACATGTTGAGCTCAGAGTTGTCTAGTTCTTGTCCCGCGTGGGACTTCCCTCGCGGCTTCCCTCGCGGCTCAACGACTCGAAGCTATCGACCATCTGAAGCACCCGTGTTGTGCGGGCCCGCTCGCGCGTCAACGGCATAGCTTGGGCCTCCATGACGACGCCCGAAGACCGGCGGCCCATGGAGTCGTCCGTCTCGTGCGAGAAGCGTTCCTCTAGGGGCGCCAAGTCGAGGTGGTGCACATAGGGCACTGTGTGGGCAGTGTCGGCCGAAAGGTTGCGGGCGTGGGAGCGAGTGTTGGCCGAGGGCGGCGGTGATGGTGATGGCGAGGGCGGCTGGTGGCGGAAGAGAGGCCGGATGGGTTGAAGATGAAGAGGTTGTGGTGGCCGTGGCGGGTCCTGTTGTTCGTGACGATGGAAGTCCTTCTCGTCATAAGGGGGGGACTCGTCTGAGGGCGCCTCCATCTTCTCATCGAGCTGCGAGTCGGGTTTCTTGTCCATCTTCTCGTCATCCTTCACACGCAGCTCATCGTCTCTCCCGAGCACTTTCTCGCGGATGCTGCCTGCATCTGTCGATCGCCGGCTATCCTTCTCTGGGTCCACGAGCACCGCTGATTGCGGCTGCACGGGGATCTCCTCGTCAGATCCATCCGCGTCTCCGTTCACCACGCGCAGGCGCTCCCGTGGCACCGTGAACATGACCTGCACGAGGCGCTGCTCCACGGCCCGTTCGATGTCCCAGTCTGTCTCGGGCGTGCGCTCCGCAGACGGCACTGTCCCGGTCCCCAGGGCTCCTTCGCCGCCCTCCTCCCAACCCTGCCGACCCTGCTTCCGCCTAAGAAGCTCACCGTGAAGGCCAACCAGCCCGGGCTCATAATCACCGCCCACGGGCTCCTGGTCAAAGGATCGGCGCACTTGGGACATGTCCTCGTGGGACGATGTAGGCGTGCTGGAGCCGGAGAAGACACGCCGCAGAGAACCGAGCCAACCTCGGCGAGGCTTCGATTTGGATGGCGATGAAGGTTGAGGGGGCTCATCCTCGTCGTAACCGCCTCCAGTACCGCGGCCCATGAGCAGCGAAGGGCCTTCGGCTTGTAATGCTCCAAATGAGGACCGGGCGGTGTTGTAGCTGCTTGAAGACGAGCTGCCGGGCTTGGGATGCTCAACACCCCCTCCTATCAACAGCGGGCTAAGGGTGCTGATCCGCCGACCCAGAGAAGACTGCTTCAAGCTATCCGTCGTGCTGCGCGTCGACTCGGACAAGTTCGATCCACTCCGGGATTCGTCGTCACGAAGGGAAACCGCTCGATAAGAGCCGCGTCGCGTAGGTGACCCACGACCTTGAGGGCCTCGACTATTCATCCTCGCCAACATGGCATCTGCAGCATCCACGTCCGACACCCAGTCCTGAACCTCCGGGTCATGTCGTGGTCCCTCAGGGCTTGGGGTAGCGGAGCCTCGACCACCAGATGCGAAGAGCGGCGCTGGCACGTTGTTGTTATGGGTAGGCGTCTGGAAAGGGTCCGAAGGAGCATCTGAGGTGGGCGTCTGGACCTCCTCCTTGAACGCTTGGTGATACGATTCCTCTTCATCGTCCTCGTAGATAGGATGAATGCGCCCAGGGGTGGCCACAAAGCTCGCCGGACGTGTCGCCGTCTGCACATAACCTCCGCGCGACTGTTTCATGATGGGCTTCCTTGGGATATGCAGTCCCGGCAACGGACCTGCAAAGCTAACGCTGCGCTGGGGCCGGAGCGATTCGTAGCCAAGCGATCGCTCACCGGCCGAATAAGGATCCTGTCCAGTATACCATCCGCCAGTACCCCAAGGATCATCTTCACGCTCAATCATCTCGTCATGGTCAGGGAGGAAGTGGCTCGCATCCTGAGACAGTGCCCGAACGGCCTTGTCGCGATTCTCACGGCGGCGCTTATGCTTCTTGAAGCAGTAGAAACCAACCAGACCCACGACGGCGATGACGGCGGCGAGACCAAAACCCAGACTGAGGCCCAGGCCCAGGCGCTTTGCATTCGGCTTGCCGCCTTCCTTGGGCGCATTCCCGTCGTCGGTATCCTCACCGCCGGCATCGGGGTTCTCGTAAGACGACTTCCAAGTCATCGATGTGAGGTTCAAGAACCGGGGTGATGTCGACTCCTGGCGCTTGTTCTTGCTGGAAGATGAGCTGATCTCCCACCCGCCGTAGACCATCATGACGTTTCCGGGGAGCACCGCTGATCCATGGCCGTAGAGGTCAACCTCAGGTTGCTTGGCTGGGATACTCCACTGCCATCCGCTATACGCCTCGCTCATCTCGAGTATAGCCAGCTGTGGCTCTGCAGGCGTCTCAACGTCTCCAACCCAGCCACCGAGCACGACAATAGAAAGGCCATCCTCACTCAGGGTGGCAGTGTGGCCGGACCGGCTATAGACATCATCAACAGTCGTAGCCCGACGACGGGCCTTCTTCTCATTGCTGCTTTCATCCTTTACAGCGAGGTCCGTACTGCGCTGGCTCTCGTCTGGCGCCTGGATATTCACATATGTCCACGACTCAGCGGGCAGGTTCCACACCGCGGCGGTGCTCATATTAATAAACGCCGTCTGCGAGTGTCCGCCCAGCAACACCCAGCTAGCCTGCTGTGTCACAATCCCAGACTTATTGGTCATGGAGGGGGTCAGGCCCGTCAGGGTAAACCCAGCAATGGGCGGTCGTGGACCGGTGCTTGAAGCGACGCTGAGAGTATAAGGCGTGTCGGCCTCATCCTTCCTTGGTGCGAGACTCAGCATCGACTTGGTGTAGTTGGCAGCGCCCTGCCACTCTGTCTCGTTGTCCGTAGGGGTGCCGCACATGCCGCCGTAGGTATAGATGGTCGGCTGGTCCATCTCGGGCGCAAGCGTCGAAGAGAAGGCCACAGTTCCTCCCAGGAAGTACGGCGCGCGTGCCCCATCGCCGCTATCGCCCAGGCCTCGCTTGACCCATCCGTCGTCCTGGGTGGTGTAGCTCCATACACTGCCGTCGCCGGTTTCGCAGTCTCCCGCATACACAAGAAGCGTGCCATTAGGCGTCCTCGCAGCGCCAAAGGCCGTAGTATCAGACTCGCCGTCGAGGAAGGGCAGCTTGTCGCCCGTCGGAGACTCGAGATCGAGTTCCGCGCTGATGCTGGTGGAAAAGTTGAGGGAGCGGAACTCGACGGCGCCGGAATCGGTCTGGCGGAAGATGTAGGCGAGGTCGCTGCCCTCACAGGGTGTCATGGAGTCGGCGCATGCGGGGCCGGCGAGGAGCACCTGGGTGGGAACGTAGGGGAAGGAGTGCGCCGAGGCGAGTGGTGTTGTTGCGAATAGTAGGGCAGCGGCGCTGATGGTCGAGATTGACGAACCCCGCCGAGTGTGACCGCGGCGGCTTCGATTGCTGCTGGTTCTTGTAGTTGAGGCCATCATGGTGGGTGGAGAGATGGTAGTGGTCGGGGACCGTGGCGTTGTTTGCGCTGGTGTTGTCTTGCTGCTTGTCAGCGTCGTCGTAGTCTTCAGCGAGCATCCCTTGCGCCGACGATGTCCTCAGATCACCATCGCCGGCGTGGTGTGTGCCGTCCAGAAGTTGGTGGGTGCTGCGTCTCCCCGTCGTCGAGTAGAGTGCGTCGCAAAGAGAGAGTTATGCGAATGAGTGGCAAGCTGCGATCGACGTGCGCTACTTCCCCAAGGATCGTCGCGGGGTCGTTCTGCTATGTCGAGCTTGCCTCTGCGTCAGGGTCCCTCTTCGCGGGTCTAATTATCTGGCCGCCTTAAAGAACAAAGTGCTGAAGCGGAGAAGGGCAAGGTGGGAGGGCGAGAGGCAGAGAGAAGAAGAGTGAGGAGCAACACGGGGAAGCGGACGAGAAGGCGTCCGTGCTCGTTGGTTGTACTTGCACCCCGGACTCAACACACAGAGAGAGAGAGAGAGAGACCTGGGCCCTTTGCTTTTTCTTGCTCTGCTTTTCCCCTTTGCGGAAGGATGTCCAAGAGCACGAAGAGCACGCGGAGCACGCGGAGCATGCGGAGCAGGGATACCTGCGATCCGGAGCGTAGGGCCCAGGATTAGTAGTCGACGCTTTCGACGAGCCAGCGAAACAGAGTTGTCGACGGCCTGTATTCATACTAGGGCCCTAGTCAAGAGAGGATGGCCCGCTCGACATGATCCGATAGCGAACTGCGAGCAACCAATAGAGCGTGCTTTTCCCTGTCCACGACGGCTCAGTTGGTGGAGGTATTCCTAGGTGGAGGGGTTGTTGTGGTTGTGGCGGGCGGTGTTGCTGGGGCAACAAGTATTGTGGGCGTCCGGATCCTTGGTGGGACGCACACTACACTACGGAGAGTACTCACCCATCAGGTATCGAATTGACCAAAAAAGAGTGGTGCGCCACCAACAGAAAGCAGGTGCAGCGCCAATTGGTGGTCCATCTTCACATGACAGATGCCAGATTCACAATGTGTATCAATGTGCTGCGGTTTGTATGTACCTGTGATTGGCGGCTGCGATATGCACAAAACAAAAACGGCGAGCTCGGCAAGTGGGCGTTTGTCTCAATGGACGAATCCCTGTCCAGAATCCGTGATTCACCCCATCAACCACCACCGCCCACCTACTACGGCGAACCTTCTCTTACTACTACTTACTGCGTACGTACTCTCTCTCCTCTAGCAATTGTGGAAAGTGGTCTTGTTTTTTTTTTTTGTCGTGCCACTCAAGTCCGCCGTCCTCTGTAATGAGGCACCAAACCTTCATGGCTTGCTAATGCAACTCGCGCAACTCACTTGAAAATAGGTACCCCAGTTGCCCAATCAACCATCCATCCCCAAGCTTGCTCCGGATGGGGAATAAAGGACCCGGAATCGTACAGATGCTTCACCATTGAACAGCTAGGAGATGTGACCACTTTGCGTACAGCCGATCACAGTCACAATCCCGAGAATACTGTTTGGTTCGTTGAATCGTGCATGCATTATTACTAGTCTGCAACTCGATCGCCATCCTGCGTCGATGGAGTAACGACTACTCGTTTTCCCACGACGATAGATACACCATGGACCATGACACTAATCCTAACTTGCTTCCTTCCATCCTACCAAAATACTACCATCCAATACTATCCTTCGCTACCCTTCACTTCTAAGAAATCGTACAACCTAAACAGCCTGATAGCCGGCAGGCATTTTGGGTATCACACATAAAATCCTTCTCTAGTAATAAATCTTCTCCGTCCAGATCGGAGGTCGGGCTCCAACCGTGTCCCACACAATGTTGTTCTTCTCGTCCAGAGAGCAACCCTCATCAGTGATGGGGATGACCCTGCTAGTCAGAGCAACCTCTTGCTTTGACGCACCAGCGGGGTCCTCGGGAATCCAGAGCACGGGAGCAAGGCTGGTCGCAGCCGGGTGCCAGTAGGCATTGTTCTCAATCTCGGGCGTGTACTGCTCATCAATCGCAGCAGACTGGTCCTGGGGTACAAGCTGGCGGAGCGTAGCATAGTCTGCGTACATCCAGGGCTTCAGGAACTTCATGACAAAGTTACCCTGCTTCTGAACGCCAGCAGTTCCGCCAGGTACAAGCTTGTTCAGAACGTTACCCTTGGTCTCGCCGTTGTTGGTGGTGACCGGGGTGTTCTCCACGTCCGAGTTTTGCTGGCTCCTCTGGATAGCCTCCTCCTCAACCTCGAGCGAACGGGGCAGGCTGTACAAAAGAGGGTCAAGGGCCTTAGAAATGGTGAGCTGGTACAAAACTGTGAAGATGAGGAACAAAACCATCAACACAGCAGGTCCCGCAGCCTTGGAAACGACGAATAATCCGATCATGCAGATCTCGGCCAGGTAAATGCCGACGAAGAGCTGCTTGAGCGCGCGGGGATAGATGAGACCATGGGTATCGATAACGGTGTCGGTGACAAAGAGAATGTTGTAACGGTAAGCGAGGTAGAAGAGTCCCATACCAAGACTGGACCAGAATAGCATCAGAGGGGCAATAACCGAATAAGTAACGCCTGTAGCGGGAGGTTAGCCAGTGTTGAGAAGTAGCTGGTAGAAATTGATTCAACTTACTGATGACGGCGATGTTGGTGTAAACGGGTAGCAGGCTTCCCCACGACAGACTGCTGAGGGTGGTCCACTTGGTGTACATGGCTCGGGGAGTGCCTGCCAGGAACTTGTACAGGATACGGAAGATGAAGCAGCCGACGACCTGAGTGAGCACGCTTGTGGCAACAGTCAAACCCTGGACAATGAAGTAGGAGATGTAGAAGTTCGATGATGTGGGAAGCGACGTGGAGAGGACCTCGAAGACGCTGCCGGGATCCTGGACGATATCGATAATAGCACTAGAAGCCGTGTCGGTAATGGTTCGGATCAAAAAGACCTGGAGAACCTGGAAGACGAAGTAGGCATTCTGGGTGAAGAGCTCAGCCTCCGACACAGAAACAGCACCGGCTTTCTTGGCACAGATGCGCATAATGACGGGAACTAGAGACATGAGAATGGCCAGGGCGACTGAGGGCAGCAGGCCAGAAATAACACCGAGAATAACCTGTGGACATTAGCGGGAGACGACTTGAATACAGGAGAGAGCAACTCACGGAAGGGATATCGCTGATCCAAGTCAAACCAGGTAGTCGCTGGAGAGTCGACACCTGAGAAATGATACCGACAATACCAACAGGGACGGCCCAGAAGATGATCATGACAGCAATGAAAGCATAAACAATGTAGCGACGGACGAACAGTTGCCACCAGGGGATGAAAAGACTCTCCCAAACAACCTCATTCGGCTTGACTCCGATGTAGCGGGGGGACATGCGAAGGGCCTGGTGGTGGGTAATAGTCTGGAAAGCGGCCTGGGCGTCTGACTGAGTGTGGAATTCGACGAAGACGGCAGGGGCCTTCTTGGCTTTGCCGGAGAGAAACTCGACCTGTTCAGCCTCAGCCTTGGGGATGAGCGTGGTAAGCTCCTCGCGGCTCCATCCGATGGTGTCGACCTTCTTGCCGATAAGGCCCAGGAGACCGAGGCGATGCGAGGGGCGCTTGTTGTTGGGGATCCAGCGAGCGGCGACGCTTCCGGACTCGGGGTCGGCGGTGGTGGGGGACTTTTCGGCTTCCTGGCCACCCTTTTTGATGGCGTTGTTTCGCTGCTTGTTGACGAGCTTGAGCAGCTTCACCTCACCCTTCTCGAGTTTCATGGCGACATCATCACGCTCCTTGACAGTCTTCTCGAGCTCAGTGGCATCGCCAACAAGCCAGACATTCTTGACACTATCGTTGAAAAGGTTGCGGATTCGGGCTTCGTCGAGGAAATCCTCGGGCACGGAGGTGAACAGAACGGTCTTGGATGAAATGCGCTTCGAGTATGTGGGGGAGAGAAGGAACGCTTGGCGCACGTTGATGTAGAAGATGCACTCTCGGAGAATGGTGTACATGAGGAATCCGTAGACGAGATATGCGACAAAAACGTGCGCGTAGAGGCGGTTCTTCTGCGTGTTGATGTTGATGTTGCTGTAAGAAAGAATCTCGAGCTGCTCCTGGCCGCCGCCGCCAGTGGCATTGACTGGGAAGAGGATGGGCCAGGTGATGCACAGACTGACGAAGCAGATGGTGCAGCAGACGCGCAGGTAGCGGATGAAGAGATAGGCGTCGAGACTCTGGTGCTGGAGGGCATAGGCGTCGGGGATCTTCCAGAATGTACCGAACCAGCCAAATAGGCCGCTGGGAAGCTCTGGACTCCGTTCACTATGGATCTGTTAGCAGGTGTTGGGCGGATTGTTGATTCGGAGGAGGCGCGCACTTTTCTCGTATAGAGCCTAGGTAGGTTCTAGGCGCATAGAATCGAGACTGGGATCGTCGCAGAACAAGGAAGAGGATGATGTAGACGGCGGAGACGACGAGAACGGGGACGAGTGTGGATACCATGCCTAAATTACGGGTTTCTCGTCAGTATCTAGAATTCATTACAAGCCATTGGAGAGAGAAGAACGAACCCGATAGCGACTGCGGGGGATCCTTCCGAGCCTCGCCACTAGACGGGTCGGAAGGGAGGTTGGTTTTGATCCAATCGATGAAGGCGCTCATGATGGCGACGCAACAGTCTCCCGCAAGCTGTTGTTTGTTGGTGGTGATAAGGGTCGACGGCTCAGTTGCCGGGTCTGCTCGAATCTCTTCCTAGCGAGAGAGAGAGAGAGACGGAGCGATGAAGCGATGCAGGAAAGAAGAGAGAAGAGAAAGCAGCCAAGCGAATGTGGGAGGATATCGGGAGGTTAATTATGGCCTGGGGCCAGGTTCAGGCGTGCGTTGGCGTTGGCGGTTGGAGTTGGACGGGGAGGTGGAGATTTGCGAAGGGATGGGCTGGACGGGCTGGGACCTGGGCCAGCTGGAGATTGCCTGGGGGGTGTGGGTTCAGTGGAGTTTTGGGGCGTGGGCGTGGGTTGCGTAGCGTACTACTATGGGAGGTAGCGTTGGGTTATTAGCGGGACGAGAAGGTGCCAGGTAAATTGCAAGGCCAGTGAATGAATCCCAGGTGAGAGACAGATGGTTGCTCCAGACCAAAGTCCCAGGCGCACGAATTCGCGTTCAACGTATGGAATAAATAGAATCGAATTAGGATAAGAACAGGGATGAGGCATGTGTTAGATGCTTATGGGTAGAAGCGTGTCTTGATCTCGATGTCTGAGAAAGATGGCCCGCGTGGAAATATCAAGTCCAAGGCGCCAGAAGGGAAAGGGGGCGGCAGCCAGTGTCCTATCTCAACACCCGTAGGAAGTACTACGTAAAGGAGCCGCTTCTGGAGCGGTCTGAAAACGGCACACCTGACGTTAGACGGGAAGCAAGAAAGAGTAAAAAAAAGCAGGTTGAGCACACAGGATAGATAGCTAGCCTTTGCCAGGGAAGAGCCTTGCCAAGCCGACAGGTAGGCACAGCAAGTCAGGCAGTTGGCGACAATGATCAAGGTAGTGGTGTGGTTCTGCGATGCCGTGCAGCGCAGCGCAAGTACAATGACGCTGGCGATGGACTCGCCCTCCAGGCTAGAACCATCCCAACGCCGCGCCGTGCTGGAGCTGGGCGTGATGGTGGTCTTGTTCTGGTCTGGGCCCTTGTTTGCGGGCACACTGGGTCGTCGCGATACCACTTCAAGGGACACACTCGAGGACGGCAGGGTCGCACTGACTACGTCACAGCGTAGCGCCGAGGCCGACGTGCAGCGCCCAGTCCCTGAAACCCAAACTTGGAAACGCCCTCTCACTCAGGGTTTTTTTTTTTTTTTTCGCATCTGGCCGAACCATTCTTACCTACGCTAAAATGTCAAATGCACGGGCTGGCCGCTACTGGCCGCTGGATCATCAACCACACCACACACGCCGGCAGTTGTGGATCCCGGCCTACGACGAAAAGCATTGGGTGCGACGCAGACTACCTTGAGACCATCTACAGACATCGTCATAGATGTACATTCCAATCTGCCACGTCCAGTGCCGGCGGCCTTGGTTCACTGTCGTGTGTTCAAGGTAGTCAACTGTATGGGGTACGAAGTGCTGCATCCATCCGTCCATCCATCCGTCCGTCTTGCATGCAACGAGATAGGGAATCCAATGATGCGTGGCACCGCCCGCTTCGTATTCTCCTCCGCAACTGGACGATTCCTTGGATCCCTCCCTCCCTCCCTCCTGCTGCATGAGGTGCTGCTCCTCGGTCCCTTGAAACAAACAAAAAAAGAACCGGACGACCAGCCAAATTCGCAGGGGAAAACTCAACCGCAATGCGAGAAACCCCCCTTGAGCATCGGGATGTCATCCCCTGTCCGCCCGCCCACCCCCATCCCTCGTCGCAATCACCCCATGTAACCCTGCATCTCGACTTTAAAAAGGCTTTTTCCCCGGTACTTCGTACATGGGAGAAGGGCCCGTCCTGTGCCATGTGTCGCTTGGACGAGGTTGCTCATCTCGGCTGTTGAACGCTTAGCTACTGGACCGTGAGCCTAGGTACGGTCGCTAACGGGCTGGTAGCCTTTTTCCGCTGTGCTACAGTGGGGCACTCCACTGAAGCACAGTGCTACCGCTGCAAGTGTCCCAGGCTATTGATGGATTGCTGGCCATCCCCATCTTGGATGCTTCGGTGGGGGGAGGAGGCGACGCGTCGATGTCGGGCGCACGAGATGGACATGGAGATGGGGACGGAAGATGGAGTGTCTCGAGAGACCAGAAAACCAGAGCGACAGCCGTCACAGATTGCGAGGCCCATCGAGGCCCAGACCGCCAGACTCTAGCACTGCTACTCCGTATACCGTGACATATTGGACTCTTGCATGAAGCCGCTCACACTCGCTGTCACTCACACACACGCTCACTCACACACACACTCACTCACTCTTGTTCAGCTTGGGTGGTTATCACCCGTACGATTCAGTACGAAAGCTCAGTGCACCGCCTGCTTGACCTGCCGTCAAAAATGGCCAACCTGCGCGCAACAGCTGAGCAGGGATCGCGGTGATGTCACAGATTTACGCATCCGTCTAGACTTTCAGACCTTGTGATATCTTTCTTTCTTCCTTTCGATTTCGATGCACATCTAGCTAAACCACCAAACTAATTAACGAGTCCCCCCCCCCACAGTGATCATCGTCTTTCGGAATGCAGTCGTCCCCAGTCTACGTCTACTGTACGACGTCTGCCGAGCTTGGCCAACAAGCCAAGCCCACCCATCCATCCATCCATTCATCCATCCCGTCCCATCGGAGCACCACATACCCGTATCGATAGACCGAAACATCCATCTCTCCCTCCCGGACAATGACCTCGTCTACGTGGACAGAACCCATCCCTACTTGAATTGGGATGAAATCAACGATCCAGCACAAACTTTGGCGCCAAAGTGCCATTCCCGACGCCTCTGACTCTCACGAGTACCGGACCATAACCCATCCGCACACGCCTCTCACGCGTAGGGCATGCTTTAGCTTCTCAATGACGGAACCACATTGTCGATCTGGGAGCTTGGTGGTGGTCCTCTGGGCCGCTAGGTCTTTTGGTGGTTTCTACTTCCACTCTGCCCTCAGCCAAGCAATCTCCGATTGAGCTCGATGACGGCAGTGGTGTTGCCCGTCAACGCCATCGTCAACGCCAACATCCACACCAAGCTCAACAGCAACGTTGAACCATTTGAACCATCTTGGGCGTGGCCATGATCAATTTCCGTACCCAACCCGAAAACTACTGTACTGCGAACTAATCATTAACCTACTGTAAATTACATTACTGCACAGCCATTCCCGCCCGATGGGTGTCTTGTCTCTGCCCAACCCCCGATCGACCCAGCCCCTGATGTGGGATGTCTTCCATCCCCTCTCTTACCTAGGTTTCCTTTACGCGTCTATCCCCATTCCAGCAACTTTTACAGATAGTATTCGTAGCTAGAGCATCTCCCCCTCCATCAATGCTGCAGCTCTCGTTTCGTTGAAAAATGCACGCACCAATCTCTTGATGTGGCGCTAAACCACACCAGACGCTGGTTTAAAATGCTGGTTCAGCTGAGATGGCCAGTCCCTGGTCCACCCAAATGCCCCGTCGACCAGTCCCAACCCCTGTTGCATCATTCATTCACTCATTCATCCTGGATTCCTTCATTGATCCTTGTCACCTGCCACAACGCCACGGCCACGGCCGACGCCTTGACCAATCCCATCCCACCGAGCAGATCGTGGCGGCTTCACCGACCACAACCACGGGTTTCCTGCCTCAAACACTCCAAAACATCCCCAAAACTAAACACGTACCTACCACCCACAGGAACCCCATTTGCCTCTTCCACGTTCGGTTCAGACCTAGGTCGAGACTTTCGGCGAACTGGGCCTCATCCTGCTTGCCCTGCCAGACTACGACGTGGCGACGTTGTCGACACTGCCACAATGCCACAACACCACATCCGTGCGACCTCCCCAAAGTCCTACATTGATACACAAACGGCACAGACGAGGCCTCCTAGGTAGTAATCGCAGCATCACTATTGCCCTGTACGAATCATGTGGAGGCGTAACTCCTTACACCCCTCGACCTAGGATATCTTCGCGTGAAACTAACAAACTTGATTGTAGTGAATTGTGTGTTGTTTTCAATGGTAAACATAAACTTCTCTACCGCGGCCGATTAATTAAATATCAATCCCAGTCAAAGTCCTGAGGCCGCCTACTATGTATGCATGTGTTTCATAACCCGGTAGTGGCCAGGGCAGTGCCGGTGTCATCCCTTCCGCCAACCGCGTTGCACAAGGGACGTTGCTCCAGGAACCAGTAGCACTTCGTTGTACCTATTACACGTACCTAGGTGAGACGGAGGCTTTATCAACCGGGCACTTCTAATAAGCCTTGGTTGCAAAGTTATTATTCGCATGGAACATTTTTAGAGCGTCTTACCTTCTAATGAGTAAAACTCCGAGCATCCACCATCTAAGTACAAGTAGCCGTTCCCAGGGGGGCGTTTTAAACAACGCCGGATGGACCAATTTATCATAGGCAACACTCAAGAAAGGATTGTTAACCAATTTAGAACCCTGAAGCCCTCGAATGCTGTGTTCTACACCATGTTTTCACTCTTCTCAAAATAAAATGATACCTCAGCGATAAAAGGGGTAGCCAACAGAACGGACCACCAGCCAAGCAAAGGTTATGTCTACCTCATTGTCTAAGAACAGTTGCGCGGAGAACGCTGTTAATACCCTAGACCATACCACAGAACTATCAAGAAAATAATCACGACACTAACAGCAAAAGAAGTGTTGACTACGCCAATAGTAAATATTAATTGGACTAAAATGAATCATTTTTCAGATATGTCAGGGAAATAATGGTAGAAGTTCGCGAAGCGCCAATTCGCCCAGACGTGAAAGCAAAGATCAAGGTACATACATATGTGAGGGTAGGACCACGCCCATATCTCAACGAAGCAGATTCTCTTGAGAGCTTGGGGATCACAGGCTCAACAGGGAAGCACGAAGCAACCCAACTCCAATCCAGTAGCCTAATATTATGGTAAAGCCAGCCTCGCCGACTGCCAAAGCGAGGGAACTAGCATCCCGACCCAGATTTCACCGTCTGCCTCCCCATCACGACAATACACTTCTCTGACAACAAAGAACTTCTCCCCCTGAAATCTTCCTCAAAGAAGAGCCAGGGCCGCACCCCAAACCCCGACAATAGATAGCGATGGTTTGCGCCCATGTGCACCACAGGAATGCGCTCGTCCTTTCAATAAAGACAGGTTTTCTTTGTTCTCTGAATAGGTAGGTAACCGCCTCTACCGACTGGTGGCACGATCACCCAAGCCAACAATTCGTCTTTGTTAATGTCAGGCGGTGAGATCCATTTATAGACCGAACAGGTCCTCTGTTCCATCCTGATTTGAACATATTTTGTTCTCTCTTTATCTTGTTTCTCTCATTCTCTCCAGTGCGCCCTGCAAGTGCGACTCAGCGTTGAGATCGACACGTTCTCCATACCCAAGGCCAACACCATCAGTGACTCTTTACAATGGAGGAAGAGGAAGACCATGTAGTTGCCCTGCACATCCCCTGCAACCCCTATGCAACCTCTTACGCCTCCTCCTGGACAATCCCCGAGAGCGGTCTCCTCACGAATCAAGAACTCAACCTCCTCAGGAACGTCAACTGCTCGTACCTCTCAGCTGGACGGGCTCCCACTCTCCTTGCGCTGAAACAACACGCCCAATCTCTCACCAACCTCATCCGGAAGCTCTCAACGTCGACAATTGGTGTCGCAGTAGGGGAGAAAGATCTATATCAGCACAATCCGGGCTTCTTGAAGAGCGATGCGTTTGACTGGCTCAATAGGCTCGACGAGCTTTACGAAAACGATGACGAGTCGCATCACGTTCCACTCTGGGCTATTGCCAACACTGTCCAAGACGATTCGACTGACAAAGACCCGCAACACCATTGTCCTCTGACGGAAGTGCAAGACTCTGGCCCCTTGGCGAACAAGGGCACGACCCGGCGGCCATACCAAACACACCACGCTCTGACAATGCACGCCAACGAGTGCCTCGAGATTCTTGATCACGAGTACAGCTCTACCGGCGGCCTCATGTCGATGCTTCCGACTGAAAAGGAGCACGACACGGACCAGCTGGCAGGCGCACGCAACTCCCTTCTCGGCCAGTGGCTGCTGCACCATCAGCACCTCGTCGCCCGCATGCATGAGCTCGAGATCGACTATGCCAATGCTCTCGACGTTCTAGCTGGCGAGGCTGTTGTTCCCAACCAGATTCTCCGCCGTGCTGGACCAGACGGCGTGTCCAAGGGGCGGGAAGTTGCATACCCCCAAGATCGCTACGTCCTCGTCAACGCGGGCGACGATGTCACCTCGTTCCTACACCGCAAGCTCGACCAGGCCGAGGCGCAGGTCGTGCAGAAGCAAAAGATATGGAAGAACGCCGGTGTGAGTGGCGAGCGCATGTGGATGAAGAAACGCGGCGGCGAATGGTACACCCGCGGCATCATCCCCATCGATGTGCTCACGCGCTTCTACCGCATTGCGGGCAAAGGGCATGAGTCGCCCATCTTCGTGCTGCCAGCGATCGAGCAGCACCCCGGGGTTGGACACACGCAGAAAATCGAGAAGCGGCCGACAGTGGTGTCCGTCGTGACGCCAGTCTTCCCCAAGCGTGTGTCCGAGTGGGAGCAGCAGTTTCAAAAGAAGATCGATCAGGCAAAGGAGACCGAGGTGGCCAACCGGCGGCTGGAGCGGGAGAGGGTTGAGATCGACGATATCATGGCTGTCAAGAACGCGGAGCTGCGCCGGAACAAGGAGGAGCTCGCGTTCTATGAGGCTCACTTCGCAGAGGGAGATGCAGAGACCTATCGGGCTATGGTGAGACAACTCCGGGCGTTGAAGGGGAAGATGAAGGAGCTTAGCATAGGCCTTCCGGCCGAGTATCGGCACTTGTTGGAGTTGGATGATGAGCTGGATGATGGACAATAAGGAGCTAGATTCTGAACGGATGAACTGTAGTTGGAGAATGAGTCAGGGGACGAGTTGCGGGAGATGCTGTCTCTGTGGTTTTCTAAGTTTACATTTTACCTCGGCGAGAGTAAGGAGGTGGGCTGGCTTTCATTACGGAGAACTTGCGACATGAGGGGCGTCATCTCTTGATGAGGCATTGGTCGGGAAGAGGTGGGATCATGAATGAGAGTTGCCTACTACGTCCCAATTCTTCTTTTCTTTTTTAAGCAAGAAATCACAGTTGACAATACCAAACTCGAAATTTCTGTCAATTTGAGGTAAAGTTGGGGAATTCATTTCTTCTGCATGTGAGAACACATAATTAGATACCATCTCCCGTCTCCCGTCCGGACGATGAACACTCGGATCTCTTACTGCATATTTTCTGTAAACGCATACCCTCGACCGCATACGGGCATAAACATGTCGTCACAGAGCATACTCCACGACTTCAACGCAACACCAATCAAAGCGACGGCAATGGTCACGATCTCGGGACATGCTCAAGATGCTGCTCCCGAGACAATGCAGTCTAAAAGGCAAACTGCCCATCTCTGCGGTTGGCTTTGGCCTCCGTCGACCCTTGCATCTGGCGCCCCCTTTCCTCCTCGACGACTATGTCCCCCGGTACATGACGCTGAGTTCCCGCGATGCCGCCAAGAAACGCTCATTGGCCTACTCCCACCTGCGCAACTGTAACCTATGCCCGCGTGAATGCGGCGTCAACCGGTACGAGACCACTGGCATGTGCCTCGTCGGGGACAAGGCCAAGGTCAATGTGATAGCTCCCCACTTCGGCGAAGGTCCGTCCACTTGCTTCTTTGTCCCTTGCGTCAAGAGGGTTTGCCTCGTGGTGTAGCACTGACTGACGGGCGGCTTTCACCAGAGCCTTGCATCCAGGGCCACCATGGCAGCGGTGCCGTCTTCATGAGCGGGTGTAACCTGCGCTGCGTCTTCTGCCAGAACTTTGACATCTCGCACCAGCGTAACGGCATGGACTTGACGCCGGAGGAGCTCGGGGACTGGTACATCAAGTTGCAGGAGGTGGGCAACGTCCACAACATCAACGTCGTCACGCCCGAGCATGTGGTCCCGCAGGTGGCTTTGAGCATCCTGCATGCGAGGGACCGCGGGCTGAGGGTGCCCATCGTCTACAATACCTCAAGCTTTGATTCCCCCGCATCTCTGGTCCTGATGGATGGCCTGGTGGACATCTACCTGGCCGACTTCAAGGTGTGGGACTCCAGCACGTCCAAGCGGCTGCTCAAAGCCGACGACTACGCCGCCACTGCCAGGGAGAGCGTCAAAGCCATGCATGCCCAAGTCGGCGACCTGTGCTTCACCGGCGACGGAATTGCCAAGAAGGGATTGCTGGTGCGACACCTGGTCATGCCCGGAAAGGAGGCGGAAGGGGCTGAAATCATGAAGTTCCTGGCCAAGGACGTCTCGGCCGATTGTTTCGTCAATATCATGGAGCAGTATCACCCGGATGCCCACGTCGGCAAGAAGAAGCGAGGTAAGGCCAAGGATGGTGAGATCGAGGAAGTCCGATATGCCGATCTCGATCGTGCCGTCACCGACAATGAGGTATCATCGATCCGAAAGGCTGCCATTGATGCCGGGCTCTGGCGGTTCAACGATCCACCCAAGCACGACGGGTTTGCCCTCTGAGAAAAGGCTCCAGATTTGTCTCTCGGGGCACATGGGAGAAAGCCAACCGTGTGTGTCAATCATCAAGCCCCTTGGTGCGTTCCAACGCCACTTTTCCCACGTCCCATTGAGTTGCTTTGAAGCAGCCCCGGTGACCAAGCCTGGAACAGACTCTGGGCCATTCCCAAGCATGCTTTTTAGCGGCTCAACTGAACAATACTAACTGCTGCGTCCTCTCCTATTCAACCCTGCCTGTGGCAAAAGAGCACGGATCACACCTGCGTCAGGGACAACCTATTGGTGGCACTCTAGCACGGAGGACTCAAGTAACCGACCAAGTGATGTGTTCGGGAGTCGGTGATAGGCTTCGTGAGGGCGCATCGAGAGAACAAAGCCCTAGGCTCCGGTCCAAGTATAGAAGCTGCTACGATGGTCTCTATCAGTAGTGAAAGATGCTGATCCGTTGAGGCATTTTCACCAGCATGAGAACGTGTGGTCGTCCTGAACCATCCTCAAGTCATTAAGAAAAAGACGTCGACCAAAACAAGATTACACCAAACATGGAACATATCTTCCCAACACCCCAGAATATAGCACATCTTCTACCCATGGATGCTAGAATTACGCCACCCCCGGAAAAGATGGAAGTCACATATCCCACAACGCTGAGCTGTGCTCCTCCATCAGAATCATCCGAGACTATCTCAGAGACCACACAGTCGTCGGATGGGGCTGCTACTGCCAATCCCTCGGCCACGAAGCGTCACCGAAAACGCCCGTCAGTCTCCAGAAGCCGCTCAGACATCACCCAGGGCCTCGTTCCACACAACAACCACAACAATCCCGTCTTCTCGCCCCGTCCTTACGAAAGCCTGTACACGGAGCGCGCCTACCTCTCTGCTTCGCTTCAGCTACAGTCAGCCAGAGCAGCGAACCTGATGAGACAATACTCCATGGCAGAGGCCCAGCATCAGAACCTTGAGGCAGGCAAGGAGCGCCGCCGCTTGCGAAAGTATCTCGGCCTTCTGAAGTCCAAGATCAACCAGGCGGTCGAGCAGGAAAGGGCAATCTTTGTTCGGCTCGGCGAGCTGTACGTGGAGATCCAGAGCCGCGAGAATTTGGCATGGGTTAGTGGCCACGGGCAAAGCTATGTGGATGGCTCTATGCCAGAGTCGCCTTCGGTGCACAGCGCCATATCGCCCATGTCTTGCAGCATGTCGACGCCAATCACGCCTCTCAATGCCACCTCCGCAGAGTTTGTCCCGCAGGGCTACTTTGAAGATTACCAACAGCTCTCGGATCCTCAATTGTGCCAGCAGGAGCCTGCAGATAATGGAATGACCCTGGACACAGTAATGGAGGAGGGGGAGGAGCCGTTGTGCAACCACGAACTGAGCCACGAATATGTCGATGGCGAGGTGGTCCAGAAGACGGATGACACGGGTTATGATTCAATGCCATGGTTTGATACCGGATTCAGGGCCAGGCGGCTCAGTCTTCCGTGTATCCAGACCGCGTGGCCGGAGACGTGAATGACTTTGTACATCCAGACTGCATGGCCGAAGACAGGGGTTGAAGAAGAAAAACACAAAGATTGTGAGGCCCTGGCGTTTGTAATGAACCAACATAGCTGCTTTTGTGGTGGGGAAGGTAGTCAATCATCTGTATCAAAAGTCAAGAAATCATTACCATCATTATTTTATGTCATTATTAACGTGATACCAGCCCCCGAATCCAGTCGGGTGATCCAAGATGTTTTGTATATGTACGCTGCAGCCATCTTGGCCGGATGTTACGAAATGCTTTATTCTACGCAAACTCTCCAAACTGGCCGTCGTCAAATCCTAGCTCCTTAGCAGACTGCTGCTGCTTCTTGACAACCTGGGCGCTGGGGGGGGGCGGCAACGAGAAGCCACCACCAGAGGGTCCAGGCGGCGGGGGAGGCAGCGCAAACGACTGCAGATTAGCGGCGCCGGAGCCAGAGGCAGAGCTTGATGAGGCGGGCTGGGCCTTGCGGCGGCCGAACTTGGAGCCGCCGAAGCTGACGGTGATGGTCTCGCCGTCCTTGAGGCTGTAATCGCGCTTGTCCTCCTTCTCCTTTTCCGCGGTCGGCTTGCTCTGCTCGCCCTCCCAGCCGAGGGCCTTGCGAGCCTCCTGCAGAGCAATGGACAGGTCGAAGGCCTCGCTGCGCTCTTCGAAGCCGATGCCGAGAGTGGCGCGGCGGCCCTGGGGATCGCGGACGGTGAGGGCGAAGAAGCGGCTGCTGTCGAGGACGGGCTCGACGACGGCCGGGGCGGTGTAGGGGGCGGCGGCGAAGAGCTGGCCGGTGGAGGAGTCCTCGAGGACGGCGTCGACCTTGAGCTTGGCGTCGGCGGCGGGGGATTCGTAGGCGGTCTCGACGATGCGCAGGCGGGCGGTGAAGATGTGGCGCTTGGGGTCGGCGGTCCAGCCGGCGGCGTTGTGGCCCTTGGTGGAGGCTAGAGGCGGGATGTTGTAGACGTGGACGGCGTTGGCGACGAAGAGGACGCGCTGGATGGCGTCGTTGGGGAGGGGGGTGCCTGTGGCGGGGTCCAGAAGCTCCATTGCGAGGTGGGATGGATGAGATGGGTGTGGAGAGTGTAGTGGAAGTGTCTGTGTATAGATGCAGATGTAGGTGAGATGGTTGTCGCCGTCGTTCTCGTTGTTGTGACGGTTGTTGTGGTGGCGATGATGTATGTTGAAGGTATCTAGAGGAGGACGTCGTGGTGGAGGGGCATGGCTCTTGGCGGAGGGGCAGACGGAAGCGGAAGGGACAGATGGAAGGGGCCACCCACTCAAGACTCCAGTTTTGGGGGCCATCTTGGCTGGCTTCAGGGTAGCAAAAGTAGCCAGAAATGACCAGGGTAGCTTGACTCGAGCCTAGCAAAGTGCCCACGATCCGTCATGATGCGATTCGGTAGGATGGGAGGGGAGGTTCACGCAAGTGAGTATACAGCCCATGAGCAAGGATTGGGCAATCCGATTGGTTCTATTCCACCTACATTCTGTCATATTTCCAGACATTTGCTCCTGCCTCTCCCTCTTTAAGCAGGGGATTAATAAGCTACCTCTAATATGGTGCGTTAACCCATTTCCCAACTCTGCACTCCATTGAAGAAGTGAAGACCGAGTGTAATCACCTGTATAAGCCGGTTAGCTGCACCTAACCTATTTATGTACTGCTCAGAATTATGTATACATCGACTGGGCAACCGGGTCCTTGCAGCGTGCTTCTTTCCCTTCCTTCCCCTCCACTCGCCTTTCGGCCCCGCTTCCAACCCACCGGAACGCAGCACAGCGTGACCCCGCCGCCAAAGAGGTTCCACGACTGACTGACTGACTCACCAACGTAAAAAACCCCCCCCCTTCTACCAAAACAGAACTTGGGAATATCCTCATCACACTAACAATCACGCTCCGCCCATCCGTTATTTCTTGCTTCAGTGCGCAATCTAGCTACTAGCCATGGCTACAGTCTCCCCAACGCGTTAGCAGCCCCTCCGCAATTCCCTGTTCTGGCCGAGCTAACGTGGTGGTTCTTTGTAGCTGCTGCCGCTGAGCAACAAGCAGCGCCCTCTCAGCCCACCTCTTCCGACTTCGAGTTCGTTACCCGCCCCTTTGCAATCCGCCCGCCTTGCTCTCTGACACTCCATCCCAGCATCGTCGCCACGTACCGCAGCCTCCTCGCCGACGACCCCTACCTCACCAAGCCCGTCGCCGCCATCGAATCCCTCATCGCCCTCCTCGGCTCCACGCCCTCCACCACCGTCTTCGAGACGCTCGACAACGTCAAGGTCCACTCCGACCGCCTCAAGGCCTCCGTCGCAAACCCCGTGCCCCTCTCCGCCGGCACCGACCTCTTCCTGCAGTACCTCGTTTCCTCGCTCCGCCAGCAGGACGGCAGCTTCGACGCCGTCCAGAAGCACCTCCTCGCCAACGGCCGCCTGTTCGCCGCACGCGCCAACGCCGCCCGCGATGGCATCGCCGACTCCGGCTGGCGTTTCATTCGCGAGGGCCAGTGCATCCTGACCCACGGCGCCTCCCGCTCCGTCATCGGCATCCTCGAGCGTGCTGTCCAGAACATTGGTGCTGCAAAGTTCAAGGTCATCTATGTCCGCGAGGAGACCCGCGTCGAGGAGAGCGACCGCGTCGTCCGCGAGCTCCGTGACAAGGGCATCCCCGTTGCCGAGATCGCCGAGGCCTCCATCGCCTACGTCATGGGCCTCTTGCGCCAGGTCAACATGGTCATGGTCGGCGCAGAAGCTGTTACCTCTAATGGCGGTATCATCTCCCGCATGGGCACCCTACAGATCGCGAAGCTGGCCTTCGAAGCCAAGGTGCCCTTCTACGTTGCCGTCGAGACCCACAAGTTCGCCCGCAAGTTCGTCATGGACCAGCGTGACATTGGCTTCAAGCAGGACATCCTGGACTTTTCTGTTGATTCCAAGAGCAAGCAGCCTTCCGATGCTGTTGACTTTACTGTATGTTCTCTAATACTTCTCTTTCAATGACAAGCCAGCTGACAACAATACCCACAGCCTCCGGATTACATCTCCAAGCTCATCACTGAAAACGGTATCAAGCTGCCTGGCTACGTCTTCGAACAGCTCCTCGACATCTACGGTAGTCTGAACGGTTGAGTGGTTCATGCCCTCTACAATCATAGCGCCGCGCCCATTTACGGACCGAGGACCCTCGCGACACGAACCCCGATGGTCCTTGAGCCCACCTAGGATGGCTCGACACGGCTTATAGAATCTCACCCACGTTGAGTCGATACGTGTCCAGAACCCATTATACGTAAGGGAACAATGCTATCGCTGCGAAAAAGAGACCCTGGGACTCCCGCAAGGCAGGGCTCCTGGAGAAGCTACGATGCGAAGCCACGAGCTAGGTCTGGTGAAGGGGAAGGGATTTGATGGAGGATGGAACAGTGACACCAGGGGAATAATCCAAAAATAGGTGTCCACCGCCCCTACGTTAGATGGTTTGGGAGATGACAGACATTACAACTTGGGAGTCATCATACCAAAAGTTAGGATAGGTTTCAGAAGTTAAGGACTGAAATTGGGTCCAATGACCCATCTTTTGCCTGCCTGAAGAAATTATATCATCCTACATCTTTCAAGATGGCCAAAATCGTTTACCTGACACCATCTTAACTAAGTATTCAAAACAAACCTCGTGAACCGAGAACCACTACTTTTGGCGTTGAAAACCCTCCGTCAACCTAGCCCCCAAGCCGAATCGCCTGTGCCAATATCGCATCACACCTTTGTTGCCTTTCGAACGAAACACACCGGAAGAAGCAGTGACCAACCCCCTTGACAAAGAGTCCCGGGGTCTTAAACATCCCGCACCAGCCTGGCACCGACCCACGCGTAGGGGTAGTTGCGCTGATACCAGTTCACGAAGCTTTTGCGACCCGCGATGCGCGGATGCGTGGCCCACGAACCCCCAAGCACGACGTTGTGCTTGCCGTCGAAGAAGTCGGCCGTGTACGCCGGGTATAGTGTCATGGGCTCGAACTCGGGGTATCGAGACAGCGCCGAGCTGGTCCACTCCCATACGCCACCCATCTCCGCCTGGCCTGCCAGCTTGTTGCCGTTGGCCGTCACCGCCACGGGGCGCCAGTGGCGGAAGCCGACGTTGGCGCCGGCGAGGTCGAGGAATAGTTCTGAAGAGCTGTCCTCGGCCGAGGTGGGAGACTGGGATGGCGGAGTCTCCTCCACTCCGTTGTTGACGAGGTGACTGTTGACGGATTAGCAACTTTACTCCGTAAAACAAGACAAGAAAGGAGTATCCCTACCCGTTGACTGCAGGAACCGTCTTCCCGAGAGTACGCTCTGCCTCTGCTCTCTTCTGCTTGCTAACATGCCAGTATATACTCTTGGCCTCCTCAAACGTGGGGATCCTTCCACCCATCCAGGATGCGCAACCTGCCAGCTCGTCGTACGAAGCGAACACCGGCCAGTCGAGGGCATGCTTGAGAGGCACGAAGCCATATACAGTTCGTACGAACTTGCCATGCATAAAAGAGTCTGGAACCTCCTTCGTGGTATGTCCGTTTCCTTTTCCGTTTCCTTTTCCGTTTCCTTTTCCGTTCCCGTTTCCGTTTCCGTTTCCGTTTCCGTTTCCGTTTCCGTTTCCGTTTCCGTTTCCGTTTCCGTTTCCGTTTCCGTTTCCGTTTCCGTTTCCGTTTCCATTTGAATGACCGTTTCCGCTGAAGCCATTGACCTCGCCGTTGAGGCTTCCGTTCCTGTTTGTTTCTTTGGATGGTTCAGAGGCCCAGGAAGCAGGCATTTGGTCGACATGAGAATTGTACATGTATTGAGCGTACTAAGAAGATTAGAAAATATGATGGAAAATGGCGTGCCTTACATACCTCTTCGTTGGTGATGGGACGCCCGTGAGCTTGGAAAGCGTGAACCTTTGCCTGACGGGCTGGCTTCTCATTGTCCCTGGGTCTACGTTAATTTTCTTGTTCCTGGTTTCACACGGGGGTTCGAACATACCACCCAAAATGGCACTCCGGATCAGTTCCGTCCTCAGGATCATCCATGCCAAAAGTGATGGTTTGCTCCGGGACGTCAAACCACTCGTTGGGAAGCCTAGCCTCATACGCCTGTTTGGCCAGCTTCTCAAAGTTGGGACGCACGGTATGGGGTGGAGGCAGCGTCCTATCGCTCTGCAGCATCATGTACAGCAGGGTCTCGATGTGCATCACCTCATGCTCAAAACCGACCCAGATCCCCCGCGCAACGTCCCGGCGAATCTTGTTCGGGCCATCCTTGTACAAGTCTCGAAGCCTGGAGCGAACGTTGTTCTGGTACACGGCAATTTCCTCGAGGGGAGGCCACTCGTTGGGGATCTCCGAGTGCGCGTGGCAGTGTTCGGGATTGTCGACGTCCGGGTCAATTCCGCGTTCGAAAATAGACCAGAAATACGAGGGCTTGGTAGCAGGTTCCTGGGTAGTCTTGGTCATCTGGATATCCAGAAACGTCGGGATGTGCCCCAAGTAGAAGATGCAGGCGTTTCGCAACTTGATGGGCTTCTCCATGAGCTCCTCGTTCGTAAGCATGCCCTTCGTCACCACGTCCCAGGCCGCCCATAAGGCCTCCCATTCCTTGATGGGCGGCAGCGGCCCAGATGCGTAGAGTGATGGGACTAAGCTAAACGGCATACTCGATTTCTGCAGCATGTGAAGCCCTGTAGGTTCAACTTGTTAGCCTCTGTCCTCTTCTCTATATTCAGCGTCGACTTGCAACCTCCACGTCACCGAATGTGTCTCAGTCACACACTGCTCACACACCGGGCTGCATTGGGAAATACGAATATGCAGCCCTCCCTCAACGGTCTGCAGAGGTCGTCGAGAACCGCGGGGTAATGCTACTCCATACCCAATCCCGTGTGGGGAAATCGATAGTCTGGGGCAAGAAAGTCGGTCACGCTGTGTTTTGACTCACCATATTCGTCTCCCCGAGTCCAAAGCCCAATCTCGGTGAGACCGGCTGCGGCCCAAAGCCTCTCGGTTTCCGCCTTGGAATACTTCAGGCTCCGTTCGATTTGGATCCGCTCGTGGGGCATTATGGTCGACCCCAGGACTTCGGTGCTGCGGATAGGAGCGACAAATGCCTGGTGGCGACCTCCCTCCTCATCGTATACGTATTCGCCTATTACTCTCCAGTTTTCCACATTGAATAATTCTTCTCCGAAGAGCTCATTGGCGTAGGAGAGGCCGTTGAGGACGAATCTGCATAATATGTGAGTGGCTAAATGAGGAAGTCAGACCAGTGTTAGCTTACTGGTGAGTGAGACCCTGCTCGTCTAGACCGGAAACATGTCAGCATTGAGCATTCTTGGCATCCCTAATGAGACTGCTCACCATTGTACGCATGGCTGTTTGGTTTGTTAGTTCTGATAGCAGCGGAAAGGCCCGCGTCACTTACTAGACCTTGGCGGAGTCGCTGCACGAATCAACACCAACAAGCAAAGTGTCTGAAGGCTGGAGGACATCTGCGAAGCCTCCCAAAAAGTCGGCAGCTTCATCACGATGGAAATTGCCTGGTGGAATGCGGATTTTAGAACCAGTGGTGCGCGGCGGGCCGGGAGGAACGTACCGATACTCGAGCCTAGGTGAAGAATGCACTTGGAGCGTCCAACCACGGAGGGATGTTTCAGCCACTCCCTTCCATCGTCGTAGGTGCCCAGGAGGCCGTGACACGAGACGTATTTGAAGTCAGGAACCTGGGCCAGAGTACGCTCTAGCTCTTTACGAGACAAGTCCAGGGCAAAGTACTGTATGGGCTTCTGGAGGTCCTCAAATGCCTGCAGTACTAGGCACACCTTGCGAAGGTTTCTACAACCGTCTGTCAGAAACCAATCAGTGATATTCCAGGAGTGGACCAACCCGCTGCCTAGTTCAATGAGCATTGACCCTTCCGGGATACGGCTTGCGATATCCGCCGAGGCTTTCTTCAGAACCTCAATCTCATAGTTGGTCAGGTAGTATTCATCCAAATACGTGATCTGCGCAAACGTGAGCCATGGTGTCGGGGGGCTTGGTGATGAGAAGACCGTACCTCCTCAAACAGCTGCAAGCCCCTCTCGTTGTACAAGAGGAGGGTGGGGAGCTTCCGTGGGCCGTCTTCAGGGTTGAAGCTGGAGATGACGTCCCCCTTCAGGTTGAATTTGACATATTCACCGCGAATGTCAATGATTTCCGGTGAGCTCGGAGACGACTTGGCGTTGGGCAGAGATTTCAATGTCTGGACAGAGACAACGTGCGCCGAGGCGGCAGATGGCATGACGAGGGCAAGAGCGGGAGAGGCAATGGAGGGCGAGGTAGCTCGAGGCGAGTATCCCAGAGACTAGAGACGGGAGGGACAGAGATACGAGAAGTGAAGATAATGATGAAGATGGTGATGGGAAAGAGAAGTGATTTATTAAAGAAGAGAAGCAAGTAGTAAGGTAGGGAGTAGGGAGTAGGGAGTAGGGAGTAGGGAGTAGGGAGTAGCTACTGTACCTTGGGGGCTCGTGGTACGCAGTTAGGAGTAGAAGGCGGCTCCCCAATGGCCTCCCCCCCTCCCAAACAAAACCCCAAACCTGTCTTTGAGAACTTGGAGGTACCTCATAGCATGATTCCTCAGTCCAGTGGAGACGCCATAGACCCAGGCTAGAGCCAAATAACGCGGGGGGTGGACACTAGTGAGTCGTCATGATGCTCGCAGCTCATCAAAGCATCCATCGACGGCAATTGCTTTGGCTGATTCGGCAAGGGAGCTTACGGAACGAGCCCAGCGCAGGAACCGAGGCTGACCTGTCTCCGCATGGGAAGTGCCTGTGCTGTCCTGTGCTGTGCTGTGGGCGTGTTTGCGTCCGGACCTCTCAGCGTAAATCATTTCGAAATAAGTTTGTCATGACCTGCAAGCCCAAACTTCCCAGCATCAGCAACTGTGGAGAGAGAGTGGGAGGAGTTGGGGAGCTAGCAAATCAGCGGCGTTATCGACATCAAGCCCCACGCCCCACAAGCGTGGAGGTGATGCTGGTAAGAAGCTCACGAGGCCACTCCCCCAGGGAAAGAAAGAAAAGGGACAGGGAAGCGTCCCCCCCCCCCCCCCCCCCCCCTGGAGGTGTGGCGGAATGTCCGGAGAATTTGGGAAAAGGACGAAGAAAGGAAAAGAAAAAAGAAAAAAAAGTAAACGTTGCTTGCTGAATCGGGTGCTCGGCAGGTCGGAGCTCAGCGCCAGCTGGTTGGATCATTGATGTGCATGATGATGGACAAGTTAATATCCGGGCTCACCACCTCGCGTTAGTCGACCGGAGGAGGAGCTACCCCACGCTTTCGTGCAGGAAGCCAGCCAGGCAGCTGGGTCTCGGGTGGCCGCGCCGGTGGGAAAGAACATCAACAAAATCCACCAACCCAGTTAATCGTGCCACCTAGGAGTAGGTAGTAGGTAGGTACGAAGTACAGTAGTGTGCTACTTTTAGTGTACTAGTACTTTGTGGTGTAACTTCCTGGTGTACTTAGTTACTGCACTGTAATAATGATCCCGATCTGAAAGATGAGATCCACGAGATGAGATGAGATGTGGTTAGATACCAAAGCCGCGCCTCAGAAACCAAGCTGACAAAACATCCATCGTCCTTGGTCCTTGGTTTTTAGTTCTTCCATGACTCGGACCATCGCAGCTTTTGTCCAGGCACCTTACAAACCGGGGGATTCGAACCCTTCTCGCCGAGGAATTGACGCGTCGACTTGCAGTACCAAGTACCTTGTCCTGCGTACTTGTTACCACGCCAGCCGGTGAGGGAGGGGGGGAAATTGATTCCATGCTATGTACTGTACTGTACTGTACTGTACGCCGACTCTATGACTTATTCTCGACGTCATCCCCCCTCTCCCCCTAATTCTTTTTTGCCTGCGCCCTTGGCGTTACAGGCTGCTGCTGCTGCTGTTGTGCAACTTCAATGGCCTTGTTGGAATCCCACGGGCGCTTATTGCAGTTACGATGGCCTCCTGTTTGTAAGTCTAAATACCCTTCTGGTAATTGGCTGTTCGCCCACTGTGTCGTGGAGCAACCCCTGCCATCCATATGCCCGAATAAGCAAGTCGAGGCCGGCCAATTCCGACGAGTCCACAGCTGCAGTGTAACCTTTACTCGTTGTGTAAGCATAATTTCCTGCTTGGTGTCAACGAGTCTCACCAACAGGATGCGGCCAAGACCAAACAAACCCCGCTCCAATGTTGGTGTCGAAACGGAGAAAACTGGACCTTGTACTCCGTAGTGCTGACTTCTGAGTTATGACCCTGATGATGGCATGGCTTCGGCGCTTTCTCATATAGTAATATAGTAATATAGTAATATAGTAATATAGTAATATGGTAACATCCATTCCATCATATCGTTGGAGACGCCGGAGCTGTTTTACTTATCATGGGTCATCGTCATCGCTCCTACCAACAACACATACATTTATCAAGCAGTAGCTAAAAGCTGACAGAAGTCATAACTCGATGAAAACCCCGGAAAGAGGACATTCGCAATTAATAAATAGCCCGATACATACTTTACCCCTTTTGTCTAGGCCTTCTTCTAACGCCAATCACCCCATAACAAGGAACAAGTATTTCCACCCACCCATCGCGCGTCTACGTCGTTGCTCATAAAAAACCCAATGTCCGCATATTTCTTCATCCTTCATCCTTCCCTTCATTCATCACCATGACATAAATCTTTCGCATCATCCCCGGTCATTCAAGGTGAGTCCCACCGCCTAATTTCCCAACCCCCGAGAACTCCTCTAGGTCGTTCAACATCTTTCCCATACGCTGCGATTCGATCAAACTTAGTTGGTCCAAGGAGAACTCCGGCATCTCCCCCGATAGCGTCTCGGGCTCGGTTCCCGGGAGTACCAGCATGCTCCTGTTGTGTGCGACGGCAGTCCTGGGAGTGAACCGGTGGTCGCCTCCAGAAACACCGTCTCTTCGGGACTCCATGCTCAATGGAGGCGAGACTGATGGGCCAGATCGCATCATAGACGTGTTGTTGATAGCCGTGAACGGCATTGCTGGATTTGATCTGGGTGTTCGTGTGTAGTCTGCTCCTGCTTGATAATTTTCCGATAGCCCCATCGGAGAGCCTCGATCCGTAGTGCTTCCCCGTGATCTATCCGACCCATCGTGTTGGTTCGAGCGCGATTCATCATCCACCATCATGGCGAAGTCTCTCGGGGCTCGACCCGCTTGATTCTTCCACTCTTCAAAACCAACCCCATCGCCGCCCAGACGGATGCTGAGCTGTCTGTCCGATGCTTCGCGCATAGAATCACTGCTTCTAGCTCCCTGCAGGAATCTGGTCCCAGCTTGCGTGTAATATCGATCCATTTCTTCAAGATGCTTCAAGTAAGTTTGGGCACCCTGCGTGGAAGCTGCCATCTTATGTAGAGCCTGATAAGCCAATCCCGTTGCCGTACCCTTAGTAATCTCGAGGCTACCATCCGCCCGTCGATCAATATCTCCCTGGCTTACCATCTGATGTTTCGTATCCATAAAAGGGAAGTGGTGAGCATAGACTCCAGCAAACCCAGCCGACCAGACGGAGAATAAAGACAATGACGACTGGGGTAATTTGTCTCTGCAAATCTCCACAAGATCCACAATATCTCGACCAGCTTTGAAAAACGTCTGAGTGACCTCTTCCCAGAATCCACCTGGGGTTTGGTGTGGAGAAATTAGCGGTGGAATAAACGGTCCTTCAGGCCTACTGCATCGGAGGGGCAGAAAAGGAAGATGCTCGCGATGGAGCATCATCAGGCAGACCGAAACGAGCATATGTAACGACACGTACATGCTGGTAGCCTGATGGTTTTCGTGTCGATAGTAGTTTTGTCGCGAGAATGTGAACGTGTCCGGGAGGTTGTGTAAGAATTGGTACAATTTCTCCCGCAGTATCCCGAAAGTAGAATGTTTCTCCCACGGAGGTAGTCGTTCTCGCAAGCGGCCACCCGTCAAGGAGTAGTTGGATATTTTTGCCCAGATTTCGACCAACTGTATGAACCGACTCAATACACTATCATCGTTGACCGTTTGATTCATGACGTCACCGTCGAAATTTAGAAACCCCGTGTTAACGTCCAATGCGAGATCGAAAGCCATCTCTGTGCACGGTAGTTGGATTCGAATGGTGTCGGGTTGGATCATGGATACACGCTCATTGCCACATGCCATCATGCGATCAAGTATCAGACAACTGAACATGGTGCGTCGTCGAATCTCTCTGATGATCCCGATCTCCGAGGAACTTCCTCGAGCCCTCTGAACCAGGTTGGCGCCTCGACTCGGAAACCCCTGTTCTCTGACCAGCTCGTCATCGAACCCCAATTTCAACATCTGCGCCATGCGAATAGCAATGCCAACGTACATCCAGGCGGCAGGCCCACCCGACGGGCTTCGTTGGCTCCATTCGAATAGCCCGAGCATGAGGAAAACCTGGACCCTTTCCACAGTTACAACAGAAATAGCTGTTTTCAAGGGTCCAAGTGCGGTCGTGAGGACATTGACGAAAAATTCGGATGCAGCAGACGGGTCGGTTTTGGACTGCGATGTCCGTGGTCGAGCACTGCCACCTTGCGTAGTCGACAGATGTGCTACATATTTGACAAGATCTGGGTGAAACCGAGATGTCAAGGTCAGGACACCGAGAAGAACCAGATTCAACTCGGCTGAAGGCTCGTAGTTCGTTCTTTGCTTGAGGCTCATTTTTTCTTTCAGGGTTGGAAGATGAAGGAAAGACAGCTCAGTTGCGAAATGCAGTCTGTAAATGTTGAGTAGTTGGTCCCACAGCTCGGTCGTCAGAAATGGGTATGAGAGGACCTCCTCGGCGTAGGCCGCAGATTTCTCATTGTCCAAGACCGGTACTTCATCCACCTTCCTAACCCGTTTCCTTTCGTGGGTTCCGTCTTTCTCCTGTCGAACAACAGCTGGGGGATCGTTTCGCTTAGATGGGAGGGGCGTGGCCTCGGGATATTGGCACTGATGCCCTCCTTTGATGCATGTGTCGCAGGGACTGTTGCCCCCATCGTTGTCACATTTGATCTTTGAACGACGGCACCTCATGCAAGCAATACTAGATCGCATAGGGGGCCTCATCTTCAATAACTTCTTTCCATCCCTGGTGCCAGGAGGGACAGATATCCTTTGCTCATCGACATGTCCTCTGGATGGCTCGATGCCTAGACCCTCAGACCCTGGCCGGGGCTCCTCTAAAGATTCAGTCCGACGAAGGGCCGCTGTAGCCTCCGAGGCCGTGTGGACCTCTTCGAACTTTCGCTTTGGGGTGGACTGACTCGAGGACACGTTGGACAGCTCATCTGCTTCCGGGTCCGGAGGCGAGAGAATAGATTGAATGCGAAGTTGGGAAGCAATCGTGGCGAGTTGGGCCTCCAAAAAGGGCCCTGGAATTTGAATTTGGATAGACTGCTAGCGCATTAAGTAATGATCGACGAGATGGCGAGTGTACCAGTATCTTGAACCGGGCTCGTAGCATATGGAACGTGATCGAGGGTGGTTTCGAGTGGGCGGTCAGTGCTGTAATTTGTTGGGCCGTTGGAGGGAAGAGATAACTAGAAGGGGCAGTTCGGAGTATGGTTTCGATATGACAGGAAACAGCAGAAAGCACAGCACGAAGTCATGCAATTTCTGGAGACGACGTAGATGGAAATATGTTAGAGAAACCCTGACCGATCCACGTGGCAATGTGACAACTCGCGGGGTGGGATGTAACCAAGACGACAGATCGCGCAAGCTGGCCAATATCAGGCTATGCGACTAGGTCTTAGGAAGAGTTTGAATGCTTGGGGTCTCGGATATGTAATGAAGCCTCTGGGCGAACAAGTGTAAGAGCCAAATGATGGGCGGACAAAGGAGGATAGTGAACAAAGCAGCAAGAGAAGTAATCTATGGGGAGGATGCTCAAGGTAGTTTATGTTGTCACCTGGCGGGCGATCAGGTTATGAAGTTGAGTGAAGGAGAGATCGGTTGTCTTGGCAGAAGGGCGAGCAATATTCCCGAACCGACGAGCAACACTCCGTAGAGCCCAAGGCAATAGTTTTGACCTGTCAGGGAGGAGGGACCTACTGTTTCCAGCCCCGGATCCCAAGCTGATGGGATGGACACGTACTGAGCCCCTACCTTGTACTAAACCTTGCCGAGAAACCTGCGTGCCAGACGGGCCGGTGAGCTGGGTATCGGAAGCCGCTAAGGGCGTGAGTGATCCGTAGCCATGACCTCCCATCCGATCGCCGACCCCACAGCGAGCATGGCTCCCAGACCAACGAAGCTGAATCTGGAGCCCGTTTGGCTGTCCCTGACTCTCTGTGCCGCCTCCTGGACCCCAAATGTGGATGAAAATACTAGTTCGTATGTCAAAGCCGAGGCGGGGGCTACCGGGGATCAGGGCATGGTCTCTGGGTCGGGTTCCCACGCCATCGCACTTCGAGGCAATGCTTGCACGTAATCCGGCCAGTTGGATGCGGTCTTTCGCATGGCAACCTTGGAATCAACGTATTTTTCTTTCTTTTTCTTTGCGAACGAAGGCGAGAATGTCTAGTCCAGTAGCAGACGACGAATCTTAGATAGAGACTTGGTTTCGAAAGCTTAGACACGAAGATACTATCATCAACTGCTTAAAGTTGACTGCTGTTCTCGGACTGTCGGATGGATTTTTTGCTCTGCCATGTCCGCGCCCAAGCGCGAACCTGAGCCTTAGCGAATGATTTTTGTTTTTCTTGCCCTTTCCTAGAATTGGGTCATCCCGACGAAGCGACTCGCTGTTGTCGTTTTGGTTCAAGTTATCATCGGGAGGCTGACGCCTCGTCCGACCGGGGATACCTCCGCACCGCCGGAGCGGATAGGAACAAGACTAAATTCCTGCGTGGGCGATGGTGGCGGCGCTATGATCGTCCCAGGAACCCCTACCTGCGAAATGATGTAATGATGTGTAAAAGATATCGGCAGGAACCACGGATAAGAGAATGAGCCTCTGCTCTGGTGGTCCACCATCGAGTCTGAGGAGCCCTAGCCAATATCCGAAAGCCCCGAAAGCTCTGGCAACGGCCCGGTGGGGTCCTGATGATGATCTGATCTTACCGAAGGAGTCTGAAGCGAGTTGCCGTAGTATAGGAACTAGTCACCGTGAGGTCTGTCCGCCCACACCTAACTGTCAGCGGATAGGGCCAGTGGGTCGAGGCGAGACCTTCTGCGACCACTCGACGGACATGCGTATTATTTCCTCCCTTTCTTGTTTCCTCCTTGTCCTGGCTGGGACTGATGCTCCGCTCACAATCAGACCTAAAAGCGAAACCTCGGTGCCGATCACTACGGGCCGGCAGTTGTTTTCTCGCTCTTGTGTCCGGTTCCCCGTTGGCCCCGTTAGGCATGCCGCCCGACCAGTCATCACCCTCAGCGGAGGGTTTCCCTTACAATCTTTTTCGGACGCCCTGTCACACCATGGGATGGGGGTTTTCACGGGACCAGGGACCGCTGCGTACACGCGGGTCTAGCTACCATCCGAGAAAGCTCGCCCTATTGATTGGGATCAGTGTGTTCGGCAGGGATAATCGGTCGAGAGGACTGTGTAGAGAAGATGTCAAGGATGATGACGGCTGAGGTGACGACCATGGAAGCAAATGGGTTGAATCCTGGCGGACCTGTAACCGTTTCGAACTGACGGTTTCCAAGGACGGTATCCTGATCGCGTGCTCGCTCCTTGTTGTCTGTTGAGTAATGGGGATAATATGTGACCTCCCCCCCAGTATGTCGTACAAGAACGAAACGATTGGATTTACCCATTACCGGCACGGGCGGCCGTGCGGCGCCTAGGGCATGAGCCAAGGCATCGGTGACCTCCCACCTCATCTACTATGTACGGATGTGAGGGAGCGCCGAGATCATGAGTATGGGGGCGGTGTGTGGAACCTGTTCATCTGTCAGTGGCGCGATAATGACTGAGCAGAGGGCAGGGGGCCCTAGGGTTCGACAACGATTCTAGTTGCTGAGATGCCCCATTATGCCAGTTTAGTTGAGCTCGAGCTCAGTAGAAAAGTCGTTTGATTTAATTAATAGTTTCCTCGCTTGTGCAATTCGTCGAGTCAAGTAGTTGTCAGGCCTTGTTGGTCTGTGTAATTTGCTCCGTGCCTAGGCCGATCCATTGTTGGAGCGGCTTGAGAGGAACGATGTCTCGAACAACAAACATCTTTGGTACTTACCAATGCCTCGCACAGTTGAGAGGACTGATAGCAACGGCTGAGAAGACATGGGCACAGTCCCGAGAGACTGGTATTTGAGAACTGGGGTAGCAGTTCTGGGCTGATGATGGCTAGGTTGGCGATGTGACGAGGAAGACAGTCTCGTATTTCCGGTTATACGTTGGCTATCTTAGGCTACCTCACTTGACTGGCTGACTAGCAGGATGACAGCTTGACAGTCTGACAGCCTAGCAGCCTCGCAGGCCTAACACGTGTGCGTCGAGCCTGTCGCGGAAGTCTAGGCCATGGTTCTTTCCCCGTTTCGAAGAGATCCGGAAGGAGCAGGCCGAAAACAGAGGTGTGCATGCTGTGACAGGTAGCCAGGTACTAATTGGCTGGTGGAGCAATGGAGTTGCTGACCAAAAGTGGACGCATCCGGGCACAGGTCACGAGGGTGCTCCACCGTAGTACAAGTTAAAAGTTACATGTTACACGTCAAGTTACAAGATGAACCTTCTGCCTGAGTCCCTGCATCCCTTTCGTTCTCCCTGCATCCATTGACAGGTTTGCCTGTGATATCTTGTATTACTTGGATATCCTCCCTCATTAACTATGGTCAATCCTGCATATAGCAACGGTAACTGCTACTGCCTTATTGAGTACGGAGCAAGTAGTAAGCAATAGTTTGCTGTCTTAGTGCGAGGACGGACAGTGGAGGTGCACAGCACACCACCCGTCCACCATCACGGCACCCCACCAAACCCCCCAACCGACATCGACAGGGATTTCAAACGTTAGTTTGTGTACAGTATCTCATGGGTCTGGGGAGTGAAAGATGAGAGGTCTATTCATTGAAGAGGTGAATTTGATTGGCAGCTTTCGATACTTCAATACTTCATTCTTCGCCACTCGATCGGGTATCTTTAAGCTGCTATTCTCAGGGAGAGATACTTAAAAGTGGAATACTGGGTCAAGTACCGAACTAACCTTTGAAATCCCTGTGGGCTGTACGCGAAGCTGAGCTGTGTGACATGTCTGGGCGGGGATGCGACGGCATCTCTCCACCGCACCACTTCGCCCGTGTCTCACAGTGAGCTTGTTTTTGTGTGAGACACAAAGTGGTAGCCTAACGGAGGTGGAGGACGCCCAGTGACATTCAGCTGGGCACTTCCGGGCCTAGCCAGGTAGAGGAAAATGCCTGCATCCTGAGTCGTGACGCTGACGGGATGGCTGAACACGGCCCGTGGCTTAACCCGAACACCACAGCGGAATGGGATCCAGGTCTCCAAGAATCATGGCGCCAAATCCCATACCACCAAACACCACCAATACCACCGACATCACACAAGTAGTGGCGACACCCACACCTCCGCCCACCAATGACGTCGTCGCGATCGAGAGGCCTCACGGCTTCGCACACGCATAAGCGCCCAAAGACGCCGCTTTCTGCTCGCTCGCATCACTCAGACGAGGGATCCTGCGTCGCATCGCACACAGGCGACCAACACCGCCTTCCAGTTTGGACTGGTTACCGCTCAACTCCACCCGCGCGCGCCCGCCGACGGCCAATTCCCATCTTCGAAGGGCGCCTATTCAACCTATTCCTTGACTGCGTCGCTCATCGCGCTTGTTCTCCTATTGTCCCTTGTACTGCATATAACCCGTTAACCCCTCCAATCCGTCCGTCGCTCCTAAGCTTGGCGGTGGGATCCTCTTTCTTACTTTCTACCTTAATTCTGCCCTGACCGATCTATCGCGTCCTACCGGCCGTCACTCACTGCGCTGCGCTATTGCAAACTGCAACACGAAGCCACATCAACAATGGCTTCGGGACACAATGTAAGTAACATATCTCTCACCCCCGTCCCACAGCCCTGCTCAAGGACCTCCGTTTCCTCTTTCCTTCCTTTCTCCCTTTCTCCCTCCCCGCTCTGGTCTCCCGTTGACGCAATCTATCGCTCAGGATCCAAAACTCCTCTATGCCGTCGAGGGCATCAATGCCTACCACATCTCCAATGGCAAGGAGAAGTCCCTGACCCTGTCCGGGTCTCAGACCCTGTCGCTCCTGATGGTCCCAACCTCGTCCGGTTTCGCTGATACCTCAGGGGTCGGCGCCGGCGAGGAGGACTTCTATCTTCACCTTCACCTCCCTCCCGAGCTCGACCTTCCACTTCCCGCCACGACCCAGATCTACCACCAACCACCTACCAGCTATCTAATCCCTCGTTGGGATCTCGGACCTGACAGCGGCGCATTCACCCGCATCGAATTCCCCGCCCCTGGCTCCAGGAAGGGTGTTCAGGAGGACGTCGACACCTTTGAGACCATCCTAGCCCAGTGCACTGCCTTCCTCGAGCGAGCTCCTCCTCCAAGGCAAAGATCCTCCAAGGGATCCCCTAAGGAGTCCTCTCAAGGATTATCCAAGGGATCACCCAAGGGATCCTCCAAGGCTGCCATGGAAAAGGACCGTGAGGCTGCTGAAGAGCGCCTTCCCGCCTATAACCCGGCCGAATACAGCCCTGGCCAGGCCTATGTGCAGGGCAGCCATAGCTCGCACCCTGGTGGCAGGATTGTGCTTGTCGACGAGGAGGATGGAAGCGTTATTGGCGAACTCACCGACAGCTACCAGATAGTTGAGGATAGTGCCATCCGTCCTGGATCCAAAGGTACGTCCACTTCACGATCGCATCGCAACAATCCCACAACTCGCCAATCAAACAATACTAATTCTCACCCAGATCCTGTCGAAATTGCTCTTCCTGCCGATGGTAGTCAAAATATCTCCGTTCAGCCTGTATCCCAGGGATACGTCGAGATGGACCATCACCCCGCCTACAAGAAGTCATCGATCGTATCCAGTGCCTCCAAGGCTTCCCGCCTCATTGTCACCACATCCGACATTGTTTCCAAGACGATGCAAAGCCAGGCCAGTAACTTTACCAAGAGCACAAAGCCCGTTGCCACGCCCGTCACATTCGCCCCCGCCACGCATGAACGTGTCCGTCGCATCAATCAATTCTCTACTAAAGCAGCCGTTGTGTCCGCGACAACTGTCGGCGCCATTGGAAACGTGGCACAGAACTTGGGTGCCAATCTCTCCCGTCGAAAGGACGGCCGCGCCCGAGGTTACGATAAGGACGGGAAGCCCATTGACACGTACAAGCCCGGTGTGCTCAACAAGAGCTTGATGGCCTTCAACACCGTTGTCGATGGTATCGAGCAAGCCGGCCGAAACTTACTCACTGGCACATCCAGCAGCGTGACTACCGTCGTAGGCCACCGCTGGGGCGCCGAGGCTGGCGAGCTGTCCAAGCACCTCGGAGGTGGCTTCAAGAACGTTGGGCTTGTCTACATTGATGTGACGGGTGTATCACGCCGCGCCATTCTCAAGAGCGTGGCTAAGGGCATGGTCGTTGGTAAAGTTAAAGGCGGAGGCGAGGTCATCGTGGGAGGGACCGACAACAATAGCACTGCGGCTCTCATTACCGAGGGTAGAGAGAAGGGAAATGGCAAGGACGCCTACAGCACACATAGCGATGCGCGCAGCACATTCAGCGACTACGATCCCTACGGCAAGAAGCCTGCCAGGGGACCCTTTTAATGAGTGATGGAAACGACGGGTTATGACAATGCCTTTTGCTCTTGTTTGAGAAGCTCTTGATGGATGTCGGAGATCAGGACAAGGATGAAGCGATGGTGAAAATTCTAGGTAGCCGAGCCGGTTGATTAATGATTAGTTTTCCCAAAGATAGGATATACGCAGCAATGAATACGAACAATGTTCACCCGGAACTTGAATCCCATAAAGCATCTTTTAACATGTGCACCAAGGCTATCCTTCCTTCCTCTTGAGGCGCTCGAGACCGCAATGTAGAATTGACGTCACGTGTTGTCGCGGGGCATGATACACGTCCATCGCGACGCGCCATCTTATCGTCCAGATGCCAGAATTCCTCAATGCCTTGCTGGAAGAGGCGAGCCTAGACGCCAACAACTAAAGCAGCGACCTAGACGATGGTAAATGCCACGGCTTGGTCTCGTCAAAAGTCTCTTTGACTGTAACACTGCGACGTCTACAGCCTACCTGCTGCTACTAGTAGGCTGAAGATCATCCACACAACTCCCACCAACAACGTACCCCACCACAATCTCCAACCCGCGGCCGCATCACCGGCCGGTCTGGTTCATGTGCCGATTTGAGCTCATCGGCGTTATTATCCTTACTCTCCGGGATCTGCGCAGGCTGATCAAGTCCAGAAAAGTCCAGAAACGGTGCGCATTTTCACATCCAAGACAAGACCCCCTAATGCAACTAACTCGCAACACCAAGCCCACTCCCTCACGAGCCATGCTGCACGAGATCCTTCTTTCCCTCTCGGGCCACCCGTCCCCTCTCCTGCGAACCGACGCCCCTGAACCTCATGCCCTTGCCGCCATCTCTCTTCCCGAGCGCCAACTCCTAGCGTCGACTGCCCACCTCAGCAACGTCCACGTCAAGCTCATCAGCTACACCGCCCAGATTGCCGACTCGCACCCCTCGACCATCTGCCGCGCTGTGTCCACCGCCATCGACTCCATCCACCTCGTCGCGTTCCAGCGAAAGGTCCTTGCGGTCGAGGAGAGCATCCTGCGCGATGACCCGGAGCTCGTGGGCGCGTACAACATTGTTCCGCTGACTGCGGTGGTCGGCGAGTTCAAGGAGTGGACTAGGAGGATGGAGTGGCTATGGGAGATGGTGCAGTTCATGCATGTCAAAAACAAACAAGGCAACTTGTGTCATGGCGCACAACTCATGGATCGGTTGAGAACTGAGCTGCAGAGCGGTTATCAGGACGTGGTGGCAACGGCCATGAGCTTGGTTACTGTGGCCGAGACGGCCTGGCTAAAGCAGGTCTCGGCCTGGATACTATACGGAAGACTTCCAAGCTTTGGGAGCGAGGATTTCTTTGTACAGAAGGCAGAGGGGTCTGATGAGGTTCGTTCAATATCCGAAATGTGGCTTACAAGCGCTGATTTCGTGTATAGGAGTACGCTTCATTCTCCAGTTTGCTACCATCTTTCGTCACCCCAGCCACGGCGTCGTCCATGCTATTCATTGGCAAGTCTCTCAACCATGTACGCGTCAGGAGCAGTGTGGACTCGGGCCTTCAAGGTCTTGATCAGCTATCATCGAAACTGCAAGAGCTGGCGGGCCTGACCTTTCCCCTTAACAGCGCCGAGTTCTCGAGAGCCATAACCGCAATTCGGCTGTCCCTCTCCGAAAATACACTACAGAAGCTCCTCCCATTGGCTAGGGTGGTTGAGATGCTACAGCTCTTGCGAGACTTCTTCCTCCTGGGCCGTGGCGAGTTTGCCATGGCGTTGACTCAGGAGGCAGATGAAAAGATACGCAGCCGTTGGAGGAGGGTGGACAATTTAGCTTACGAAAAGGGGGACGGCCTTAAGAACATCACCATTAAGGAAGGAGAGGTGGCTGCTGTCCTTGGGAGGACCTGGACAGTGCTAGCATCAATGCAAGGTCAGCATGCAGAGGAAGACGAGCAACTCGAGCTCGCTAGGGATCTCCTCCGACTTAACCTCACCAAGACGAAAGGCGTCGTCCCTATCGGCGCTGGCTCTGGCCTGAGTCAAGATGCCGCGAACATCCTCGCCACATCTCCCTTTCGAAACCTCCTCTTCTCCGTCCCGTCCGTCCTCTCGATTCAGATCCCTCCACCACTAGACATGGTCCTCTCGCCGTCGGACCTCCAGCTGTACTCCTGCGTCAACGCCTACCTGCTGTCCATGCGCAGGGCGCACCTCCGGCTAACGGACTTGTGGAAAATCACTTCGCTGAGACGTCACCATCCTGCGCCCAGAGGTGGGCGCGAACAAATCGTCCTCCTCAGGGACCGGTGGACCGCACGGTCCTCGTCGATGCGCAGTTCGTGGACAACCGCGAGCGCTACCATCTTCTTCCTCGCAGAAACGGAGGCCTATCTACAGACGGAAATCGTCGGAAGTTTGTGGGAAGGCTTCCACTCATGGCTGCTGGCACACCAAGGAAGCCGGGATCCCCGCTCCGGTGCAACAACTCCAGCAGCCCGACCAACCACCAAAGACGGCGAGAATGACGACGATGATGAAGAGGAAGAGGAAGAGGAAGAGGAGGATATCTGGCTACGTGAAGACGACAAGCCTGGAAATCTTCAAGACACGCCCACAAACCCAAACTCCAACCCCTCGCACGATCCGCAGACCCTCTCCACCGCCCACCGCCTCTACCTCCGCACCCTCATCCACCGCCTCCTCCTCACCCAGCCCAGCTTCACCGAGCCGCTTTACACCCTCCTGATCCACATCGACCACCTCGTGGCCCACCTGCACCGCCTGCACGCCATCTACACGTCCCTGGATCTCGAGGAGGACGCCGGCGTGGTCGACGCCTTCGTCGACCTCGAGGCCGAGGAGCGCGACGTCAAGCGCCTCTTGGCCGCCGTCGAGAACCGCGTCCGCGCCGGCATCGAGGACGTCGTCGCCGCCCTGCGTGCCCTCGAGGCAGACCCCGCCTTCGCTGCCGAGTGGGAGGGCGATGCTGCCCTCGCCCTTGCCGAGCACGTCCCCGGCGCCGATGACGAGGCCGTGGCCGAGCGTGGCGGCTATGCGCCGACTCGGGTCGGCGGCGTTAACCGCCTGCTCATGAAGCTCGACTTTGGTACCTGGTTCGGCAGACCGGACGGCGAGGGGGATGGTGGGCTGTGACGTGCAGTGCGGTGCGGCTAAAGACAATACCGAAGTGCAGCAGCAAGGAACCCTTGTCTGCGTAGATGGATTTATGTCGTGTGGCGTCACGGATGGGTCGATTGTCGGGTTTGGGGTGCATGAGGCTGGTCCGACCGGGACTTAAGCCCGGAAGAACATATACCAATGAGTTTTCAAGCTGCAAAGAAAGTGTATTCTGTGTCAATTCGCAGTTATATCAGGTCATCATGGCGTCTCATCAGTCGTCCAACCCAATCATCCATGCAAACCCATCGAGGAATCCTTTCATCCGTCGATATATGGATCCGTCCCGGTTCATAGCCGGGGTAAAAGCACAGAGAAAACGAGGAAACCAAACAAGATACCAAAGCCAGCCAAGACCCTGCCGGGTCGTTCCCAATCGTAAGACACCAAACACCTCGCCTGTTGGTTTGCCCAAAGTGCTCCCAAACCCGCTGATACCATTCCATGCCGCCGATAACCCAAAAGAGTGGCATGCGGTAATAAAAGCTAAAACAATAAACAACAGTTGTTAAAACATGTGACATGTACAAGAAGATGGTGTAACAATGTCAAACTGGTGTTGTGACCCAACCCAAAGGCAGAAAACGAGTCGGAGTCTGTACTGTTCCGAATAAGGATAAGTCGCAGTCACTGTATATAGCCTGCATCATATTCCTCAAAGGGGATAAAAGGTGATCCCCCGTTGAGTTAAAAAAATAAAAATCGTGAGTCGTGGGTAATTCTCGACTGGCTCTCCGCACCCCATGCGCGGAGAGAAACTGTTGTTTGCCAATATTTTGGTTGAGAGGAAGGCCAATGGAGTTTCGCAGCTAGTAAGCGGCGACAGGCCGACGACCGAACCGCAGCGGGCCGCTGCCCCTTGAATGTTCCTCAGAGTGTCGTCGATGGAAAACTTTCTGAACAAGGCTGCGTGGAGTCGAGTCATTGAAGTCGCCAGCGCGGCTACGAATGGCACGATGAGATGGCTTTTTCGCCTGCCATCGCTCTTTGATGCTGTCATCAACGAGAGTGACCAGTCCAGTAGAGACTATGACACTATGAGTAGTTAGTATCAGGGGGGGGGGGGAGGGGGGGTTAAACCTCGTATTGTAGGGACGGTAAAACTTACTCAGCGACGTCGGTGACGGCGTCAATGATGCTATTGTCGCTGATCCACATGTAACAGGGAGTGACCCAGGCACCAGCCATCTCATCGTCAAGTATTTGGTTGGGGCTGCGCATCTCGGGAACAATGTGGGCGATGGGAGCTCCGTGGCCGTCACGAACAAGATGGTAGGACACCACGTTAAGGTTCTTGTCAATGACCCGTTTCCAAGCGTACTTGTGCCCCCACCACCCAAACTCGTAGCGCTTGTTTGTTCTGCTTCCCCGTCGGGCCACATCGACGCGTGCATAGTTGCTGAACTCGATCTTGATGCGGTTGGTGGGCACCAGGCGCGGTTTGGCCTTGGGGGTCTGTGGCTGGTTCTGCTCCGAAGTCATAGAGTGATGAGAGTCAGACCATACCGAGGCTCCATCAGAACCAGTCGAGCTCGTGCTTCCCGTGGGGTTCTTGAAGAACGAATTCGTAACAGACGCAGGGCGGTGGAATGGCGTGGTCACGGTCTTGAGAGCGGAGCTCATAGAGCGTCGCAGAGCTGGGCGAGCTGCCGCGACTGGCCCGGCTGGAGCTGGGGCATAAGCGCGCTTCGAATTGCAGACCTCGCGGCCAGAATCGCGACAGTAGCGGCGTAAAGAGAATTCCCGACGAGCCAGGTCATGCATGCGCAGGTGGAAGAGTTGGATAGCGAGAGGTCGACGTCCTGGACCGACGGGCACGAGTGTGTCAACGCGGAGATTCATGTTACCATCAGGGGTAAGGTCGTCGTGGCGAACGGCAAGTCGGTCGAGAGAAGGGAAAAGACGTGCAAAGTCCTGAGCAGTAGAAGGGCGAGCAGGAGGATCGTTAGAAGCCCCTCGGTAAGGAGGGAGGATCGGAGGGATATGGAGAGATGCCGGGTCAGAAAGGATGTAGTCCTTCTCTGCGTCTTCTTCAGATTCGTTGCTGTCGTCCTCATCGTCTTCGCCGCTCTCCGAGGAATCATCTTCGTCTTCATTGCCTTCGCATCCACCAACAGGCAGATCGCGGCGGAGGGGTTCCATGTCGGAAAGAACAGAGTCGTAGGTAGCAATTGAAGAAGAGGAGGCGTGACACATCGTTGCGGCCGCTGCAGGAGCCTTTTCAGCTGCAGCTGTTGAGGGCTTCTGGCCCTGGATAATAGTGAGGCCCTTGTTGTGAGAGGTAGATGTTGAATGGAAGGATGTGGGAGCGGTAGAACGGGAAATGTCGGAAAAGTAGGAGTCGCGAATAGAGTCGGACTCGGATGGGGCGGGAGAAGTTGTGACGACAACCTGTCGGTTCCGTCGCGGTGATGAACCAGGCATCATTGTCGGGTGCTGTGCTATTTGGTTGCGTCGAGGTTGATGTGGATGTTGGTGTTGGTGTTGTTGCGGTTCGCGCCGTCAGGGCGGGTGGTGGGCGTAGCGAAAGCCCGTATATGTAAGGCTCTGAGCTTTGATGAAGGGTGAATGCTTCAGGTGAATAAGCCTAGGAATAGTCGGGAGTCGTAGGAGGGATGTAGCGCGTCGTCGTCAAGGTGTTAGTGATATGTTGTGTAATAAGGTAAAGTTAGATCAGATCAGAGTCGCATCCACAAGGTAGCTAGGATTGCAAAAGGGGGAGGCAGCAGTTGATATATATCGGATGGAAGCCATTCAGTCAGTCAGTCGGAGCCTTGAATTTCGCAGTGGGATGATGGCGAGCAGTGGGGAGGACCCCGAGAGCTTATACGGGGCGCGACCTTGATACGCAACCAGTGGAGCCCAAACGGCGCGGTGCTGAGCCAGCTTGGGACTCGGGCGGCCAGCCAGGTTTTGCCAGGGCATTAGGCGCAGACCAATGTGTACGAAGTACCAGGGGGGCCGGTGACTTCAGCGGGACAGGACCACCTGTCAAACTGGCACCACGGCGGGGAGAATTGGAAGAAGCGCCTCACCCCGAGGCCGGCAAACGACCACGACGAAGAGTCTAGTCCGACTCGAGAGAGCCACCCCCGGACGACCCGCGGGTCAGGGGCTGGGCTCCAGGGGGGTCTCGTTGGTTGGTGCCTCGGAGGCGATGGGCGTGGACAAGGGTGAGGGTGAGGGTGAAGGGTGGAAGCCCTCCCCGGAAGCCTGATCACTGCACTAATAAGCTCGGGGTGGGCAGACACTCATCAGACAGTCACAGCGGCTCAAGAGAGTGGTACTCGAGGGACGCCTTGCAACGGGGGGTTGTGCTTTGGGCGGCAGCACCAAGTGGCCAACAAGCCCCAAGCCCCAAGCCCCAAGAACCACAAGTCCCACAACCTCCAGGCTGGGCATCTCAAGCTTCGTGGGGAGTCTATGAGACTTTGACCTGTTGGCACCGCGGCATCGTGGGGGTTTATTGGAAACGACTTCGACAAGTGCCCCGGATGAGATCCCGAGCTGGGGCTTGAGAATCCACTGGCAGACAGGTCGTCCAGAGAAGAGAGCAATCGCGCGTGTGAGTATCTGAGCGGCTGACTGAACTGAAAGCGCGACAGTGGACCGTAGGCAGTACTTCGTACAGTACAGGGACAGCCCATGGCCGGGGGCGAGTAGTTGTTTGAAGCTCCGAGTCACACCACGCGTGGCCTGTTACCTGTCCCGTTACCTGTCCCGTCCGTTTGGACACCTGGGGCCCCCCTCGGGGGCCATCGATGACCATCTTTGCTCTATTTGGAACAGAAACGACGTCTTTCAGCGCGCACTAATCGCCGAGAATCTGGTTTATTCCTTGGTCGATCCGCGAAATAGGATTCGCAAAAAACAAAAATTTCTTCTCTCAGACTCAGTGGGCAATTGGATCGACTGGGGCGAATACGTCGAGGATTTCCAGGAACTCAACCTGCCATCCACCTTCTCGCTGTTGATCCGGCCCACGGAGACTTTTGCTTGACCATCCTCCCACTTCCCCATCATTGGTAACGTGGGTGTAGCAGTACCTGGCAACGTCATTTGTCGTGCTGTAATGTCAAGTACTGTACGGTTCCAGATACAGATGCTGCATCAAAATGCACGCAGCCGTACCAATACTCCAGTTTTCGGATGCCCAAGAGCTGCCGGATTTGTCCAAGTCTCCAAGATCCGTCATCACGGTGGTATGGGACAGCGCACGACAGACATCCATTCCCCCCCCCGCATGGACAGCTTCGGCGGAATGGGTTGTTGGCGGTTGCTGGCTGCTTCCAGAAAGCACCTATCGAACCTACTGACACCAGGCCAGAACTTATTGCCGCTGGCGAAAGAAGGACGCTTTGATCAGTGAGTTGTCGACCGCTCATTGATGAGCTGCTCGACGTGGAGTCGTGGACCGACCAAACAGGCAGTGAGTCCTGGACCCATCTGGCCATCTGGCATCGTGGACATCGTGACCTCGCGAGCTCCTAAATGAGGGAAAGGCCCCGACGGTTTGGCAATCGGGGAGAGATCCCAGGTGTTCCGGCTAGGTCTATGGGTCTTTAGGGTCTGCTGTGTCCCACTGTCCGCCGTCCACCGTCCACTGTCTGGCCTTGTGTCTGTCCGTGTGTCCCTGTCGGCTCTGGTTGTCGGGATCCGAGTCGCTACCGGAGTGGCGAAGCGTTGCTTGTCCTAAAACTCCCAACCTAGCATCCAAGCTTCAAGATCAGACAGATGATTATGATTCCATTTTTCCAGGAGAGACTTGAGTGACTCTTCCCTTTTCCCCCCGGCCGGCACCATCCCCCCTTCCACCCTTACCTCTTTCCCTGTATTTCGTAGCATGGAGGTCAGCACTGACATACATAGTACTAAGTAGTACTCTATGACACCGGCGGTCTTTGCCTCAGGCTGTGGATGTGGAGGCTCCATGTGTACTTACATGTACGTATTTCAGTCAATAAGGTACTTACTTACTAGTAAGTAAGTAGTCAATGAGGTCAATCCGGCAGGTGCAACTGTCCAATCCCAAACCAGGCTCCTTCCGTTACCGTTGCAGCCAGCGAGAGTGCCGCCGACCTCCGCGCCTGCCTGCCCGATCCCACCCGGTAATTTACCAAAACACATACATAGTACCTGCCCCGACTGGTGAATGTCACAAGGCAATTGCAGATGGGTGTGGTGTCTTCAACACTCCATCACAGAAACTTCCTGCCAGTAACGAGCCCTGTACACACTTCCTCCCGATGCTTACAGTATGTTTTCTCCTCAATTCCCAACAGTGACCTGCTGTTGGATGGGATCCGCACATGGGCAGACAATTGCCGTTCCCCTCTCTCACATCTCAAAGGGGAAGAAAAATAAACACATTCGCTACCAACCAACCAACCAACCAACCAACCAGTTGCATCTTCTTGCTGACAGGGTCTAGATCAAGCTCATCTTTCGTTGCCTCTGCTTCTGCCTTTTTGCCTGCAGTACCACGGCACCCCCGGACCTGCTCTCCGCAGGCGCACGACCGATTGCATCCAGCGCCATCTTGCTGTCCTCTTATGGTTTGCAAAACCTTCAGTGCAACCCCCGCTACGGCCCAGAGCCAAACAAAAATCCCTTGAGGCTTCGTTTATTTGGCGAACTCGCTTTCGTTTCTCGATGTGGCGTATCCCTGTACATAGTATCTACGAATTCTCAGCCACTATGATCGCCTTGTCTGCCCCGTCTAAACCGCCAAAGCTACGGCTATGCCTCGTCAACGGTGCTTCCATGACGGCTCCTGCCACTTCGCCTCATTTGCCGAGGACAGGTCTCAGCTGTGCCTGACGCATCATCACTGTCTTCAACCCCCCAAGACTCCGCCTGGGCGCGCTTCTATTTGGGGAACAATTAAAACCCATGACTGGGATGGTCCACGCCAGGCTCCCATGCCACGGAACCCGCCTCAAGAATGACTTTCAAACCCTATTCATCAGGCACTGAGTGACTCAGCCAAAGAGATCTGAGGACGATCGTATCGGGGCAGGCAGTTTACTATGTAGCCAATTGATCCCTCAACGAAAGTTGACTGCCGTGAATTGTCGCCTCGGGGATCTGGACCACCAATACCACTCCTACTTATAACGAGGCCTGACACGCGGCATGAAGCTCCCAGCGCAGCTCTCGGTCAATTTCACACCCTCACCAATTCACTCAAGCCACACGCTCACTCATTCGCACTTTTTTCCTCTCTTCTCTCTTCATCGCCGATCATTTTCTCCCCCGGAAATCGGCCTCTCCAACCTGGCCGTCGCATCGGTGGCGTTGATAGAGCTGCACTGCATCTCGCTCAAACCCGTTCACATGCATCATGCAACACTTAGGCAAAAGGATGTCTTGGATTCCTACGCATCCTCGAGTCTGACAGGATAGACTAGTGTCTTCCTCCTACACATGGCTTGTGCAACTATCGTCTTCCAGTCGCATGCCACCCAAACAGACGCACGACTCCTACACCAAGTCATTCAACCCTACATCCCCCGACACAACTTTTCACACCCACCACAACGAGCTGACCATGTACATCATGTACATCTAGCCGAAAACAGACGTCAAAGCATCCCATCATGTTGCAGCCCGTAACGTGTGTGGTCTCTTTTTCGCCTTCCCCAGTCTTTTCGGCCCTCCTCCAGACTCCGGCTTCCCCGCGCAGCCAATCGTCACCCTCTAGATTCCCCAGCTGCCGCCGTTGCGTCTTTTTCTTCCAGAACATGCCCCCTTGCTCCTTGGCCTGGGGAGAGGGAGAGGCTCCAGGCATCGCGGGGTTGTCAAGTCTCAGCTACCTGGGCGGTTTTGTCGCCTTTGCAAGAGCTCGCCTCGGCGATCTATGTGGATGCTTGGTTGCTATATGGCAGGAAATATGCATTTGAGTATGCCAACGGATGGGTAAATATGTTGGTTTTGCGGCTCGGTGCCTGACTATCACATAGGCCCCCGACTGACGCCGCTCTGCGTTGTTTCGTTCCTCATTTCCCCACGTGCCTCCAGATATTAGGTATACGTCCTCGTGTCAGCCATCGCCATCCCTCACGGCCACCAGCCTTGACACATCTCGATCTGGAGGCCCTAAACTGTCTCACTCCTACCCAAGGTCCTTACTCATTGGTATGGCCTCTCGCACCTCGTGGTCTGGACGATCTCTGCCCTCGAGCGTCCTTGTACGTCCTTGGCTGCACCTACCCGAGACCAGCGCTGGTTCTTGACGCAATGCGGTGCGACTGCTGTTGTGCTAGAACAACCTGCCTCAGAAGTCTGAGCTATCACTGTCTTGAAGCACAGTAACTGTGCTAGTCTTATGACCATGTCTGCCGTCCTCTTTGATCTGTGCGCGCTGGCTATTCGTCACGACGTTGGTGGCTTAGCGCTTGGTCTCGCAGCTTTGACGTTGACAACACAGCTAGTCTTTGGAATTTTCTAGCCGCATCATCAACTCCACGATACTCAGCTCCAAGCAATACCCAACGCCTCATTTTATCCCGTCTTGGCCCGCAAGCCCTGTTCCATTTTTCGACCCAACGGCGCAAGCGCGCTCTGGGCCGTAGCCAATCGCGGTCCGCGCAAACGATAGCCAGCCTTGGAGTGCATCCGGACGAGGAGGAGCACCAATGTGGTGACGAGGTGAATGTCTCGAGACCCCTTCTGGAGCAAGGGATGGATCAATAGGAATCGACCCAAAGGAGCGTTGACGGTCCGTCTCCTCATTGCCTTTCCACTTCACCCCACGCTCTTGGTGCCTAACTGAGTTGGCCGCCGGCCTGCGCCCCCATCCGTACTCATCCCCGCTATCAAAGCCAGTACGAAGGATGACACAGATATCAAGAGTGGCGCTTTGTACCGTGTGGCTTGTTTGATGCTTCAGCGATATTGCTATTTTGTACTTCGCTCAGAGACACGTAATGACCTTGGGTCTACACCTTACCATGGGTCTTATGAGTATGGTTTGGGCCAGCCCAGGGCACTCGACGAGTCCAGTGATGCCAAATGTCGGCCAAGAGTGTTATCCGTTGCCAGCGATCTCTCACAGTACTTGTCGCCGCAGATCCGCGAGTTCAGGTTCGAGCAATCAAGACCTGGCTGGCATTCTTGGTGTTTCCCCCGCGGAAGCGAGTCAATGGGTCACGAAATATCCCGGCTGCTGAAGCGTCCAGTTGGGTGACCTGACTTCACATATCCTGTCGTCCCACCTCCTCCGCCAGTGTCACGAGACTCGCGTCGTCTAATGGGATGGATGCTGTACCGGCTCTTTTGCTGACCAAACCGCTTCAGGGCTTCCTGGCCTCTCGTCCACCACCTTTTCGCCGTGTCTCCTCACCGCGAGTCCGAACCGTCATACCACACCCACCATCCTCTACCATATTGTTCTGCAATCCTACCATCATCGGTATATTGCTTTCCCCTCATCTTTATTCCTGAATGACCTCAACAGCTCTCACTGATACCATCGCCGAAGTCGGCCTCATGCGCCGCGACGTCACTGAATGGTTGCTTTTTCCTTCACCGTTGGGGATCGACAAATCTTGTTCATTGGCAAGTTGTCGGTAAGAGAATGAGAATTGAGTCTCGTGATGATCACGTAGCTCTAGTTGTCGTTTCTATGACATAGCTTATTCCAATGACATAGCATGGAATACCAATGTATGGAGACGGGTCAACGCGAGGACGGTAGGCAAGCTGCAGGCGCCATTTCGTGAGTAGACATTTTGACTACCAGGCTATCGGGAGGCTTCCGTAAAGCATAGACAAGTCTATGGGACGTAGCAAACAACGCCGGTACGAGAAGAAAGAAAAAGACATATCGATCAATAACGTAACCTACTGAATCGAACTGCTTGCAACTAAATTCGCTCTCCCCAATTCCACCGTTCGTCATCCTCTTCCCTCTTCCCATCTCTTCTCCCGCTCCATATGCCACCGCATCAGGTTCTGGGGTGAGATCCACGGCATCATGCCCACCATACTGCTCGTAGTATTCATCCCCCAGCACTACTAGGGCTGACTGTTCCAGCCAACCCAGCTTCGTGGCATGACGCGCCAGATCTTGACCTCGCCGCTGCGCAGGTCGTCGAGCTTGAAGCTCTCGACCTTGACCTTCTTGCTCTCGCGGCCCTGCTCCCACGCGCGCACCTTCTTCTTGGTGCCGTCCCATTCAGCCACGACACCCACGTGGTCAGGCTTTCCGACCTCGGTTGAGTACTTGGCGTGCATGGGGCCATGCTTGCCCTGGAACCGGGCGTTACGGATGGTGAGGATATCGCCGGGTCGGATCATGTCGTTCTGTTGCGTCGAGGCATTGGCCATGTTTGAGTAGACCAGAGCACCGTAGGCTCGAGTGCCGATAGGCGCGAGCGCGTCCCTGAAGGGTCGCAGGAGTTCGAAGACGAGGCCCTGCGGCGTGCCGTCGCCAACAATGGTGTCCTTCTTGGCCATTACGGTTTCTGAGATGGGACGGCCAAACCGCTCGTAGAACTCCTCCATCTGGTCCTGGCGCAGGGGTCGTGGCGGCGGCTCATGGCGCTGCTCAAGCTCCACATCAGAAGGATCGTAAGGGTTGTAGCGAATCGTGAGGAATGTCTGCGAGTAGTCCTGGTACAGAATGAAGACCTCGCGCGTCACAATTGTCTTCTGTCCGCCGTTGGTTGACGTCGCCTCCTCGGATTCGAAGAAGATGTCCTTGCGGCCTTGGAGAACGGGAGGGACCTGATTAGCCTGCTTCCACCAGCCGGTCTGCACAGGTAATTCAATATCGTTGGCGATGAAGCCGGACTCCATAGAAGGTCGGTGCATATCCACCGACCTTCGGCCTGCTCTTGACACGTCAAGCGACTGCCGACCACGTCCAGCCGGTGTTGTTGGCGGTGGGGGCCTGCGATCCATGGGGGAAGCCAGGGATGGAGACCCAGGGAACATTTCTTCCTCCTCGATCTTGGGAGTTCTGTGCGAGAAGGCTCCGGGAGTAGTGGCCGAGTAGTTGAAAGGATCATAGTCATCATCAGGTTGAGGAGAGGCCAGGTTCGTAGGAGGCGGAGGCGGAGGAGGGGGAGCCACGCGAGGCGCATCAATGGACCTTCGCGTGTCTGAGGGAGGAGGCTGCGAAGGAACTGGTGGTGGAATAACTCTAGGAGCTGAAGCTGTGGGGATCGGGGGCGGAAGAGTAGGAGGGGCATCGGCGATGGGGGACTGCAACGTATTGTCCTCGAGACTCGAGTCTCGGGCATGGGCTTTCAAAGCATCCTTGTGAGGCGCCGACGAGGCGATGTCGGTGTCGTAGTCACCCTCGTACTCGGTGACCTCCGCATCCTCCTCCTCGCCAGCCTGCGCTGGCCTTGAAGGTGTCGGCGGCGTTTGAGTGTCAATCGTAGACTGTCGGCGGAGTGCTCCCGGTGGAGGAGGCGGAGGAGGCCGGCTTTGCACATGAGGAGGAATTGGCAAAGATCCAGGAACTGGAGGTGGTAAACGACTGTTGCGCTTGTTGGCGGTGGGAGAGGTCGGGGTGAACTCGCTCGGGTCTGGTGACATAGGAGGAGACCGTGCGGGCAGGCCAAGGGGTTGCACAGGCGGCGGTGGCATAGGAGGAGACCTGGCAGCTACAGGTGGCTGTTCAACTGTGCTATCATCATTGCGGTCTCGGCCGGAGAGCTCGTCATCAGACTCGGATCCCTCCGTCTGGGACTTCATATCAGCAGGAGGAGGCGGCGGCGGTGGTCGGGCTGATACGGGCGTTAGTTTCGAACACGAGAGCACAATACGCCTTTAGACTTACCCTCAGCGGGGACAGGAGGTGGCGCTGGTCGCCCACCGGGTACTGGAGGAGGAGGTGCAGCATCTCGATGAGGAACTGGGTTAGTGTTAGCAAGCCCAGGCGTTTTTGAACCGAGGTGATACGAACTTGCTGTGGCACTCGTAGGTGCGGGTGTGGTCGCCTCTTCTTCACTCTCTTCGTCCTCCTCATCCTGGGTCACTCGGGGTGGGAGAGATGGGATAGGAGGTGGCGGGAGTCGAGTCGCTGGCTCGGCCTCCTCGTCTGGCCGAGTGGCCTCCTGAGACTTTCTGGGGCCTCCCATGCCGGGAAGAGCCATCATAGTCGGGATAGGAGGAGGGGCACGAGAAGTTGGAGACATCTCCTCAGCACCTTCGTCGATTGGGGCCTGCTCAGTCTTCTTCTTCTTGGGCGGTGGAGCAGGGGGCATTGGACCACCGAACATGCCATGGAAGCCCATGCCGCCGCTCATCTTGGCCATTCTCAACCTGAGCTCTTCCTTGCGCTTGACTTCGGGGTCGACATCTTCGTCCTCCTCCTCTGCCGCTCTCTCTTCTTCGTCACTATCGTCCTTCTGCTCGGGTGGAGCAGCCGCGGCAGGCTGCACGGGTAGGGTTGGCACTCGGGAAGCACGTCGAGAGACGGCGTCGCTATCGTCACGCTCCGTCAACTCATCGTTACCCTCGGTCGTATCACCAGCTCCAGACATATCGGCCTCGTTTCCGTCGTGGATGGACTCCACCGCAGGCCCCTTGGAGGACTTGCGACGGGGCGGGGGAGGCATGCGGGGGGCAATGGGCTCATCGGCAGAGTTCCTCGATCCTGTCTCTTCGGTATCCCGGCGCTCCAGAACAGCGGGGGATGGTGGGGAGGTTTCCTCGACCTCGCCCAAAGCGTCGGCATGGCCAATGCTCTCTCGTTTCTTCTGAGGTCGTTTAGGCTTCTCTTTCTTGGAAGCTGCGTCAGCATGTCGTTGTGCCTGTTCCAGTTGCTGCTTCTGCAGCAAAGCAATGCGCTCCTTGAGGCTCGTGGGCTTTGGCTGGTCCTCATTGCCACCTTCTTGAGACTCGGCTGGCGCCAGGCCAGCCCTTTCTGCCTGGCCCTGGTTCTCGGCCTCTCTCTCCTTGATCTCGGGGTCTTCATCTCGTCGGTAGACCTTGGCTGTTGGAGCCCGTTGAGGAGGGGGGATGAAGGCGTGTCGGCTGGGCGGAGGGGCAACGAATGGCTTCTTCACGAAGCCGCCTGTAGGACCGCTCAGTCCACTTGGCTTGAAGGGAGCAACTGGAGGTGCTGCGGGTTTATTAAAAGCGGCGATGCGATCCTTGAATGAGTTGCTCTTGGGCTTTTCCGAGACTGGAGGAGGCCCTGGCTTGGGCTTGGGCGCCGGACTAGATGCAACAGGAGCCGCAACAGGAGGAGGGGGGGCGGGCGCCGGGGCTGGAGCCGGGGCAACGGGAGGGGTTTCGGTGGCCCTCGGGGCCGGAGGAGGGGGCGGAGCAGAAAAGGACTCGACGGGCTTGGATGGTACGGGCTCCGGAGGTGCCGGAGGTGCCGGCTCGGGCGTAGCAAGTGTCTGGACAGGCTCGTCGGCCTCTTCGATTTCGGGCTCGGGCTCGGGGGCGAGAGGGGTCTCTTGTTGCACAGGTGGCGGCGGTGGAGGAGCAGCGACATCATCTGCGAACTCCTTCTTGGGACGGGAGCGGTTTGGCCTCGGAGGCGCAGTGGGCTCGAACTTCTCGACGAAGTTTCGGGGGAAGATGCCCTCGTGCTTGACGCCGTCGTCATTGAGGTATTCCCCGCTATACCAGTCGTCGTCTTCCTGCTCAGTGACGACGATGATTTGGCCGGAGCTAAAGTTGAGGTCGTCCTCGTGGGGCGACGAGTAATCGTAGAGGGCCTTGACCCGGAATGGCGCCGCCATGGTTGGATGAGGGCGGAGGCAGTGGGCGTGGGCTTGGGCGTGGGAAGCTGTCTTGCAGGGACAAGTTTGCCCGAGGCCGGATCAAACAAAGCTGCTCGGGGCGTCTACAGCGTCGGGAGCGTCTTTGGGTGGAGGAGGTCGACAGCTCGCTCGCTTGCTTGGATGGGATGTGGGGCACGACAGGGGCGTCGTCAGCCCGTCGAATGAGGCGACGCGGGAGGCGGGAAGCGGGAGGCGGCGGGGAGAGAAGGAGGGGGAGAAACTGGAGAAGGGCTCTATGAAGTAGGGCGCGTGTCGTGATCTGGACGAGATGCAGTAATGTCGCGAGTGCGCCTCCGGCATAAAAAAAAACAAAAAGAGAAGTGCAAAGGAGGACAGAAGCGCCCGAGAGGCGAAGGAGGCTGTGGGTGGTGGTTTAGCGGATCGTCCAGCTGCTTTGGGGGCGTGCGTGTGTCGACGTCAGCGCCTTGGGCCCATCCGTCACTCTATCCCCGATTCCCGACCTTGCCTCAGGTATTCATTCATTCGTGGGGAGTTCCAGTCGGGAGGTACGAATAGGCTTCCTTCCAGGCACTCCATTTCGCTGGGACGGTCTCAGGTACTCCCCGGGCGGTCACCTGACCTGACCGAGGTAGAGATTGAAGCTTGCAGTAGATGAGTGCCTTAATCCGCAAGCTAAGGTACCTAGAACCTACCCACCCCCACAACTCCATGATGGTACCCTGTGGCGGTGCGTGGCCCGCCAGAAGCGAAGAAACACCACTCATCACCATAAATAACTGTAACTCTCATGTTTCGGGTTTAATTAAGTGTCTATTTGCATGTATGAATCATGTGTGCATTGAGACCCCCTGGTATCTTAAACTACATAATACAAGCCCATCAATTCAAGGGTGTAGTTGATCTGCATGGATTTCATGTTTCAAACTGGCATACCTAGTTCCGACAAGAGTCATTCACTAGGTACCTTGATCTTTTTGTGTCCCATGATATTTGTTTTCTATTCACTGGATAGTTCCATCATTGGCGGAAGATACTTTGATGAAACCTCAATGTCCTATCGTTGCTCTTACACGAAACGCTACTCAGAACTCGCAACAAGTCCTGCCCTCTCCCCTCCCCATTTGTTCCAAACAAAAAAGTGCTTATGTTGAACTCAGGGAGTATTTGGAAACATATTTGTGTAGTTGTTTCTACTTGTGTCATTGATAGCCCATAAACTCACAAGAGTCACAAACCTAGCAAAATTTTAACCCTCTAAGAGTCACCTCCTTCCTGCACAACAACCACACAGGCAAACCTGGAAAATGTCTTAACAGACATCTGCCTATAAAATCCCATCTTTTTTCCTCATTATCAACCTTACAATTCGCCATATGCCAGAGCTCACGATCTCTCGCGCCGTCACAGTATTTCACTTCACGAAGGATCTATATAAGTCTTTATCAAGCATTCGAAGAGGCAGATTCCCGTTGTTCTAAACCAACAACCTGCGCGTCGAAAAACTCACTTGGCACCTTATACTAGAATTATATTTCCAATCGGATGGAATGAACTAGTATCAAGTGACGGACTGCTCGAATTGCAGTGGAATCTCATCCGTATTACTGCAAGGTCTAGTGACGCAGAGGCAACTGATGAGGATTACGAGTGCGAACGAGATAACAACGTTAAAGATTTGGAGCTGTCGAAATCGGGAGCAGTTGGCTCAAATGGTTGGTATACGGAGGGAAACACTACAGCATACACGCCCCGAAATTATATGGAAGGCACTGCTCTCAACGTTAGGCCCATACATTTGACCCCAATAACCGCGCACAGAAACTGTTCTCGTCCTTGTAGTTAGCCCTTATGAAGGGTTTATTATAGAGGACAATGAGGGATAAAACCTCTCCGACTGAGGATCACCCCTCTTCCTCCACGAGGAAGCATTTGAGAGAAGACTCTCCCTCAACGCCCAGTGTTGGTGCCTCTGTCCTTACTCTGGCAAGCTAGTTCCCAAAGGCATCTCGTGGTGGTGCTACTGGTTCCTGTGGCGGGTTCAACCGGGAGTGGAAGCCGTCCAGGTTGCCCAGTTCTGTGGCAACCAGATGCACTTAGACTACAGATCCAAGCCTTTACCAAGAAGGGGCGCATTCTGGTTCGCCGCCCTCAACAAATTTACGGATGCTGGCCCGTTATTCGAAGAACCGATTGACCTAGGTTCTCATGAAGACTTTGACCGACAACTTTCGGCACTGAAGATAATCTTGGCAGGGCAAAGAGACAACCACATTGATTGCGAAGGGCACTTTACAGTCCTGTTACTATACCTTGTTATGGTGTAGGATTAAATGCATATCGTTAGGGATACAAGATGAAGAGTAATAAATATTTAGTCTGGAGTCTTATTATACTATTGGCATCCTCATGTCTCGATATCTAAGATGATATCTGCGCTTTAGAAATGGGTCTTATGATCTCTACTACTCGTTTTACTTTTGTTCTGGTTTGGTGACATACTGTTGTGGACTGTCACTGTAACCAAAGCTTATCCATCTTCTAAGATCGGGAAGTCGTAGATGAAGTTGAGCGTGATCAGAAGATGAAGACCTAGTGCTGGCATTAACGGATGCACGTTTCCATGCGGCTGATGCCTAGTGGTGTATATTGAGGCAATGCGCCTACCTGGGACCATTTACCCGATCCTGAAGCGTCCTGTGTAGTGTACTATTGAGAGAAACTTTGTTTGGTCCACTCGCTCCTAGGTTAGATAGAAAGAAAGAAAGACGAATGAAACAAAAGGATCTGAGGCCCTGCTGAAGCTGTGTCTCATGGTGCCCAGGTTGCCAAGGCACGAAAACAGAGAACTTCCCATGTAACTTCAGTTTGTGGCTGTGCTTTGTACCTAGATTGTAGCCTGTCGGCAGGAAGAGTTCCATGCACTAAACCGGCGCAACATCAAGCGCGCCCTTGTCAAACACGTCTGGGCATAATCAGCCAAGAAGGTCCCGTCAGCAGGGGCCTGCTTCACATGTCAGCCGCCTAGACTCTATAATTAGTGGTTTAGGCTCCATCAATGAACAAAGTTGATTCAACCGGGAGGGAACTTATCACGCATCTTGACGAAGGTTAAGCTCCTCGGGATGGACGGAAGTTTTGGTCAGTATGCATCGGAGCCCCGGACTGCTGGATGCACCGTGTGGCAAATTTCGCTATGAATCATGGAGCTCACTGCGCTAATACTTCAAGCAATCGTTTGTGTTTATTAGGGTGCAAGCACACGTCAATTGTTGGTCAGCTGGCTGGTGGGTGCGCCACCAGTTGGCTCTACGTCTCCCCTCAATGTGGCGTGTGGCTTGCCTTGCACGTTCACCCACCATCATCGTCGCAATTCTTACCAACCGTGGCGGCGGGGTCCTTCGTCCTTGATCTTGTAACCATTCTCACAACCAACAGAGCAGGCAGCCCTGACCCTTGAGCCCATAATGGCAACCAGCACTAAGCAGCCCGTCAAGGGTATTCTCAAGAAGCCCGCAGCCAACAAAGAAGACCCTGCAGCTGTCAGGGAGCTCGCCATCCAGCACGCCAATATCCTGCAGCACCGCAAGGATCTCGAATCCGAGATCCTCGACAGCCTCGTCCTCCTTTCCGAGTACCCTCTCGTCCGCGAAGCCCCCTATAGCGCAGCCAGCCCTGCGCCTTCCGACGTCGCCGATTTCAAAGCACACGTCCGCCTCTTCCAGCCCTCCGACTACGACGACCTCATCATCGAGCGCAACGTCAACGAGCTGTGCGGATACACACTATGCGGGCGACCGCGTAGGAAAATGGGTCCGGGAGGCGAGTGGAAAATCACTAGCAGCGGTGACATCGTCAAGCGTCAGGATCTCGAGATGTGGTGCTCGCAAAAGTGTGCTCGGCGGGCGATGTTTGTCAAGGTCCAGCTCAACGAAACCGCCGCGTGGGAACGGGCTGGCATCCTTGATATCCAGATCGAACTCCTTGACGAAGATACCTCTGGCGAGACGGAAGCGGATCGCGTCGCCCGCAGGATGGGTGACTTGAAGTTGGAGGACCAGCGACAAGCTGCGCGAGACACTGCTGCCCTTGCACTTGAGCGTGGGCAACGCAACCCGATCTTACCGGACAAGGTCAAAGTTGTACTCAAGGAAAAGGACGTTGAGGCTCCGGCCGCTACGATCGATACACCAGGTACTTACAACGACGACCATTTAGTCGTCGAGGGCTATAAGAGCAAGCTCAAGACGGAATCGGTAAATAATAAAGCGACGTAATAATTCATGGGTTTTTGGAGGAAAAGTGTCATAATTCGGCGTTGGCTAGGTTGGCATTTCATAGGTACCGTCTCAAATGAGAATAGACCGAGATACCCGAGTGGAGAACTCGATCATCGCTCCTCGTTCGGGCGTGATCGGATGGGCGCAGCATGCTTAGTATCCCTAGAGCTCTGAACTGGTCTTGCACAAGGTCACATTCACAACAGGCGAGAGAGATAAAAATGGCAATCAAGCGTCATCTCCAGATTTCTCTGAAGAATCGGCGACACCTTGGGGGTTGGAAGATCTTTCTTTGAGACCTATGCACTCACTGTCCTAAGACGCCAAGCAGCAAAACCCTGTAAAATGCCGTACACCCATGTTCCCATAAACAATTTTTTAGTCCCGTCGAGGAGGGCGGTCGCCGAATCGTCGCTGACCGCGCTCGGGCACCTGGGTCTGGGAGACCTGGATGACGTTGACGGGGATGGAGTCGAACTGGATATTGAGTCAGTATTGTGTTTCCGCGATCGGGTACTTCGGGGTGCACGTACGCCAAGGTGCTTGAGGAGGTCCTTGGTCTCGCCGTCGACATCGAGCTGTCCGCTCTCGGAGTTCTGGGTGAAGTCGAGAGCAGAGACCTCGGGAACGTACTGATCCTTGCGCTCACGCTCCTCCTCCTGAAGCTTGAAGGAGATACCACGAACGGGACCACGCTGAATACGCTTCATCAAGTGGGTGGTGTATCCGGCAATCTGCACAACCCCCGGGAGTCAGTTTACTGCAATTTGTCTTGTTCGTCGTGTTGGTGCTGCTAACCTTGTTGCGCAGGCGCTTCGAGGCAATGATAGCGATCTCATCACAGATACGCTTGTTGGTCTCGAAGTCGAGGGTGAGCTTGGGGTAGTACCGCTCAATGATGACCTTGGCGGACTTCTTGACAGTCTTGGTGCGGACGCGACCCATTTTGGCGGTATTGAACTGGTGATCGTTGGATGATGGGTTGTGTAGGAGTCGCTCGAGAAAATGCGCCAAAGTCCGACAAATTTGGTGTTGAGTGGTGGGGGTGCAACCAGCAATTAGGGCACAGAGTTTTGGGTGCACGTGAGCATACATGTGACTACTTGGTGGCCCAGCCCCACATCCTTCTGGCACCCGACGTCGCTTGGAAGGTGAGCGAAGTGGAGGAATGGGATGAATTAATGCGCAATTGCCCGTGTTATAGCTCGAAATGCCACTTGGTGAAGATTTCGGTCAATGAAAGGAATCTTGAGTTGTTTCTTGATTTCATTTCTACTTGTACAGTTTGGTACAGGGTCCCTCTAGTACACGGAAGATAGTGAGTGCTATCAATATACAATGCGCCCAAGTCTCATCATGTCAAATTGGACGTCTCAATCTTCACGGCCATAGCCTCTAGAACTACGCACAGCACCCTTTCCTCTAGGCATGGGGACTCGTGGGGAAATCTCCAAGAATCTCATCAGTAACTCGATCCGCTCTCCAGGGATCGGCCTCGGAACGCCGTCGTTGCTGTTTCTTCTGCTGCTGCTTCGGAACAGGCGCCTGCTCATCGGAGTAGACATGCTCTCGGCCCTGGTACTCCTTGGCAATGAGCTGGGCCTCAGCTCCAGCATCTCGGAGCTGCACCACAACCTTGCCGCTGGGGTCGATGCTCGCAGACTGGGGCTCGACGTAGGCCTTGGCACCGCCAAAGGTAGTGGTGTCCAGGTGTTGGATGCCAGAAAGCATCTTTTTGTGTTGATTGACTCGGCCACGGGTAGGTCTCAAGTTGAACTCGTTTTCACCGCCAGGGGCGTCGGCAACGAAGCCTCCAACACCCAATTTGGCAACATGAGGGCCATTCCTGGGATACACGACTCGTGACAAGACAGGACTGCGTCTTCCCTGGGGACCGTAGACGGGGTGGTTTTCCATGTACGCGCTGGTTCGTAGGTAGCTGATACCGGCAGAGGGATGACTAGGAGGCGGGCCAGACTTTCCGTAAGGGCTCTCGGTAGCGGCGTTGTCTCCCGTGGACAAAAATGTTTGAATGATGCCGACGGGTTGGCCTAGGGGAGCTAAGTCGAGGAACTTGGAAACCAGAGAGTAGAGGGTAGCACGGTCGCTACGTAGAGACCGCACGTAGTGGGAGAATTGCTCCTCCGTAAGGTCCTTGGTGGTGATCTTGGGAGGCGGGGGTATGCCATGTTCCTTGGCAATTGAGGTCTGCTGCGCCGTCAGATCGGCAGCGAGCCTCTCCTTGAGAAGATGGCGGAACTGAGCACGCTTAGGCCGCACTTTCTTCTCTAGGTACTCGACGAAGTCTCCCTCAGCCATCCTGGCTAGCCACGGTCCGCGGAACTTCCATCGCTTGTCGTCGGCCCTGCCACTGCGGGATTCAGTGAAATCCACATCCTCCTCAAAGACCGATTTACGCCACGTATCGGATCGAGTGACCATACTTCCTCGCTCATTGCCCTTGGGAAGGGAAAGGGCGATCTTGAGTTCCTGGAACTTTTCGAGGGACAGCGTGTGGTCTGCGGCGGACCCAAAGTCGGTGACGTTCTCAATGGAGTCGACCTGCTTGACGCGGATCAGGGGAGTTGAGGTGGTCATGGTGGACTTGAGAGGTAACGGTCGCTTGAAGCCCCAGTCGCCCTTCTCGCGCGAGGAGAGGGGTGACGTGATGGCCTGGTACTGAGGGTACTGTCGTGTCATGGTCGGGGACTTGTGTTCGCCAATGTGCAGGTTCGTGGACGGCGGTTCGGGAAGGGGTTTGGGAACTGAGAACAGGCGAGATGATCTCAGAAGCGCCGCTCCGGGCGACACGGTTCGGCCCCCCATCGTGACTATCGAGAGCTGTTGGCGAGCTCAATTGCCTGGTTGGCGTCGTGATGATGGGCGTCTGCTGGAGCAGGACGAGGAAAATTCGCCGGATGGGAAGCTTCAGCGGGATCTGCCGGTGATGACCCGACCCGCACTATTGGCTGAATTGGGCGCAGGGCAGGCACACGATAAGTCGCCAGGGCCTCTGCGCCATGAGTTTATTAGTGAGGGTCTGGACCCCGCTGAGATTCGGAACATTTGCCCTTGGCTGCGCAACGTCTCAACTCCATATCCAACCAACGCGACAGAGTAGGAATAAGCAAAAGAAAGGCGAGGAGGACGCACATTTGTCATTGACCTCTGTGGGAAATGCAAGTAGCCAGGAGGATGGCGTCGGCTTCAAACATTTACTCGGCCCCGGCTCTGACATTTGAGCTCGTGGCACGCTGCTCTGTGAGTCTTACTGTCCATCAATCTATCTATCTATACTCAGCCTCAATTTCTTTCTCGCCATGCGCAGATCTGACATATCCCCTTCCAAGGTAGACAACTAGAGCACGTGCTTCTGTCTTAACTCTGCCTCATGGACCGGTTCAACTACCCATGTTCATGCCAGTGGCAACCCAGGCGTCTTTGAAAGGTCTTACGCCCGAGCAGCTTGAAGAGACGGGCTGTCGACTGTGCCTAAACAACACTTATCACCTCGGCCTAAAGCCAGGACAAGAGGTGTTGGATGCCATCGGCGGAGCACATAAGCTGCAAGGATGGAAACACAATATCCTAACCGATAGTGGAGGGTATGTGTCTTGACGCTCTCGCATCTGTGGAGTTGACTCACTCCTTTGATAGCTTCCAGATGGTCAGTCTCCTCAAGCTCGCAACCATCACCGAGAAAGGAGTCGAGTTCCGAAGCCCTCACGATGGCTCGCCTATGCTCCTCACCCCAGAGCATTCCATGTCATTACAGAACAGCATCGGCAGCGACATCATGATGCAACTTGACGACGTGCTTGTCACCACCTCTCCTGATAAGGCTCGGATGCGCGAAGCCATGGAACGCAGTGTGCGCTGGCTCGACAGATGCATCGCAGCGCACAAAAACCTAGATCGACAGAACCTCTTCTGCATCATCCAGGGCGGTTTGGATCTGGATATGCGCCGGGAGTGTTGCAGAGAGATGCTGGCACGCGATACCCCTGGAATCGCCATCGGCGGACTCAGCGGTGGAGAGGCCAAGGAAGAATACTGCCGAGTTGTGGAAGCATGTACCGCATTGCTCCCAGACCTGAAGCCTCGTTATGTCATGGGCATCGGGTACCCTGAAGACTTGGTGGTAAGCGTTGCGCTTGGCGCCGACATGTTCGACTGCGTATGGCCCACGCGGACAGCCCGGTTCGGCAACGCAGTGACCACAAACGGGGTCCTCAACATCCGCAACAAGAAGTTCGCCAGCGACTTTGGCCCTATCGAGGACGGCTGTGGTTGCATGTGCTGCAGGTCCAAGCCGGAGGGCGGCATGGGCATAAGCAGGGCCTTTGTTCACCACAACGCCAGCAAGGAGACGGTGGCGGCGCACCTGCTGACCATTCACAACGTGTGGTACCAGCTCAACCTGATGCGGGAGATACGCCAAGCCGTCATCGAGGACCGGTTCCCGGCATATGTACGGCAGTTCTTCGCCGGGCTGTACGACGCGAAGACGGAGTACCCGGAATGGGCTGTCGGGGCGTTGAAGGGTGTCGGCATAGACTTGGCATCTGAATAAGCGAAATAGGACGTCAATTGAGAATCGATTGACAACCAAAACAAACGAACATTAACTAATGCGAACCAATGCAGAAAAGTGTGAGAACTAGATGATATTCTCATTAAGACATTGTGTTGGTGGGATATCTGATGTAGATTTCTATGTACGGTTTAGTCCCCTTTCATATGCCAAAATATGGCGCGCGTAGGCCGTGTGTTTCCAAAACAAGACTTCATTAAACATCCGGAGCATTCATTAATCCGGGTGCAGTCACCGGGAGTCATCATCCAAGAAAATAACGGATATCAATTCCTCCACTCCCCCCAAGGCTCCCTCCCGTAACCCATTTACAGAGCAATGGCGAGGCCGGCAACGGCAGCCAGGACAGCGCCGCAGGCAATGCGGAGCGAGGCAGCAGCGTTGTCGTTGTCGGCGGCAGTGGTCTCGGCGGCGGTGGTCTCGGCGCCGGAGGGCTGGACGGTGACAGTGACGGCATCGCCCATGTCGCCGAGACCCTCGGAGGCGCTGTCGGTGGCCTCGGCGCTGACGCTGTCGGTGGCGCTGGCGTCGGTCGACTCAGAGGTGATGGTGGCATCGTCGCAAACGTCGCTGAAGTTCTCGCAGAAGGTGGCGAAGGTCTTGGCAACTGCAAGGGGTGTTAGCAAAGATGCGGTGATCTCAATGCCAAGGAGGAGGGATACATACCAGAGTAGGCGGTCTCGGGCTCGCCAGTCTTGGCCCAGTCGCGGCAGGTGGTGGCGAACTCGTCGAGCTGGTCGGTCCAGGTGAGCTGGCCGTTGCGGGTGCGGCAGCTAGGATTGCAAGTTAGCGACGGATATGGATGTGCAAGGCATGTGGATTGACTCACCAGTAGCACGAAGCCTGCTCGCGGAAAGGGAGGTCGGTGAAGTCTTCGATCTTGTTGGTGCAAGAGGTGAAGAGGCCGATCATGTCCTCACAGGCCGTAGCATAGGTCTGTTCGGCGGTGCCAGTGATGGTAGAGTCGCTAGTCTCCTCGGTCGAGGTGGGCTCCTCGGTCGAGGTGGGCTCCTCCTCAGTCGAGGTCTCTTCGGCGGTGCTGGACTCCTCGGTGGCGGTAGCGCCAGAGCTGGCAGAGCAGTCGGCGCTCATGCCGCAGATGCTGTAAAGGTCACCATAGGCTAGAGAAGGGTGGGTATTATGTTAGCTGCGAGGCTATTTCTATGTATCTCACAAAGCCATATGGTCACTCACCCGAGTAGGAATCGCTGTAAGAGGGCCCCGCCTCGTCGGAGAGGTAGCTTGAGCAGGCCGAGTACAAGGGGTAGACGGCGTTACCCTCGACACAGCACGCACAGCCGAGGATCTCGTTGGGGTCCGCGGTGGCCAGGGCATCGCTGCCGCCGAGAGAAGTGACACAGCCGGCGACGTAGTCGGCGACGACGGAGCAGGTGGTGTACTCGGGGTCGCTAACATCGATGGCGGCGATGTTGAGCAGACCGGGGCCGACGGTCAGTTGCGCGGCGACGGAGCCGGCAGCGACAACGGAGGAGAGGACGGCAGCCTTCATGGTGACGGGACTGGCTTCTTTCTTCGTTTGAAGGGAGGGAGGTCTAGTTGGCTTGGATCCGGGGCGAGAGGGAGAAGAGAGGCAGGCAGGTGAAGAAAGAGAAGCAAAAGAGGAGAGCTCGCCCTGTCAATAAGAGGTGGACGGGACCAGGATAATAACTCCGACGGCTGGACGCGAGGGAAAACTAGCAGGCAAGTGTGCGAAGCAGTAGTGTACATAGTGGTCTAGCTGAATCTCCTCTCCCTTCTGCTTCTTCTGCTGCTCTGCTCTGCCCAACCCCCGGGGCGGCGTGCTCCATCATGGCCCATCCATTGAAGCAGGACGGACGGGGCAAGGGTTCGGCCCATCGCGCACTCGTTCACTCACTCAATCACTCACCACCTCACTCAGCTTCATCGCGCTAGAGAGCTCACGGCCGGGGTGAGCTAGCATGACAAGGCAGAGTGCCCGGGGTGCTCGCCAATCATGGCCGTTGGCTTCGTGCGGCTGAGACGATGCAAGGCGAATCTCCGTCCCCAACTCCCCATCCAGCCCACTTCCGCACAGGGCCAGTGGGTTGTTCGTCCTAGCCCAACCGAGTAAAATGCCAAGAGGCCTGGATATGAGAAGGGAGCAGCTAGCCTAGGCAGCTTGCCGTTTCCCGAAATGACTTGGCTTGACGTTCGATCACTTCGTTGGGAACGGTTGAAGCGCTGAAGCCTCCTACTATGTACGTACTACATAGTTCACGGACTACCCTCTGCTAGCCTGGTGACTGACTACCAGTTAAGGTACCCGCCGGACTCACCCATCATCGAGACTCGTCCGTCTTGAATCATCTCAGACAAATTTTGCGGGATGTGTGCGGGAAACGGATACATGCAAAACATGTGTCTTGCCGTGTGGTTCCCACTCACACTTACATACTCCGTAGTATTCGTCGCTGCTCTGTCCCACCGTCACCAAGTCTCAGCCCCTTGACCAAGCTCACTATCGCAGCAATAATAACTCGTCTCTTCCCGCGCTCTAAATTACTATGTAGACGTTACTCACACCAAACACAAAGTGGCAAGTGAAGGCATTTTACTTTATTTTAGAGACAACCCCGCAAGCCACTGCTCTCGCCTAACCCCAGCCATTCATTGCCTGTCAAGCAAACATTCTTGAATCTTCCATCCTCGGCGTCCCGTGGAGTCGTTCCGTCTTCGCAACAGCCCTGGACCCTGTCTCTGCATCTCGCAGTCAGTCACGACCGCCTCGAAGGATTCGAACTAGGGAATTGAGCAGCCACATGGCTCGCGGTACAGCCAGAAAGCCCTGGGTGAAAGCGGAATGGCGGCGTTATCGGAGCGCCTACACTAGCACTATGCTAGCCGTTTTTCTCTTCACGGCCGGCCCCTGGTGGCAACAGACTGCACCGCCAGCAACCACAGGAAAACGCCTCCGGGCTTTTCAGGCGTCCCGTCCTGTCCCAAGCAGGCCAACTCACACAGATCTGCAGCTCAAGGATGGTGAAAGAGCGGGCGAATGACCGCCGGAGTAGATCGTAAGCTTTCGCGACAGGGCCCTCTTGGCAGAGCACGCCCGGCGGAATCGGGCTTCGGCCCAATATGGGCTTCAGGGGACAACGGGGAGACCAAGGCCTAGAACCCGAAGCTGACGGCGGGCATTGGGCGAGAGTGTGACGGGCCTCCGCAGCGTGTGGCCGGTGGCGTCCATGAAGCAATCCCAGGGCACCAGGGTTGTCGGCCAGCTCGCCTGTGGCCCTGATTGTGGGTGTGACGGTACCTGGCTGTGCTGTGTCGCTGCCACCATCAACCCGGCAGCAGTCTGCAGCCCGTCCAGTCTAGTCGGTCAGCATCGGCGCCACTTTTTCTTTCTTTAATCCGCCTCAAGCTCGTAGGTGACCTCTTCATTAAACTCGACAACAAGACGTTGAGTCTGATACCTGAGTCGGATCCAAGCTTCTTGTGAGTCGTGTAGTCCGTCCGCGTTGGGCAATCAATTTATCTATTATGGGGCGTCCGTTCACACACAAACCTCCGCCTCCGACTCAGCCCAGTAAGGAACCAACCGAGAAACCTAAATCCCAAGTTGGAAGGAAGCCACCCTCAGAGTTTTAACAGAAACAAATGATCGACCCGTCAGCATGGTTCTGATCTCAATCTTGGTTTGGCTTTGGAGCGAGGGCCGTGGGATTAACGCAAGGACCAGGCCAAACCCTTCCAAAAAAAAAAAAAAAAAAAAAAAAAAAAAAAAAAAAAAAAAGAAGAAAAAAAGGAAAAGGGTTGGGAAAAGTATTATTCGGACAACGGGCTAAAAACTGATGACCGCAGATCATCAACAGCCAAGGTCGTGTACGACGTATCGTACATACCTTGTAATGAAGCTATACGTACCGTTGTCCGCGCAAAAGTAAGCCAAATTACCTGGGGTAATTTAAACTTAGGGATTTTAAGGTCAAAGACAAGGTACGATTTTGGCTCCGAATCCGGCAACGGCCTCGAAACCTACCAATAACATCCCAGACCCTAGTAGTCTGAGGACGTCGCTCACACGGTCCAACACACTGTGTCTAGTAGATGCCTGTCGCATCACGTGATCTGACGTCCCGGACGCGCTTTGGTCGACGCGACCCAGGGGCAATGCAGATGGAGGGGCGTGGACGACGTCACGTATCCCAAACCATCCAAGGACCAGTCGCCCAAAAGCAGAAACCCCCAAATCGACAAGGGCAGTTCCCGGGCCGTCTGTGGCTGTGACTGCTCTAAGCTCTAAGCTCTCTGTTTCCAAGGACCCGCTGCATGTCTCATGAATCGTTGTTCCCCTCTCCTCTCATGGCGTCTCCATCCCGCCATCCGTTGCCCCTGCGACGACAGACGTCGAGAAACAACATCCACGACGATGACTTGACTCGTTCTCTCAAGCAGCTCTCTCTCGCTACCTCCCCCGCCCGCGTTCCGAGCTCATCCCACCTCTCCGAGCCGACCACTCCGTTCCGGACCACTAGACGCCAGAGCACCCAGTCGCCCCGACTCCCGTCCCGTAGCCCTTCCAATGGACGAGATTCCCGCTCCGCGACGCCGACGCTGCTCCGTAAGGCGTCGATGAACTCGTTGCGCTCGTCAAATGGCGTGGGCTCTGGCCCGACCCCGACACGCCGGGCGAGTGTCGCCAATATCATGTCTCCCACTGCTAAGATGTCACCTCTAACAACCCCACCGGTCCCTGAGGAACCCCGTCCAACTGCCAGCTCAATCGCCAACGAGTTTTTCAAGGCTGAGCTTGAAGCGCATCATGGAGAAGTCGCCACGCGCCACCCCGACGCCATCGTCATCCTCCATGATTCTGTCTATGGTCACCGATTCTCCCGACCTCGTACCTCCCGAAGCGCCCTCAGCACCATTGTTGAACGCCCGGAACGAGTGAAGGCCGCGGTTCTCGGAGTTTCGATGGCGTACGTGCGCCTGGGTGGGCGCCACTGCGAAGGCACATATCCCGTTCATCCTAAGCTCAACGTCCACGACCTTCCTGGCATCCCCTTCCGAATACAGAAAACCAGCAGGAAACTGCCCATCATGTCAGCGGCCGTCACCAACGTCCATGGAACTAAGTGGATGGAGGAACTCAAGATGATGTGTGATGCTGCCGAGTCGAAACTTGCGATGGGAGGAAAGGAGCTTCAAAGACCAGAGATGAACCGAGGTACCACTAAGCCCCCGGAAAAGTTCCATGAAGGTGATCTCTATCTTTGTGCGGAATCTCTTGATGCGATGGAGGGTGCCTTGGGCGCTGTGTGTGAAGCTGTCGATGCAGTCTTTGGTCCTGGTCCCCAACGGGCGTTTGTCGCTGTGAGACCTCCGGGACACCATTGTTCTGCGTCGTACCCTTCAGGGTTCTGCTGGGTTAATAACGTGCATGTTGGGATCATGCACGCTGTCTTGAATCATAGCGTTACCCATGCCGCCATCATTGACATCGATCTTCACCACGGCGACGGATCACAGGCAATCACATGGGAGCACAACACTCGTGCCACAATGGCTGCGAAGAACGCTGCTGCGTGGAAGAAGTCATCCATTGGCTATTTTAGCATGCACGACATCAACTCCTACCCATGCGAGCAAGGTGACGAGGAAAAGGTCAAGAATGCCAGCCTCTGCCTCGATAATGCGCACGGCCAGACCGTCTGGAATGTCCACCTTCAGTCATGGAAGACGGAAGCGGAGTTCTGGCAGCTCTATGAGTCCAAGTACGTCGTCCTTCTGGGAAAGGTCCGAAACTACCTCCAGAATCAGGCGGAACGTTTCAAGCTCTCCAACCAACCCCCCAAGGCGATCATTTTCTTCTCCGCAGGCTTCGACGCTAGCGAGTGGGAAAGCGCGGGAATGCAACGTCATCAGGTTAATGTCCCAACGGAGTTCTACGCTCGCATCGCCCAGGACGTCATTAAGCTTGCTGCGGAGGAGGATCTCTATGTCGATGGCCGAGTTATCAGTGTATTGGAAGGCGGATACAGCGACAGAGCCCTGTCTTCGGGTGTCTTCAGCCATCTGAGCGGTCTCGCTGGTGATGAGAATGTTAGCCAACAAATGCACACTGGGGGCCTTGGGTTCGAGATGGGCCAGAAGATTGGAGTCGTTCCTGAGCAGGAGGAAACCGATACTCTTCACCGATCACCACTAGATCTGGGATCAGTCCATGCCTACGATCCGTCCTGGTGGGCTAGCCAGAGACTCGACGAGCTCGATGGTATCATGGCTCCCCTACCCACTCCTCCTGGGAAGTCGAGCATCAGCGCTCCAACCTACTTCTCGCCGACACAAGCCTCTACTGCCAAGGTTGTCGAGCCGCTTAGGATGCGCCGCAGCCTTTCCAACTTGGGAGGAACTGCTTCGAGGCCTGCATCACCTCCTCCTCCAGAGGTTCCGTGGGAGGTGGCTGCCCATGAGCTCAGCAAGCTGTTGATACCCTCCGAGCGCCAAACAGATAGTTGCAAGGTCGAGGATCTCAATGCCGAGGCAACTCGGGTCAGACGAGACCGCCAGTCCCTGCTCGTAGGGGTACCTCCAGTTCCTTCGGCTCCCGCTGCAGGACGACCAACATCTCGGATGGCGCTCCGTGAGAGAAGAGCCAAACCGCCTCCACCTACGGTTGAACCAAGCAAGGACAAGGCCGTCAAAGGTCGCAGAAAGACAGTTGCTACGACCCCTTTTCCTACTGATAAGGTAAGCGCAAGATCAGTATCAAATGCATTTGCGTATAGACATAGTCTAACATCAGACAAGGCGTCCGATGTCACTGGAAGCCAAGCTGTGAGAAAAGTCAGTCGACGTCTTAGCGAGGCGCCGACTAGCTCTAGTTCACACGATAACTCGTTCTCCACTGTCGCTGTTGCCAGCGGCTCTGGGTCCTCTGCAGCCGCCAACCCTGGTTCATCGGCAAGCGTGCGTGCCGCCGTCAACGGAACCCTTCCCGTGAAGAAGGCCAGGACCACCACTGTCACCCGAAAGGAGCCTGCCCCAAAGGCTCCTCGAGGCGCCAAGAAGGCTCCGGCACCGGCACCGGCACCGGCTAGTAGTTCAAGACCTGCAACGACGGCTACACAGAAGGCCAAGTCCCCGGCCAAGTCCCCGGCCAAGTCCCCAGGCAGAGCTGCTCAGTCCGAAACGGCAGGCGACGACATGGACAAGATCACTACAGGCATGAAGAAGATCCGTATCAACCTCATAACGCAGGCTCAAAAGGACGCGAGACAACGAGCGCAACTTGAGACAGATAAGGCTTCGACTGCGTCAGCCTCTGCTGCCGCCGCCGCTCCCTCTGTCAAGAAGGAAGAGGAAGTGAAGCAACCCATATCTCATGTTACACAGCAACCGTCCATCACACCTAGCCCAGAACCCACAACAAGCTACGCTGATGGGGGCAACATCTCTCCCAAGCAGACCGCAGCTCCAGATCCTCGCATCCCGACCCCTCCCGCAACTATCTCCTCCAGCGGCCTTTCCACGCCCTTCCAGGAGCAAGATCCCTTCCACATGGGTTCGCCTGACACCCAGGCGGTTCTGCCTACTAGCTCTCCACCGATTCCATCCGTCGCCATCCAGCCCGGCGGTGACTGCCCTGACGTCTTCATCTCCTACCAACCCGAAGGTCCAGCACCTGTCGCAGTAGCCCAGCATGAGCCCCTGAAATGGCTCCCACCCAATGCGCCAACCTCGTCTGCCAACACGCCCGCTGCTACGCCCAGTCCCATTAAGAGGCAGCACGATCTCTTCCAATATACCTCTGGAATTTCTTTTGCACCTCGTCCGCAGGAGCCGGCTCCCAATGCGGGTGTCCAGCCTAAGTCCGAAAACACGAAGCCAGAGCCCGATCTGCAGGCTTCTATTTGAATCATCGTGCCTCGCGTCAGACTTGAAGCCCGCGGTCTAGCCTCGCTATCACGCTCTGTCAAGGAACACGCATATCTGACGTAGTGTCTGGAACTAGGGGGTCTTGGCATCCGGAGTCATAACTTTGTTGTAATTATTTGTGATCTTTTGTTCACCCATCCCCTTGCTTTCAGGAGTAGTCTATCCTCTTGGTCTAGATGCTAGGTCAGCTCTGTCGCATGATACCCTTTCCCTTCTTCTTTTCAACCACTCCTTTTATCACCCCGGTTGTAGCTAAAGGTCCTTTGTTCTAATCGATACGTTTGTTTACCTTGTTTATACGTCTATTTTTATTCATTGCTTGCCTCTCTCAACGCCTACTGCCTAAAGATGTCGCGGAAAGCACTTAATGGGACACCGACGTCCTCAATAGTCGCCCTGCTATTGTCCTCGAGACCCGGGTGCGGCTTTCGCCGGAACGTCCACACCTCCTTGACGCCGAGACTGTCGAGGTAGGTGACGGTGCGCGCGTAGTTGGTGGCAACCTGGGCGATGCCGTGGCTGTCATCGGAAAAGGTGAACTTGCCACCCATCTTGAGCCATTCCTTGCAGATTTGTCAGTACGTTCGATATTTTCAATGGGGCTTGTAGCATTCACAAACTCACTTCGGAAATCTGCCTGCACGGGTACGGCTCGGCCAGGCCCTTTCGCAGCGCAGCGCTGTTACACTCCAACCACCCGCCCTGCTGAGCCACAAGCTCGAGGTTCCTCACAACGCGCTGCCAAACGCCCTTCCACTGGCGCAGATCGCGGCCAGGCTCATCGCTCAGCAGACGGATAAGATCGAAGTGGCCGACGACACGGGGGGTCAGCTCCTGCAGCATCTGGAACTGCAGATCGTAGTAATCCTCGAACAGGCGCTCCTCGGAGCCGTCGGCGGCGGCGAGGGCGCGGGCGAAAGTGGCGGCGTCGTAGTCGATGGGGATGCCGTGGACGTGGTGCACGGAGCCGATGAAGAAGTCGACGGCCGGGTGGGCGGCCAGGGCGCGGACCAGCGCCGCGTAGGCCGGCCGGATGAACTCGGCCTCGAAGCCGACCAGCACGTGCACCTGTGCGGCGTAGGCGTGCTGCAGGCGCTGGGCCTCGGCGACGTAGGCTTCGTGGCGCCGGGGGAGGACGGCGAGGGAGGCTTTGGGGTCGTCGAGCTGAGAGGTGTGAGGACAGATTCAAAAGTAACAGAGATAGTATCGAGGGTTATTATGAGAATGGATAGGTGGGGGTTGGTTGCAAGTGATGCACTCACCTCTTCCGGGTACAGGTCCCGCTCCTCGTAGCGAGGCATATGCTCGGTCAGCCCAATGGTCTTGTACCCAATGGAGATGGCATGCTTGAGGATGTCCTCGAGCTGGTCCTTTGCGTGGCCGGGGCAGAACTCCCCGGAGTGGGAGTGCATGGTGAAGGCCATGACGGGTTTTGATATGCCTCTCAGGGCGACTGAGTGAGATCGATGGCGGGGTTGAAGAGTTGAAGAGGGAGACAGAGAGAGGGTCTGCTCCAATCCGAGGTTTCCAAGTAAGAATCTTGTTGAGTTGAGATTTATATGTCACAGGGATTCCAAAGGGACAACACCTCTATGAGTCGTCAATCTGGTCTAGTCTACAATGTTAACGAGTTATTACACTCAAAGCAAGATTTCGGGCCCCGCAGTAGGCACATGTGTAATCCTCAAGTCGCAATTAGGTGGTTGCAGACCCACCTTTCCAGATGCAGTAATTACTATTCTGAATAGCTGGGAGAACACCACTGAGGAACCACCGATCACAACTGACACAGAAGTTAAAGGTCAAGGGGCATAATAGCCGCCACGGCATCTCTTATATGCTGACTCAGGAAATATGTAAATGTATGCGGGATATCCATCATCCGTAGACCTCAGTCATGACCCATAATTACATAACCAACCAACACCCAAACCAAACCAGATACGCCGCGCAAGCCCAGATCCCAAAGCATTTCCAGTTATTCACACACACAAAAAGCACGCTTTAATCCTTCTCATACAGCGGGATGTCCCCGTAAGAATACACGCCCGGCGCCATGCTGATATACCGCCCGGGCACCATGACGCTGCTGCTCCGCATCGTGTCCAGCTCTGCCGGCCCCCGCCCCGACCCCGGCCCCGGCCGCGCCACCTTGCCCTCGTCCTGCACGACGCCGATGCCGTAGCTCCGGGGCCCGCCCGTCCCGCCGGCGCTGTGCCACCCGAGCCGGAACGTTTTGCGCCGCAGGCACCGCGCCAGGTCGTCGTCGTCCATCCACGCCGCCCCGTCCGGCAGCCGCCACCACAGCGTCGAGTCCGCCAGGAGGCTCGCCTGCGCCGCGATGCTGCCCGGGTCCTTGGGCAGCGCCGCCCCGCGGTACGTCGTGCGCAGCGCGAACACGCCCAGCACTAGTGATAAGGCGAGAAGCACCGCTAGCACGTACGTCTGCACGCGCGACTGCGTAAGCCGGGGGATGAAGTAGTCGACCGATGCGGCGATGAGCGACGAGCTGTCGTCGGCGCGGGCCCGGAACTTGGACGAAGATATCGTCTTTCGGACTGCGTCACTGCTGAGAGCCTGGGCGCCGACAATGCCGTGCTGTAGCCGGATCAGCTGGCTCACAGCGTTCTGTCGCTCGGGCGCCAAGAGACGCTCCAGACGCATATCGAGTCTCGACAGCACCAGTGTGCGGAAGAAACCATCCAGTCCGTCGAGGCTGTCGTCGTTGGCTCCGATCTTGTCCAAGACCTCGTAGGCGGTGGACACATCGGCTACGACGTCCGAGATCTGCTCCGTCTTGGCGTCGGCGAGGGGAATGCTGTCCGTGTCGATGTCGAGGTCCTCGGTGTGGAACGTCGTGTAAACTTCGAGTTCGGTGATGGTCTGGTTGCACCGGAGGATAGAGATGTCGCCGCTGTCGGCGCAGCTCCCCCAAACATAGTTGAGGGTGAACCGGTTCGACAGACCCGCGCACGACGTCACCACGACGCCGGTATTAGACTGCCCGTCTCCGCAGACGGGCGTGTTAGTAGAGCCAGAGCTACCGAGGGCAACACATTTGAGATCCGCACCGGAGCCGCCACTCAACGAGATGGTCTCGCAGGTGAGGGAGGCCCTGATGGCGGGCACCTTTGCCGTCAGTTCGGTGTTGGGCAGCGGCCACTCTTTCCCATGGCTCACAAGCTCCAGCTTCGGGAACGTCATGTCTTCGTACGTCCACGAAGGGTACTTGGGCGTCTCCCGGATGAGGATCCGGTCGACCAGGTCGGTGTCCAGGCTGCCGCCCAAGGACTTGTTGGTCGACTGGAAGTGCGTCTCCTGACGGAGCTCCAGGTGCGCCGTCTGCGCGACCTCGGTGATGGCGAACAGCCCTGCGGTGAAGATGGGCATCAGCCAGCCGAGCATCGCCGTGGACTTCTTGGCGAAGACGGCCCAGTCCTTGTGCTTGATGGCCTTGCCGGCGGTAAACAGGCCGAGCTCGTTCATGTAACTCAGCCCGAGCGACTCCTGGAAACGGCACTTGTTGGCCGTCAACTTGAGGTAGGGGGCGACACGGCGAGTGTCGATGTCGATGCGGCTCCAGAAGACGGCGACAGCGGCGAAGACGAGCGTCGGCAGAAACGTCCACAGGATGAAGACGGATTCCGACACGTCGATGCCGTTCCCGCTACCTCGTAGAGCAAAGACAACCCAGAGACCCGTCAACAGCACAGCAGATGTCGCTATGCTCACCGTCTGCACACGAGCGCCCAGCGTCCAGGGGCGATACTGTCCCAGAACCTCCTCGGAGCGACTAGAGCCGTCGTTGCCCATTGAGACGGGCGGTCCTCCGCTCAGTTGCTTCAGCTGGAACATCTCGGCAGGCTTCCGTCCCGGCTGATGGATCTCGGTGGTGTACCAGGAACCCGCGAGCCTCGCACCCACCACGTCCATGCCCGCACTGCCCGTTCCGCTCAACCGGGCCAGGAAATGACGGCTGCTGGCGAGCAGTGCGGCGGTGCCGGCCGGTGAGGTGGGGTCACGGGCGGTGATGCCGCGTTTCGGGGGTGCGTGATAGAGCATCGGGAGAAGAAGGCCGCCCAGGACGCAGAACAGCCCGGCCATGGTGTGCATCATGCCGGCGCGGACCTTGAGGAGCCTGGTGCCATCCGCCTCGACCTCAGCGTGGAAGACGCCCGTAGAAAGGACGACCTGGGCGCGAAGGATCAGCGACGCGGTGGTGGAGGCGACGACGAGGTGGTGACGGTTGCTGAAGGCCTTGAACAAGGCTTGGAAGCTTCCCATGCCGGGATAGTCGAGCAGGACAGTTCGGTAAGCTTGCTTGCGGCGGGTGTCTTCGCCAGAGGCAGGCCGACCCTCGAGGACGATCCAGGGCATGCAGAGCAGAGCCTGGGCTTCGACGCGGGACCAGAGCATGGCCAGGACAGAGGTGACTGTTGGTTGGGACATGTTTAGCAGACAAACTTGTATATCTGGCTCACTCGGGCTTATGGCACAGAGTGAGAGAGGAAGAAACTCACCAACTACGGGCCCAAACGTCCACAGTCCCTGGACGCTGCTCTCCCAGTCCTCCCGCGAGATCATCCACATGACCACCTCGCCCGCCACAGCCAACAAAGCAAACGCACCCAGGAAGACGCCGACGATGTGGTGCCGCAGCCATCCCGGGCGCCAGCCGTCGCGGACCGGCACCTCGGCGGCCTCGGCGGCGCGGAACGTCGCATTGCCGCGCGACCCGCCGGTGTTGGGCGGGCTGTCAGAGTACGGGCTGTCGAAGTACGGGTGCTCCAGTAAGGCGTCGAGGTTCCCGTGGCTGTTGCGGGTGCGCGGCGACGCGGAGCTCGTGAGCGTCGTCGTCGTCGTCGAGGCGTGCGGCGAGGCGAAGGGATCGCCGGCCGGCGCCGGGAACTGGCCGCGCTGCAGCGTCTGGAAGCCGGGACTGCGAGGGCTCCGGGGGCTCTGCGGGAAGCCGCCGCGGGGACTGAGATGGCCGCCGGAGCTGTGCGGGCTGAAGGGGCTGAGAGGGCCTTGGGGACTGCTTTTACTGCGTTGTTGTTGCTGGCCGTGGGGAAGGATATGTAGCGGGCTCGGCGTTGCGCTGCTCCCGCTGTGCGACGGCGGCGGCGGCGACAGCAGAGGCGCCGGGATGAAGGCCGTCGTGGACGTCGTGGGCTGCGGCGACGGCCATCGTGCGAAGCTCTGTCGGGACGAGGAGGACGTTTCGTCGTAGGGAGCGAAGTCGGAGATGCGGAGGTGGTTAGTCGAGGACGGATCGACGCCGTGGAGGCCGAGGTTGTTCCACGACGTAGCCATGCTGGGGAGAGGGAGGGGGGGGTGGAAGGTTAACTAATTATAAGTTAAGGTATCGTCGATCTTCGGCTGAATGTGTGTATGTAGTGTAACCAAGTCAATTGGGTCGTCCTGTTGAGTATCCCTCCCGGCTTATACACTGTCTGTCAATGAATTACTTCGATGTGGTGGGTTGCGGTGACCTCGATTTTGTTGGAAACTCGGGGCGTGTAGTCCAACGGTTTAAGACATTGTCGAGGTAAGCCCCAATCAAGGAGAGGACGCAGAAGGAAACGAAAGAGTGAGTAAGTGTGAGAGAGAGTGAGAGAGAGTGAGAGAGAGTGTGTGTGAGTGTGTGTATGTGTGATACAGAGAAAGAAAACGAGTGACTGAACAGAATCAGGATGAGTCTTCCCCCCCCGAGGCAGAAGATGGAGAAGAAGGAAAACACACAACCAGCTGTCTTCCTGTCTGTCTTTCTTTCTGTCTGTCTGTCTGTCCACCTCTAGTCTACCCGTCGGCGTGCCATTCTTCAACTCCCAATCCGATCCAATCCAGTCCAATACGGCGTGGTCCGAGTACCGATGGCGCGTAATTGACCAGGTAGTAGTTTAAAATGGGCTAGGATCTAGACTAAGGCAAGGTAGCAAGCCAATATTCTCCCAAAAAAGACACCACCACGTCCGATTCTGAATCCATTTTGCGTACGCGGGCGGTAAAGAAAAAAGGATGGTAGGAAGGGGGGGATTTTGAACTGAACGGACTTGGCTGGTGGCTGCTGCTCTTCTTACTACTCGTCTGGAGGCTTGGAACTATTACTCTTCGTAGACTTGAACTGGCTGGCTGGCTCGGCGGCTTCAACTGAACTGGAACGCCTTTTCAACTGACTGGCTTCAAGCCTTCATCTGACCTCGACTCGACTCGACTCGACTCGACGGCTTCACAAGAGCTGACTGGGGGCTTTGAGCTGACAATGCCACCCCCTGGTCATGATCCATATCCATGATCCCTCCGTTGGATCCATCCGGGAGCGCTGCAGCCATCTCCATCGCCCATAATTAACCGCCCATTATTCATTGATCCATAGCCATAATACAGAGACGGTGGCGCAAAATAGTCCGTCAAATATAGATACGTACTTGGTAGGCCATCATCCATCATTCATTCATTCATTCATTCATTCATCCATCCATCGCTCGCTTCCTCACCCCACCATCCACCATCCACCATCCACCATCCACCATCCACCATCCACCATCCACCATCCACCATCCACCATCCACCATCCACCATCCACCATCCACCACTAACACCACTAACACCACCTAACACCGTTCTGTCCGTCCACTCTCACCAAACTCATGCACCACACACTAAACCAGAACAACTCACCAAATAGATCTAATACTACCTACCTATATACGTAGTACATAACCAGCTCATACACCATGCTCACCCAAACCCAATCAACCCCTCGACAAAGATGCAGTAAAAATAAATATAAATAAAAGGCCTTCGTCCCATGTCTTTATTCTTCCTTGTTCCTTATTCCTTATTCCTTATTCCTTATCCTTATTCCTCATTCCTCAAGCCCTTGACATGACCCCACCCCGTGTCGATCCATCCCATGTCTCTCTTCTGTCTGTCTCTCTGCATCCGCTGGCTCCGTCCTAACCGCCCAGGCGCCGCCACAACGTGCACTCTTGGACGCCTCGGGGCATGGCAAGCCAGCATTGTCGTCTAGCTTCGCGTCTATTACAAGGTAGGCTACGACGCCCCGTAAGATCCGTATTCACTCAGTCACATTAGTCTTCGTCCTGCTTCTACGAATACAAACCAAGTAATAATCATTAGCACAGATGTATCAATCGCTCCTCACGAGCCTTGTTCGTCAGCCATCCACTCTCGCTCTCGAGCTGACGAATCCAACTCCACCACCAAAGGGACGTGCCGAAGACTCCATCTCCGTCTTCCGACTCACACCCACAGAACCAAGATTCTTCCAGTCTTTCCTCCCCCCGAAAACCTTCCTTCGATCTACTAATCGACACTCTAGGCTTCATCCAGTCCCACCACCCTTCCCTCTAGACCAACTAGTCTGACTTCGCGCGCATTCTCTCCACCGAAACCACCAGTAGACTCTTCCTTGTCCGCCGCCACAACTTCCCAGGCGCTCGCGACCACGCAACCTGGCCACACCATCCGCATGTCCAGGGTCCTAGCACCCGCCTAGGGCCCGAAAGTCCAGACCCTCGATAGACTGCGAAATACTACGCCGCACCGTTGGCGCCGCCGCCATAGCGCCTTCGACCGTCAGAGTTTCTGCAAGGGGAAATTACTCTAGCCCATGCTTACGCTTTACCCCATAATTTACATGACATTTGGCCCTCCGTCGCTCCGTCTTCTCTTGACCTTGCCATCCATCTATCTCTTTCCTTTCCCCTCCCACCAAACGTTGCCACGAAGAGTAATCACAAGTTTGAGTAGCTAGTCGGTCTACCTGCTTCGGTAGAGGCTGCTTCATTTAGCGCCTAACCTCAATGCCTGCCGTAGACTATTAAATCGATGGTGGTGTGCTGCACATCTATCGCCTAATCGGGAAGTCCGCCAAAAGGAGTAACTTAACTCACCGTTGACCCAGTCTCTCATCACTGGGTACATCAACTCTCATGCACTGCAGTGCTAAATCACGTAAGTAGGATCACCGCATCACTCGTCGTAGTCAGCAATCTGATCAGTCCGTTGTCTCTTTTTTATGTCTTTTAACGTATTGGTTGCATGTGCTAGACTTCACTTCAACTGCACAACTACAACCTCCACCACCACCACCACCACAACCACCACAACCACCACAACCACCACAACCATACATCTTCCCCACGCAGGCCAGTCTAGCCCCGTCTCCTTCACATAAACGTACAAACATGCCACGAACAGTCCACACATGTCAACCTGAGACGCCATACAAATGACCCTCTCTAATATACAATTCGACATGCCTGTCGGACTTGCTCGCCCACGTTGTCTCTACTCTGGATCTGTTCACTCTCTCCATCTAACCAAAGCATTGATCGCTGCCTCTCAGTTTCCCGAGAACGCGCTCCTTACGCCTCGTCGCCAGACCATCCCACCTCTTCCATATCAACCACAGAGTTCTCAAAAAGAAGAAGGAAAAAAAAAGGGAACAAAAAGGCATTAAAAAATATGCCTAAGACGCCAGGATGGAGCCATAAAAATAATAAAGGAAGAGCTCTACCCGATTGCGTGGCGCCAGGCATGGGGAGGTAATGATGTTTGATCGGAGCAACCGACCCGCAAGTCTATACCGGGAATGCGATTCCCGCACTTTTGGTGGCAAGGGCGGAGAAACAGCTAAAAGAAAACATTTCGCGTCGAGGGCTCATGGTCGCGGTCTATCGGTGGAGCCCCGTTGTGTTCGGCGAGGCGGTGCTCTCTCGAAAGACGAGCACCGGGTGGAGTAGTTAGATCTGTCCACCGAAGAAGGGTATCGAAGTGTATAAATAAAAGGGAACAAGGCGCAGTAGTAGTAGAGGTGTGATGTGCGACTGAGGCAAATCCGCTTCATGTCATCAGTTCCAGCCCAAAGAGTTCTCGGCAGCAACAGGAGGGGAGATGTACGCCGTCCTGGCAGAGTTGCCCATGCCGCTGCGGCCGCTACCGTGGCTATCACGGCCATAGCGACCTGCTGCGTTGTCAGCGGCAATACCTCCGTAAGACGAGAAGTCCCGGCTGAGGAGTGCGCCACCCATCATAGGAGGGCTACCGTTGCCGGCGTATCCCATCTCTGACGAGCGCTGGCTGCTGCCAACGGAGCTAGCACGGCGATGACCCTGCTGCTTCTTGCGCTTGTATCGGCGGGCCACGAGGAACATGGCAGCACCGTACATGACGCTGATACCGAAGACACCCATCGCAATACCAGCAGTTGTAGCCTTGTCCTTGGAAGACTGGTTACCCGTGCCGTCATTGCTGAAGCCATCATTCTGGGAGGTGTCGGTGCTGTCAGAGTTGCTTCCACTGCCAGTCGAGTCACCACCAACGTTACCGAAGAGATCAATTTTGGTGTTGATGACCGAGGTCAGGTTCCGCACAATCTCCTGTTCATTGTTGTACAGAAGCGAGTTGGGAGTTGTGAGATCCATCTGAAGACTGTCGATCATATTCTCAGGGTAGTACACTTCAGCAATAGCTGTGATGTATCCCCACTTAGAACGGGTATCATAAGGCACAATCTTCTTGACTAGGATGCGGTCGGTCGAAAAGCCACCACCTTGGGCCAGGGCGTCAGGGAGGTACTTAAAGACTTGAGCAGCAGCAACTGTATTCTTGGCCACGAAAACGTAGTTAAGGGGGAACAGGAATCCGATCTGGATGAGAGTGGTGCCGCCAGGAATAGGCTGGTCAGGGTCGTCAGGCAGGATGATTTTAGGGATGTTCTCAGGCAGGCCAGTGCTGGTAGCAGTCGTGGTTTCCATTGACTGAGTGTTGGTAGGCTCGAAGACAATCGTCGTAGGAAGCCAGCCCTCCGTGTTGCTAAGCGTGGCAGTGGGTCGAATGCTGGTAACCGGGTCAGCCGCCGATGGGACTGAGGTCTGGACAGGAGGCTCCGAAACAGTCTCCGTAGTGGGCTTGGAGGGAATAGCCACGGAGGTAGTGGGCTGCTCAGCTGTAGTCGAGTCCTCACTGCCAGTCGTGGGAGCAGTCTCGGTAGCCTTCGATGAGTCATCGGTCGTCTCAGTAGCAGGGAGATCCGTGGTCTGAGAAGCGGTTTCCGAAGCAGTGGTGTCTTCGACGGCCGTAGAGTTGATACCAGACGCGACAGTGGACTGGCCAGTACCAGTCGCAGTCGAGTCAGTGGCAGCCTCAGAACCTGTGGTAGCGTCCGGCGCGCTGGTGGTCACGGCAGTACCAGCAGTCCCGGTGGATCCAAGGGCAGTGGTGTCGGTCGGGTTTGTCGTCTCCGTAGTAGCGGGGGTCGTGTCTGTAGGGTTCGGGGTTTCCGTAGCAGCAGGACCGGTGGTGTCAGTCAAGTTCGAAGTCCCGGTGGCAGCAGTACCAGTCGTATCTGTGGGGTTGGAAGTTTCCGTCGTCGCAGGTCCAGTAGTATCAGTCGGGTTGGGAGTTTCCGTAGCAGGACCAGTCGTATTAGTACCAGTCGTATCTGTGGGGTTGGGAGTTTCCGTAGCCGCAGGACCAGTAGTATCAGTCTGATTGCTAGTCTCCGTAACAGCAGGACCGGTAGTGTCGGTGGGATTGGGCGTCTCCGTCGCCGCAGGACCCGTGGTATCGGTGGGGTTGGGAGTCTCCGTCGCTGCAGGACCCGTAGTGTCAGTTGGGTTGAGAGTCTCCGTGACATCAGTCGCGTTCGAATCGGTGGTGGTAGTAGGATCTTCAACAAGTGCGGACGTAGTGAGATCAATGGGAAGAGAGACGGAAAGAGAGATCGAAGGAGTGAGCGTCAACGATGGCAGGAGGCCAGTCTGAGTCTCGTCAGGAGTGGTGCTTTGGGTCTGTTCGGGAGCGGTGCTCTGAGTCTCATCAGGGGTGGTGCTCTTAGTCTCGTCAGGAGTTGTGCTCTGAGTCTCTTCGGGAGTGGTGCTTTGAGTCTCATCAGGGGTGGTGCTCTTAGTCTCGTCAGGAGTTGTGCTCCGAGTCTCTTCGGGAGTTGTGCTCTGAGTCTCCGAAGGGGTGGTGCTCTGAGTCTCCGAAGGATTACCCGTCGCGGTCGTATCAGGCAAGACAGAGTTCAGAATCGAAGTGACAAGGCTCTCAACTGGGTCCAACAAACCAGCAGTCGTTGCAGCGGGCTCCTCACTCTGAGTCGCGGTAGCCTTCGTTTCATCCGACGTTGTCAGGGCAGGCTCTTCGCTCTTAGTCTTGGTGTCGGAAGCCTTGGACTCTTCAGAGGTCGTGACAGCGGGCTCTTCGCTTTGGGTCTCAGTGGCCTTGGACTCCTCGGAAGTCGTCTTAGCGGGCTCTTCACTCTTAGTCTCCGATGCCTTAGTCTCGTCCGCGGTCTTGGCAGGCTCTTCGCTCTTGGTCTTGGTGTCGGAGGCCTTGGACTCTTCAGAGGTTGTGACAGCAGGCTCCTCGCTCTGGGTCTCAGAGGCCTTAGTCTCGTTAGTCGTCTTGGCAGGCTCCTTTGTTGTTTGCGACTTGGTGTCAGATGTTTGACTTGCGGCTTCTGAGGTAGGGTCTTCTGTTGTGGTGTTATCAGGACTGTCGGTGCTGGATCCAGCCTTGTCCGTGCTAGCGGCTGCGTCTGTGCTGGTGGGATCCGAAGACTTGTCCTGGGAATCAGACGTCGTCTCCGGAGGGACGGACGTCTTGGTCTTGCTAGCAGTCTCTTCGGTGGTTGTGTCGCTGACCGTGACAATACCGGTGGGGGCAAGAAGAATACCCGTGTCGGTCTCAGAGGCACTTGCGCGTTCGGTCGATGTGGATGCGTCCTCAGACTCGCTCGAGGTGGGCTGGAGAATAATCTTAGGAACACTGCCCGTGGCTCCAGTAGAATCTGAATCGGATTCGGGCTCTTGACTCAAGATTTCCGAAATCATGTCGCTCATACTCTGTCGCTTGGTGGTTGATGAACCATCGGTGGAAAGAGTGGACTCCGAAGCAGGCAAGCTCTCGGAAGAGGTGATTGTCGAGTTTGTGATCTCTCGCTTGATTTGACGGGGGAAGTAAATACGATTGTGGTTGTTCTCCGCGACGGATGTCGTTGCGAAGGCGAAGGCAACCGCCAAGGCCCAAGATTTGGTGTGCATTTTTCTCGTCTTTCTTTTTTATTTTATATACGGTGATAAGGATGTAACGATAGCCGTCGAGTAGACGTGGGGGTATGCTTTCCTGTTGTCAGTAGGCGAGCAGAAATCAAGATAGCAGTGATGAACCCACTGTCAGGAGTAAATGTAGCGAATGTACTTGACAATAAATTGTCAACGAGTGTAATCTGCAAGTCATTGTCAGCCCAGAACCATTTGCAACAGTCCTCTACTCAATGGAATAGTTCATGGATAACCCAATTCAGCGGCTACCCAGGGCAGGGTGCATGAACCACCGTGTGCTCCCCAGATGTACGTTCACAAGGGACAAGACCATGGCCGATTGAATTTGCAGCAGGCAATACTCACATATAGTGTGCGTAGAGCGTATGTATGTGCGATTTTGGAAACACGATAAAGGAGTGACTTGACGACAAATCGTCAAAGAGTGTTCCAAAGCAGACGCAAGATCGTCAAAATGAGAGCTGTCCGTGACAGGTTCTTTGTCGGTCGTTATGTGATGGAATCGGATCGCGGGGGCGTCGAAATCATTCGTATGCCGGCATTTGCTATCCGCCAGACCTCCAGAGGTCCTACAGTCGGCCAGACATTAACCAATAGAACACGGAGTCGGCTCTCGAAGATCGGCTTGAACGCGCGGGCGTTGTCGGGAATCGAAGGAGGGCAGACGACGACGCCTTGAAAACTTGTCGGAGGAGGTGAGGTCGGTGTGGAGAGGAACGAGAGGAAGGGAAGGGAAAGGGCTGGAGAAAAGAAGGGACAGCGACAGGGCCAAAAGGAAGGAATGAGGGCGAATGGGGAGGTGGCAGGCATGGAAACACGACAGGGACGAGGAGTGGAGAGCGCAGGGGAGGGAGGGTGGGAGGTTAGGGAGGAAAGCCAAGAGCAAAGAGAGCGAAGAGTGAAGACGGGCGTGGAGGTTGCAGTGGGTGTGGCCAAGGCCATGTGCGAGGGTGAGCAGGGCTTGGATCGAGAGAGGCGCAGGGCCCGGCAGGCGACGTTGGGGATGGTCCGTCGATGGGGTCCTCTCCTCTGGGCTCTAGGGCCGCTGGAAGTCTTACCCTCTGGGGGCGCTTTAACGGGGGGTGGTGATGGACTCACCAAAGTCGCTCACTGTGACGAGGTACAGGAGGTGGGCCGAGCAGATACGAGACCTGTCAATACATGGGAGCGCCACGCAAAGTGTACCCAGGGTCGCTGGTGGAAGTCGCGCGCTATCAAGGAGACATGCGGATGGGTCGATGGAGAGAAACGGAGAGAAGGCGCAGGGATGATGAAAATGTCCCCTTCTCCACCACCCTGGTTCGTCGTGTCGGCGGAGAGGTCGTCGACGCGCATCTTCTGGGGATGGGATCGCTCAGGAACAGGCACAGACTCGGAGTCACCCCAAAGCTACCTGACCAGCGTCCAGCCCAGCCCAGGCATCCAGGGATAAAGACGCACGCGATGTGGTGACGGGTGGGCTAGCACAGAGAGCCGGGGCGGCGTGGAAATTGCGCAGGCGAGCATTATCGAAAGGGGGTTGACCTACCGAAGGGGGTCGGGCGTGCCAGGGTGTGGCTAATTACTATCCCTTTGACAGTCCTAAGGCAACACTTCCGTACCAGGCCCCACATGAGCCCAGCCAAGGCAGAGATACATGCAGTAACGTTGAGCAGCCGCTGATGAGCCGCTAATGTTGCAAATTAGCAGCAGAAATAGGGATCACTGCTAAGTTCAATGTATCTTTATGTCGATCCGAGAAGTGTGAGGACTTACGTTGCCACATAAATTTGTATTAGGTCTAATGTACCCTTCAATTGCCTGTTTGTGGTTGGATTAAATCCTTGCTCGTGACCTAAGTGTTGCCTTAGGACTGTCAAAGGGATGTACTCGTCCCCTGGTCTCGCAGGCACGACGGCGTCACAGACAGAGTGCGCGCGGTGCAGTAAAGAGAGTATTCGTACTTCGTACTTTGCATGCGACAGATGTGGTCTTGTCCATTGCGTCTTTCTCTCTCTCGCTCTCTGGCCCTCACTACCGGCAGCGGGCCCGTATCTCGTACAGGTTCTGTGTGGTATTCGTACAAGACTGCATCTGTTGGTTCTGAATGTAAGGGTCGCGAAGGCGACAACCGTAGCAGACCAGGCTCTCTTCGCCCTGAAGTGCGGCGCGTTGAGAATCAGACAGGGCGTGTCGTAGCGTCGGTTCCCAAACACTCGCTGTGTCTCTCATCTGCCGGGGAGCTGGATCGGGGAGCGACTGTGGTGTGGCCGAGCCGTGTTGCGACTTGCTGCTTGGTTTGTGGAATTTGAGGATGTGTGGGAATTTTCCCACTTGGTGACAAGGGTACGGGTGCACAGGCGCGGAAGAATCGTTAAGGCCTGGAATTATTGGCTGGGATTGGGTCCATCATAGCCACCATGCCCAATACATCGATGGTGCGGCATGCCAAACCAGGGCAAGGGTGCTTGGTCTTGCATTGCAGTACCGCTGGAGTTCAGTCCTTTTCACTGCTGTGCCACCCCAGGCCCTGATGAACCTTCCGGTACTGGAATTCGTCGTACCTCGTATGGAGTACATTTCGATGGTGCTGTTGTTAGCTGCAGCCAGTAGTCTCTAGTACCCGAGCATACTGATATACTCTGTGAGTTGTTGAGGCAAGCTTGCGCAGGAACATTTGTTTCCAACCCAAAGTCTGAGCAGGAAAATCCAATCTTCCGGTTTCACAAACCCCCCAGAATCCCGCTGGAGGCAGCCCGTTATGCCGGTTGCCGGACAGTCATCGATAGCTACCGTCGAGGAAACGGACTCCTATCCATCCTCCGCTGTACGAAGTTGTGCTGCCCATTCGAGGCTGGTGATGATCGCGAGGACACAGGTTGGCATGAACGGGTCGAATTAGCGGTCATCTCGCTTGTAACCACACCCCAGCAAGTCGGAGCTCGCGCGATGCAACCACTGCAGGCACACGATTTCAGCAAAATTGGACGGATAAAAGAACGCCAATGTCGATGGGCGCGTGTGCCGGGCTGCTGCAAGAGAGCGGGAGTGAGGATTGAGGAGGGTCCCTACCTTAGGTATGTAACTCTGGGCAAGCTCAAGCTAGGCTAGCTAGTGAGTCGGACATTCCACCCAAGAATGGACGGCGCGGGTGCGGGTTGCGGGTGGTGGTGGTGATGATGCAAGATGGAACCCTTCGTAAGCGTTTTGCACGCGGTCAAGCGGCGTGGAAGATACAAGCCAGGATTCCGGCGATACCTTGGGGCTATGCAGTCTCACTGCGAAGTTTAAGGTACCCAGGCCGCAGATTGCCGTACTGCAGCTTGCTACCTTAGCTTTCAAAAGCATTTGTGCTGGCACCGTAACCTTGGAAGCTCGCAGGTTCCTGGTCGGGAGGTCCACTGGAAGCCCACTAGGAATCTGGAAAACAGCAGTGGGAGCCCACTGGGAACCCACCTGAGCGCTAGCCGAAGGGCCACCCCGTGCGCACGGCGCCGCAAGCCAGGAACAGAGGCGCGAATAAGCGGCGACAGGGCTGCCTTAGCTCGTCTCGAGGCGCCACTGGGCTTGGGCCTTTAATTACATACATAGTAGTACAGTATTTTTCGTCTACAGCAGGTGCCTGGTTCCCCGGCTGCCAGCAGTGCAACCATGGGTTGTGTCTGTGATCTGTGAGGCGTGACTTTGAAAAGAACCACCAAGTGCTAGGCTGCTAGTGGCGAGGTGGGTTCAAAGGGCAAGAACAAAGACACAAAGTCTATTCCTAATTATTGCGCAAGTCCGCACGTGCTAACTAAGGGCCTGCCACCTTTGTTCAACTGAGCAACTGAGGTTTCCGTGAAATGACTAATATCAGGTAATGAAGCCTGATATATGAGGCAGTCAGTCGTCCTGTCTGAGGCATTCAGTTACCCACTCATCTAACCCAAACCGCCGCACTCCCTCATCAGTGCCTCACGAATAGACAATGGCATCACCAGGTGTCCTCGCTCCAACGCTGCTTTATATATATATATAAATACATTCATTATGTGACTGAACGAGGCATGGAACTTGGCGGATATAGTGCAAAGATGAAAAGACGGCCCTTCCTCTCAGACTATCGTCATCATATCCCAGCTCAGAAGCACACACACACACACACACACACACACACACACACACACATACGCACACAAAGAACACGCATCCAACAACGCATAAACTGTACAAACGGAGCTGCATACATCCGGCGCAGCACACATGTCGCTCTCACTCCCCAGGACACAGCTCGTACGGAACAAAGAACAGAACGGTACGGAGTAGGTACGGAGTACAGCGCACCACATGGCACGGCACAGCGAATTCCACGACTCCACGTGGACGCGTCTAGCACATTAGCCCAATGTTGCCCCCTTTGGTGGGCTCTCCTCGGTGGCTCATGTCACCGAGATTGCGCGTCCTCTAGGTCTAGCTCCTCGATGTCATCCATTCTTTGCTTTTCTTCGTGCGAAGTACAGCACATGAAGCCCGCCCCGTGTTGCCTTTATTGTGCACACTAACTACTCGGCAACAGAGTTCGCTAGAGCCGACCCGTTCCCATCCGCTGCCGGCGCTGCCGGCCTGGAACTCTTGGCCTGTTTGCTTTTCCCAGCTGACAGGTCTGTAGACTACTTACTCTGAGTTCGCCAGCGAGTACTACATAGCTTCCGAAACAGCTTTCAAAGTATCCGAACGCGGTCCGTTCCAACGGCTCACGTAAATTGTCTTGGGTGACACCAATAGTGCTCAACAAGTACGCATCGACAAATTATCGGTCGTCACTTCACTTCACTTCATCTCGTCTCGCCTCGTCTCGCCTCGTCTCGTCTCAACTTTTAATACGCCTCTCCAATCTCTCTCAAAGCTGACTTGCCCTCTAGCTTGTTTTGTCGATGTGTTTGAGCATACCAAAAATCTCCGCCCGCTGCCCTACGAGCTTCTATTTTCCGAGCGCAACCAGGACGGTTGCCGCATCTCTATCCGCGCTCCCCTGCTCTCCTCCTCGTCCACCGTCGTGTTTCTTGTTTCTTCGCCGCGGCTTCTATACATAGACACGACGATCTTTGCAGATACGGAGTCCGTCGTCAACTAGATCCGAACTAGCACACCTGAATCTCGTCCCATTCTGGCTGTCCCCATACCAGCTGCGACCTCCATCGTACTATCGATATCTCCCACAGCTGCGCGCATTGGCATCTCCCCAGTCCATCTCCCTCTTTCAGACTCCGACTCACCTGAAGCATGCAATGGCGTTGGCCACAAGTCCACAACCCACTCGGCCGCGAGCGTAAGTGGTCATTTCCTCAAGCGCCTTGGCCAGGTCCTGGCTCTGCCGTCGCTCACAACACAAGGGCACCCAAGGCCTCGAACCCAATTAGGATGGCCTCGCCCAATCTGGCTGCCGGCTTACAAGCTCCAGCGATTCCACCGGCTCCTCCTGCTGCCCCTAATACTCCTTCCGTGCCCTTGGCTTCCATCGCCAGATTGGCCCACGATCAGGCATACCTACCGGCTTGGTTTCTACTCACCAGCCCTAATAACTGGTCACTTCACGCCCATATCTACTATGTAGCTACGGGGCATGGAGTACAGCTGTCGTTTTCTTGAAATAGTACCCCGTGTAATCCCATCGCAGCCGTGTCGACCCATTGCGGGCATCGGCAACCGCGCGAAAAGATGGTGGCCGCCACACCTGCTGATAACTCCACCACTACCATTCCCACCACCACCCACCGTCCGCCGATCAGACCGTTCTTCTCACAGCTCGGTGCTACGTAGTACATACTATTATCAAGCCTGCGTGGTCTAGAAAGAGGACAACTCAACGCGAACACGCGCCCTCTGCGTCGGCCGACGGTATCTCGCCCCTCCCGTTATCACCAGGGCGCGTTGAGCACTTTCCTAGCCCATGCCCGAGCCCCCAGCGCGAAAGGTCTGACTCTGCTTGAGACAAGTGACCAGTCCAAAACTCCCGAGTACGAACAGAGCGAACTCATCTGCCCCTTCGTAGTCTCAAATCCTCGAGTCCAGCCCAGCCTAAGAGGGCAATAGTCGGCACACAACGTCCTGAGACAGTTCACTATCGTCTCATGTCTCGCCTGAGCCACCAGACTACACACCTAGCGAGTGTCCAGCTCTCAGACACCGCCAGCTGAAGTCTCGACGTCCACCGTATGTCTCGCAGCCTCCCGAAGCATTGGAATGTCGGCCGCCAAAATTGTCTCGTCTATTGAATAACATATTGCCAACATTCAGGCCGTATTGTTTGCCCATAATAGTTAGTCAACTCACAAATCACAAATCATTAGTAACACACGGGGAACGAAACTCATGCGAACTAGCAAGCCACTCACGGCTTCGGCAGTTCACTTGGCCTCCTCTCTTTTAAGCCCAAATGTCCACATCTGCTCATGTGACCGGGCCATGAACCGTGTCTGCTTGTCACGTAGTCTCATTTCCAACGTAATGAAAGACAAACAGTTCGTCGAAAGGTTGAATGCCTCTTCAGACCAAGAAATGAAGCTCGACCTCTCCATAGCATACCAAGTAGCCGCTGTATGAACGTGACAACGTAACTGTCTCGCAGCCATTGCCTCAGACAGAGACACGTCTATTCTGACGCCCTTGGAGGATGCCCCATTCTCACATGGTAGAAATTCACGCACGTCACAAACCAAGACTCTGTTCCTTTGTTCTTCCCCTCTTTACTGGAATGATACCCCGCGAGGACCCTTGATCACCGATGACTACTGCCGGCTGGGTTCCTTTCGCAGGCGGGGGAGGGGGTGGCTGGCTGTTAGTCAACACACGGAGCATCGCGAGAATGCAATGTTGAAGGCGACGTCACAGTAAGAAACATCGCCACTTCCCCGAGATTCTGAGGCCAGCTCGTACAGTCTGCCATCCAAGACATCCATCGGGCCAACACGCGCGTGGTGTAAATGTAAACAGGTTTCATAGCACCTGCTACGTATCTGCCAAGAATCCTTTTCTTGTTTCTCCTTTGGTTTAGGTTCTTTCAGCATTGCGAATGCTAAGGGCCTAGTCTGGGCGTGAGTGGTGACAACCTCGGGGTAATCAGTTGAGCTACCATTTACTTCCTTTTTTCTTTCTTTTTACTTTCAGTGTCCTATGAAACTCTTCTTAGTGTTGTGAGAGTCGTCCCCAAAGTTGTTGTGATTATTTATGGGGGGTTGCCTTATTCAATATCATCAGATAAATCAAAGCATCGTAGTACATGTTGCTGTGATTATAATGAGAAGCAATTTTGAACGTCCAGCGTAGCCGCTTCACCACATAATCCTCCTCTTCTTCCTTGCCTAGATTTCTCTTCAGGAGAGAACATGGCAGTTGTGTACTTGTCACTTCCATCTACCAACTGCTTGTACCTCCATGATGCACACGTCCATGTTCCGATGTCACCTGTTCTTGAATTGGGATCAGCAAGCCAACAAGACAGTCGTCTATCACTGGGAATTCAATATCTGATATCCAGTACTTTGTCCCTCATAATATACCAAGAGATACTCTCATGACAAGGTGGTTAGCTACAAGTTTGTTCGTAGCATAGTCTTTTGACGATCGGGCGCCTCGTTCGTATAGGGTAAACTAATTTGAAATGACAACTTACAATCGCATGTTTCATGACCGCGGGCCAATTCAATGGGCTTTCAATTCCTCGCCATCTCTATCTTGGAGTGGTTATCTGCCAGATTCTCTGCTAGGGCTGGTACTGGTGGTCTTGTGTGTGAGCGTTGTTGTTTCCTGAATCCTGAAGTTGAGGTGAAGCATGCAAACCATTGGACACCACTAACGTATCGGGCGAGGGGGCGCAACCTGAAAAACAGTATGCCACGTCTGGTGAAGACTGCGTCTTGAGCCGTTTGCGAAGATTTAAACTATCCCTAGTGGGACATATGAAGTAACAGCTGAGTATGTGTTCGGGAAGGCCACCCCTACTTCTCGAGTTATTCATTAGGACGTAACCTCCAAAAACGGAACCACATCTAGTAGGATGAACAAGGAAGTTCCATGGAAATAAATATCCACCACTGTGTCGTGTTAAAGCATATTGCGGGGTATCTTAGGAAAACACGGGGTTTTACATTCCTTCGAATAGGTTGTGTCTTGTTCATGTTAGAGTCCTGTGAATAAATGTTGCGCTGATCTTAGCCAACTACACCATGTAAGATAACTGGGAGAGAGCAAACCAACTACAAAGTATAGAAACCCGGTCGGGCATATATACAGAGGAAAAAAATTATCGGGAATGTGGATATATCGGTGAGCCATAACGTGAAAACTGCTGCATGAGAAAGCCAAATCCTGCAGGGTAAGGGTAGTAAGGATACTTCTAGGCTGCCTGGTTTGGTGTTTGTCTACTTGACAGAATAAGGAATAGCACAGTGAAGTAAGAGAGAAAGACGTCCGAATTGAAGGAAAACAAAACCCCCCATCATACTGTGCATCACCACTGACTATAAAGAAACCTTAACGAAGCCTCAGTCGTTCATGCGAAGTACCCAAAATCGGACCCGGGAAGACCCACACGCATCGGACCCGGCGAGGCCCGGCCCCACACGCTTAAACGACCCCTCCCCGACCCATAAACCACGCCTGAGGCCACCGGCTCTGCCAGCTATCGATCTTGGGGTATCGCTATTGGCCAGATGGGCCCAGAACCCCCGTCAGCCTCGCCTGATGTGGCGGGCGTCGGCCATTCTCGAACGTGGAACGTGTTTTATCTAGGGCGTCATGAACCGTCAACCTACACGGAGGCTCATCCTCCATTTCACTCCCTAACCATGGCGCGCCGACAGCACCTCACATTGACATTTGTCCTGGTCCTCGTGGCCTTCTGCACTCTGTCCTACCTCTTCTCCGGACCCTCAAGCGCCGTCCCTGGCTTCCCGAAGGCCGCTCCTGGCGAGCCCCTGAAAGAGGGTGAGAGATCCGAGTTTGTGGCTGACCTCAATGCTCTTCCCACGGGTTTCCTCGAGGGCGAGTCTATTGCGCCTCGCCTGGAGAACGCCACGCTCAAGTAAGTCCCTTACCTTTACACAATCACACCACCAAGATATCCATTGCTGACGGCGTCTCTATCATAGGGCCGAACTCGGTCATGCCACATGGAAGTTCCTCCACACGATGATGTCGCGCTTCCCCGACGAACCCTCAAAAGACGATCGCATGGCGCTCGAGACCTTCATGCACCTTTTCGCCCGCCTCTACCCCTGCGGCCAGTGTGCCAAACACTTTCGCGGGCTCTTGGTTGAGTACCCACCTCAGACGAGCAGCCGCAACGCCGCCGCTGGGTGGCTCTGCTTTATGCACAACATTGTCAACGAGAAGGTCCACAAGCCTTTGTTCGACTGCAACAAGATCGGCGACTTTTACGATTGCGGGTGTGGCGACGACAAGAAGAAGGAGGGAATCGAAGGAGGCAAGGGCGGCGAGGGAGACAAGAGTATCGAGAGCGCGCAGGGCGAGGGACCCGATCCAGAGCTGCACAAGCATTGAGGGAAGGTGTACGAGTGACTATTTGGAGCATTATCTGCGCGTTTGTGGAGGAAGTATTAGGAGGCCTTGGCAGGACCAGGCTGCTGGACGACTTGGGGCGATATGTTATGCGACACAATCCATCACTTCCTGCACATATCGCACCACTCCACATGGATGTATTCATGAATGTAGTATAGCACTAGAACGGAGTATCTCACAATTCCTCTGCCAAGTTATTAAACGTATCTCGGCTCATTCTCCAAGACTCTCCTAGTTTGTGACAATGACGCACGTGACTATGCACGTGCCGTGGAAGTGGGTCGGGGCGCGGCTGCGCGTTCAGAGCTGCCTGAGCTCAACATGAGCTCCAGCCTTCCGCAAGCAACGACCAACGACGACGACGACAAAACACCACACAACCCGCATCATAATTTCCTTAACTACTTCCCACCAGGCCCGCCGAGTATACCGATACTTTACAAACCATCATCATGGAATTCGGCCAGTCTGGAGTGTTGAATGAGGGTAAGTTGGGAGCTCCTTCGTCATGTTTGGCATCGTGGTCGATGTGGAAGCTTATGGAATGCCTGTAGATGGAATCCATGTTGACATGGATCGATTGAAGAAGGGCGAGGTGAAGTGAGTTGATCCATCCGTTTGATTTCTTTGGACAATGCTAACCGACCACCAGCCTGGGTACCTCGATGTATGTCCCCCTAGTTACCCCAACGACACATCACCCTAATACGGTCGCAGTATGGCGGTTACTTTCAAGGACGGAGTTATTCTGGGTATGAAGGCCCATCCCAGGAGTGCGAGATTAGCTACTGACTTCGCTTGCAGGAGCTGATTCCCGAACGACGACCGGATCTTACATTGCGAATCGAGTGACGGATAAGTTGACCAGAGTACATGACACCATCTGGTGCTGCCGATCCGGCTCCGCTGCCGATACGCAGGCTGTGGCCGACATTGTGCAATATCAGCTGGGAATGTTCGCGATGCAGAACGGCAAGCCTCCGATGACACAAACCGCCGCCTCCATCTTCCAGGAGATTTGCTATGCCAACAAGGATCGCTTGTCGTAAGCCACTGATGCCCATACCCCTCACCTATGGTGGACTAGAGACTGACAATGCGTCGATAGGGCTGGACTTATTATTGCTGGATGGGATGAGCGATTCGGCGGACAGGTATACTCAATTCCGCTGGGCGGTTCGCTCCACAAGCAGTCGTACGCCATTGGCGGCTCGGGGTCAACCTACATCTACGGTTACTGTGATGCGAACTGGGAAGAGGGTATGGAGGAGGATGATGCTGTCGACTTTGTCAAGGGAGCCTTGAGGGAGGCTATCAAGTGGGATGGTAGCTCCGGTGGTGTCATCCGTATGGTTGTGCTGACCAAGGACGGTGCGGACCGTCACTTGTACCTGCCGGACACGGATTACGCGGTGCGGCACGAGTGAAGGGCAAGGGAATAGAGTCGACAGTGACAGCTGGGTCTCTACGGAGCTTGGCTTGACTCGTTAGGGAGGGGCAGAAGAGACGCCGACCATCAGAGTAGAGACAGCCTAAACTGATGAGACAAGAGACAAGAAGCTTGCGGTTGAAAGCTAGACAACACTCGGCGTTGTACACTAGATAATCGGATCAATGATGAAAGAACATTTACCGAGACAGGCGAGGTGCAAGGGGCCCCACCATGGCAGCGGAACGGCATCGGGAGGGGGGAGCTGCGGGCCGCCGCCGGGTGCTTCCTTGCATCGATTCCTCCTCCGGGTTGTTATCTAGAAAGGCCCAGCCCCCAGGAACGATTTACGGCAGGATGCGCATCTGTGGAGTATGTATAAAGTGAGGCGAGGCAAGGCGAGGCCATACGGACAGGGGTAGAACAAGAAAACCCCTCCACCAAAGCATCATCAAGGCTGAGAAATGCGACGAAGGTTTCGAAGAGCGGTGAAAGATGAGGCTGTGGGTTAGTAGGTACAGTACCTCGTCATCGAGGAGGGGCAGCTGCAGGAGGTGTGGGCTTGTCGTGACGAATGAGGTCGAGAAGCAGCGGGAAGGGGTCTGACAACTGATGGGTTGAGCTGGGAAAGGACGCAACGTTCGACGGGGTAAAAATGTGTTCAAGAACAAATTGCGACGGCTGTGGGCATGTGGCTGGACGGACGTCAATGTGTGGAGGGGACAGGTTACAAGCAACTCATTAGTAGGCGGTGAGATGGGCAACGGTGTTGCACAACGTTGAGGCTTGCGTCATAGATGGCTATCAGGACCAGTATCGGGACTTGTAATTCAGGATTGCAGACATGGAGAGGGCGGGATGTGGGCTTAGATCGGACATGTGCGGAGGCGTGAGGGCATCGGGGGAGGAGATTGGGCAGTGATTCATCAAGGGACAGAGTTGTTAGGCTTTGCCCGTGTCATATTGTTGGCTGAGGAAGACAGCATAGAATTGTACTACACACACGTAACGGAGGGAAAACGGACGGGGTTACAGCACAGCGGCATAGCTATGGTTGTACGAATTGTGCTGTAGGAACCCGGGCAGTACGAACGTGTACTATGTATAATAGTGGCATAGTCCTGTATCGAGCGAACACATCCCGCGTGGCATTGGACGGCGCCAACGCAGACAGGGGCCGTGGGAAAGTGAGTCTTGCGCAGGGGAAATAAATGAGGGTTTCCTGGCCGGCTGTGATGGTAGGTGGCAGGGACATGGATGGTTGCTTGGTGTTTGTTGTAGTTGGATGGTGAAGCGATCGCGATGACGATTGGGGGAGTCGTCGGTGCTGAAACAGAGACCCTTGACCACTGGCTCTTCGTCGGGTCCCTTTGAGCTTCTTATCGCCCGAGGGCGACAAGCAAGCTACTGTGCAATTCCCCGGTCACTGGTTCACCGGTTCTTTTGGTTTTTCTTTTTTCCGTGATGAACAATGCATGTCCTTGTTTCCTGTCGTCATCTCCGTCTTCGGCCCGCGCATGGTTGCTTGCTATTCGGAGTCGGGCTCTAGTCCGTCACAGGGACGTTGCAATTAGCTGGTGTGTCTGCTTGATGAGTGCGGTTTGTCTCACGTTGAAGTACGGACAACAAGGCGCTGCCGTAGATAATGATAGAGGCATGGTGTATTCGTACTTGCGCATGTCACCCCGCGCTGGGTCCCGGGTCTAAAAGGCGACGGACTGGGAACTTGCCCACGTGCGACAGGCCCTGGCTGATGACGGGTCTTGGCTTTGAGGGGGGGCATCTGGGGGCGGTGTTTCTTGGCCCTGGCCTGGTGATGTGTGACAAACAAATGGAAGTGCAGAACATCCGGATAAGCAGATCACACATGACGGCTAACTTCTGAAGGTTCTGGGGCTCCTGCCCGGAAACCGAGCAAGATTAATCACAAAGGCTTCTTTCTGTATTCGGGACACGATCTTCACGGAAGCTTTCTGGGCGCTGCAGGCTACTGCGCTGTTGGGCAGATAACGGGGCAGGCACCTTGGGCGTTGGGACTTATTTCGCACCGACCCCGGCACGCCTTCCATGTAAGCACGCGAGAACATAATCAAGGCAGGCAAAAGGGCATGACCAAGCCGGCCTGTGTGTGCCAACTTTCCTACCTGCCTAGTCTATCTATATCCATATAGTACTTAGGAAAGAGCGAACAAAGTACCAAGGAAGGCGAGAAGTAACTTCAGCGTGTATCCCGAGCCCCGTTGCCTTGAACTTAGGAGTCATGTCTTGCAACCACCACAACCGCCACAACCAACCAACCACAACCAACCACCAAATCCTGTTCCCTCTTTCTTCTATACTGCCTCTAACCCCGCGCGTGTTCTCAGCCAGCTCACTTCGTTTGAACCCGCCTCACAAACCCACTCCAAACCACACCTAAGCTTCGGCCGAGCTCCAGTGAGCCACAGTCGACAGGCCATTCATAATTCACCAGGACCCATCATCGCTACTAAGACCATCCAGATCTAGATCGAAACCGGGCCAGCAGTGGACGGACCAGGCCGACCTTCCACACCAAGCTGTTTCCGGCGACCGAGCCTCGCAGGGAAATCCCGTGTCAGTCGATTCGTTACTTGAGGCCCATCGAATACTTCGCGTGGCTGGTCGACTATCATTGTTACTACTGCACTATCACGATCGACGATATTCGCTATACGTAATTGCGGAATACACACACACATACTCATTAGTGCTGCTGAGGAAGAAAGCACTGACTGCTACATTCTGCTTCCATACTCTCACAGCCACCGCCACTGCCGGCACCTCCGATATTTCCCCATCTCCCGCTTAGATCGTCAGGCGACCGACCAACGCTGCAGCCCAACGTCCGTCGTCTCCATCACGTTGCCTCCCATTACCTTCTCCACCAGCCTCCATCGCCTCTACCGGACGACCTCGCAGATTGGCAAGCGCTCCGGCCTACAGTCTAGTTTACTCCACTAAGCACTCTCAATCTTTGTAAAAGTTCAAGGGTCCTTGATCGCGCATCGCGGAAACGCAACGAGGCAAATGAATGATGAGTGTGGCTCGTTGCCGACTAATGAGCTGCAGATAGAGACTCTCAGCTAGCCTTGCCACGGTTTATATCAGATCCTCCCCCTTGATGTCGCATTGCAGCACATCTTACTACCACGTAGCTTGTTTCATCCGACTTTTGTTTGGCTTGCCTCTTTTCGAATACTATCTACCAAACACATAAAACTTGTGGGTGAATGGGCGAATCCCTTCTCTTTGATTCCTGTGCTTTGCTCGTTTTACCCCATGTCGATCTCATCCATCCGTTGCATACTTCCTTACGTTGCCGATTCCTTCGCTCGATTACCCTGCATGTCGCATCCTTGCAGTACTTATTTCTCGTTTTCTTTTTTAATAGCCTGTAAAGCCCCATTTCCCGAAGTCAGCCACGGTGTGAGAAATACGCCGGACCGAGGAACATGCACCAGAAATAGCCATGAACTTCTCTACAGGGAAGATGAGAAAGATTTGTGTTGCTATGAGAGAGAAGGGAGAGAGTGGGAGAGAGAGTGTGTGTATGGTTGCAAGGGGTAGTGACGTCGCCGGCCTGCATTGTCGCGATGCACGTCTCAACGCCACGGCATGAAAATGTGCTCTGCTTGGGCTGGCCTGAGCGATGCCTCATGTCGCATTCACCGCCAATGCTTGTCACTTGCGCCGCAGAGTCTCCCTACCGTACCTTACTTTAATGTGGCTAAAAGTGGCCGCTGCCTACCTACTTAGGCACCTGATGTCCTGAGACCCTAATACCGAGGTACCTTACTCAACTGCTATTGCTACAATACAACACTACGAGGACTACGACCTGTTGCTGCGTATTAGGATAGCCTTGCACACTTCAAGCCGTTAGAGTAGATGAGGAGTAGCCCCAAGGAACGTCACTCGGTTCCAGGGTCCACGAGGGAATAAAGAGACAGTCGAATGCCGGAAAGTATCAAAAAAAAAAAAAGGGTCTCATCCGGACTATCATACGAAACCGGACACTTCTCTCTACGAATACGTACCCTGACGGAGCTTGTGGCCTTGCGGCGCTCCTGCGCCAATCAGAGCGGTTGCAACTAACACCGAGTCGAGTCGATCCGCCTGTCTCCGGCTCCGTTGTCGCGCATCCCGAGTTTTTGTCGGGGCTGGCTTCGTTGGCGCAGAAGCCAGTGCCCACAAAGTGCCATTCGGTCGAGCCTCTTTTCAGGGTCTCATCTCTCTTGTCATCTGTTCTTTTACCTGCTCGGCCGAACTTTACGTTTACGCTTGTTCTCGTACCCGTCGCCGCCGACCGCATCCTCGTCCTTGACGCCCCGGTTCTCCGCTGGGTTCTCCGCTGAGTTCTCCGCTAGGCCATCCCAGCCTGCCAGTACCCGCCGCGCTACGTACCCACGAGGGGCAGCCTGTGGCAGTGGTGCTGCCCGCTGAAACATTCCATCAAGCGGGCACCCAGAGCACTGAGCGCACTGAGCGCACTGAGCGCACTGAGCGCACTGAGCGCGCCGGGCACTTCGGGGCAACTTGGGGCACTTGTCTACTGGGCCTCCAGCGACCACTCCCCGCCGAGCCACTCACCACCAACCTGCTCTACGCCCGCCCACTGGACAGCGCCCGCTCGGCCACTCATCACTCACCACTTCCCAGCAGCACCGCCGCACCAGGCTGACCTTGCTGCTCTTCTCCATCTCTCACTCACATCGTCTCTCTCTCGTCTCTCTCTCCCCCTCGTTCATCTTTCCGCCTCCTCAAACCTCTTGGCCTGTGACCTCGACAGCCAACTACCTTATTCTCGGTCTATCGGTCCCTCCGTCTCCTCTCGTCTCTCACACTTGCCCTTTTCAGTCCTCTACTCTGCTGAGACTTCGCCTCGCCGTACCTACTACTTACCTACCCAGGTACTGTCCACCTCCACCGGGCCGTTCCTGTCCTCTTCTCCCCTCTATCTCTCTATCTCCGCCTAGATTCCCATCTCGATCCCTCCTTTGGATTTGGGCGCTGCTGTCGTCATCGCCTCCCTTCTTGACTCGACCCTGACCTCCCCGCCTCCGCCGCCTCCTCCTATTCCTCCTATTATTTTTCCTCCCCTCCATACGGCCGCCATCCCCAACAAATAATATTCCCTTCCCTCGAGCTAATCCATTCTGTTTTCGCCGCTTGCAGCCGAGCACCCTTCAACGATATCGCACCTCCCCTTCTGCGAATACGACAAGATACCCTTCTATCGTCTTTAGCTTTGTCCGTTGCCATTCTTCATCTTCGACTTAACGACTTGTCCACCCCTGATAGCGATGTTATGGCCGCTGTGATTGGCGACTTCGTTTCGGATCCCTCCCACTTCCATACCATGATAGCCAACCCCTCCATCCAACACCAACACTCCCACGATTCCTCGTCAGCCTACCGCTCCGTCAGCAGGTCTCGACACTCAGCTACTCCACGAGCCCACCGCTCCGATCCCGCCGCCGAATACCCCAACGACAATAACGAGCCCGCTGCCTCGTCACCCGCCCCTGCTGCTGTCCCCGTCTCCGTGTCTGGGTCGGCGTCAGCCTCTGCGCCCGCGACGGCGCCCGGGGGCCACGGAGCCTCCCACGTGTTCGTCGCCGGAGGAGCCTCGCGATTCCCCTCCCCGCCGCCTTCCTCGTCACCTTCCGTCGCTACCGGCCCCGTCGCCGTCGAGGATGAGACGAGCTCGCCGATGGCAACCGACGCGAGGGACTCTGTCCCCCTAGGCCACGCCCCGCGTTCCGGCCGGACCCCCACCAACACCGTCATCGCCGCCCAACTACAACAACAACAACCATCTCCATCTTCCGACGACTTCAAAATACCTAACCTACCCTTGCCCCTCTCCACCGCCACCGCTTCTCAGCCTCCCCTGTCGCCGGCGGAGCAGACAGTGGTTCACATTCGTGATCTCGCCCACGTTCAGAGTCTGGCTAGTGCCGACATGCTGTCCGGCAATGGATCTGGCATTCTCAATGACCCGCCCCTCCAGCAGATGAAGTATGAGATCAGCGGAATGCCCATCGGCGACATTATTGAAATGGTCGCCGCCCTCTTGACCAAGATCACAACCACAAACGACCTGCAGCATGACGCCATGCAACGCAACGTCGCCCACCAACAACAAGCCAACCAGTCAAGCGAGACCAGCGGTAACTCCATCTCTCCGCTTAACCACTCCGTTCTTGCATTTCACGGCAAGAACGTTCCCGCAATCACCATCCTGAGCTATCTCTCTCGAATACACAAGTACTGCCCGACCACATACGAGGTGTTCCTGAGCTTGCTTGTCTATTTTGATCGCATGACGGAGCGGGTCAACGACATGGTGATGAGGAGTGAGGAGGAGCGTCGGCAGGTCGAGCCCTTAGGCTCGATGTCTACCATCTCACGAGACACACACGACACACATATGCACGACGATGGTTCAGATGACTCGGATGAGAGTGACTCGGATCTCGCAGATGACGACGAAGTGATGGAAGATCGCTCAAGTCGACCGAGCCGACAAAGTAGCCATCGGGGAGCTTCAGCCTTGGATGACCACTCTGCTATGGCCGCTGCGACATACTTCGTCGTTGATAGCTTCAACATTCACAGGCTCATCATTTCCGGCGTGACATGTGCCAGCAAGTTCTTCTCTGATGTCTTCTACACAAACTCGAGATATGCCAAGGTATGACCCCCACTACTCCCCTTCAGTTATTCCTTCTTCCGACCACGGATCGCGCCCTGCTTTTATAAGCAAATCGCTCACTATTACTAGGTTGGCGGATTGCCACTTGTTGAGCTCAACCATCTTGAACTTCAGTTCCTCCTTCTCAATGACTTCCGACTTGCCGTTCCAGTCGAAGACTTAGAAGCATATGCCACTATGCTAGTCGAATTCTACGCTAGAGAAGTGGTTGTCAAACAATCGGGGACCGTGCCAAGCGTGTAGGCACATTCGCAAAAAGGCACACTCATCAACCTGTCATAGGGTACTTTAACCGACATAAATTACTATTTGCAGGGTAGGATATGAGGCAGAACCCTCCCTGCTTCGGCAATAGCGCCTGGCTCATTGACGACCACTCACCCTGACCAGGTTCAATCCGACCCGTGGTAAAACATTCCCGGTCGGCAGCTTCAAGCTTGAGGGGCAACGATCGGGCTACCCTTCCCTCAAATGCCTGAGTGACCGGAAACTGGTTTCTGGACGCTCTGCTATCTTTGGAGAGGATAACAAGCGAATAGCATATACGTTTTTGAGCATCAGTACGACCGGGTAAGCTCAACTGCTCGAGCCGGACTGTCGTTGAAGAGGGGATCTAGGCGACACATGTACGACTGAGGCTGCTTCATAATGAATGACTTGATGGGATGACTGATTTGGGGGGGGGGGGCGAGCAGTAGGCTGCCGAGACGATGGATACTTGAAACTACTGCTTCTGATTAGACTGAGATGCTTGGGCAAACGGTGGCGGATGGTTGGAGGGACGGGGACTTTAGGGGAGGGGGGGCAAGATTTCACGACGTGCACTGGCGTTTACGGCGTTCCGGTAAAGAGGTTCCTTTCTCTTCTTATTTCTCCATGTTAAGATGGCCAATATAGACAAAGAATGGACCCTCTCAGCATCCGCCTATGTGCGCTATACCCACTGCCGTGCGAGGTCAACCAGGAGTTCTGGGTGTCTGTTGTAGTATGCCCGAGACTCTTGAGGTTGAAATGTCCAGACTTGACTTGCTCCAAGGTTCAGGTGATGCGCGGAAATTTTAGTCCTGGATTCCCACGATAGTAGGTTGATCTTTGTCATTCATTCTTCATCAAAATTACTTCCACCTCATAATTAGTCTTCTCCTCAGACACCATGTTCCGGCTAGCCTTCTTGCTGATTTGGTAGAGCCGATAATGAATAAGATACTCGGTCGAAATATCGAAAACTCAGGTGCCCCAAACCTCCCATGTCCAAGCGGCTCACACCAACAGTCTTGCCTGGGAGAATGCTTTGGTATATAGCAAGTAAACAAAGGGGAACACACTAAGAATAAATGACATTACAGATTAGACCTGGGAGCATCCCACGTCTCCTCCGGGTGGTCGAAGGCTAAATCGGCATTCTCCATCTTCATGCCGAGCTGCCAACGTCCGAGAGTGGGCCAGAAGTTGTCGTGCTCGCCGGTGAGTTGGCCCTTGTCGTCGCGATGCTGGGCGATATCGAACCATCCAAGTATGGTACGGCGGCTGTACTGCTTTGGGACGACGGAACACCAACGATTAGTACCGGGGAGCTCGCCTTGGCTGCCGTTTCCCTGGGGCAGGGGTGGGAGTGCGAGCGTAGAGGTGATGCCGAGGTAGTTAACCCAAGTGGTGGCGAAGGGGAAGCTGGGAGCGAAACGCCAGGGTTTGAAGGAGGCCTGGAAGAAAGGGACGGGGCTGGCTGTGGCCTCGGCGGTGTTGTACTTAGGATTAGTGTCATGAGGGAAGACCTTAATGGTGGTGGAACCATCGGGGTTGTTGGACCAGTCGAAGCGGGCGAGATGCTTGGGGACATTCCAGTCTTGGTGATGGTTAGGGAGGGGATAACTTATGAAGGAGTGGGAGACAGGGAATGGGTTGTATACTCACTTATACGGCCATTGTAGCAGGTGTGTTTCTGCGAGACATATATCCTGGATATCCTTGGGTTCCGCTTGGTCCGCCTCTTTCCCCGGGCATCGTCGCGAGTATAGTCAAAGCTGCCGGGAACGACGATGAGCTCGTCATACGGCCCGACCGGGGAATCTTTGTAGCGCAGAATCTGGACCATGCCGAGGCCGCCGACGGGCTTACCCGACGAAGGAGCGGCGTAAGCGGAGGCGGCCTCGAGGGGCGAGTAGGCCATTGAAGGCAGGCCGGCTTTGGCCTGGGCGCCTGAGGTCCACCATGAGAACGAGTAGACGTCGCCTTTGAGAGTCCATGGAGGAGGGACAGAAGGGATGTGTTTTGGGCTGGTGGTGGTGTGGGAGTTGGAGTTGGAGTCGTGTGCGGAAGGACTGATGGCCTTGTCCGGGACGTCCGGAGCGTCCGTGGGGTGGACGTTGCCGTCAATGAGCGACATGATGATGACGACGATGATGACGATCACGGAGATAAAGTGGTGATAGCGTTGCTGGCGTCGTCGCTGTTTAGCCGGAGGACAGAAACGCGAGCTCGTCTAGTCACTTGGAGCAGGGAGTTGGTGGTGATGATGGTGATGGAGATGGTGATGGTGATGGTGATGGTGATGGTGATGGAGATGGAGATGGAGATGGAGATGGTGATGGTGATGGAGATGGGGAGGATGAAGAATGAAAGATGCAATATGGATGAACGGACGACCAGGTGACGTTATCCCCTCCTTCCTCTTGCTCCCGTCCGGTAATAGTGTAGCATTGAAGCTAGAGCAAAGCCACCTAGAGGCACCTAGGTAGGCAGGTAGGTAGGTAAGTAGGCAGGCAGGTAGAGAGGTACCTATTCGTATCAGAGGGCAGGCAGGTAAGTAGCAATGGAAAGGAAATGTGCCCATGCTCCTTCCCAGCCGGGCGGGAAGCTAATGCAGCAGGTACTATGTACTATGCAGCTTAGTTGGACGACGATGGGGGCGCAAGCTTCCGGGTTGTTTTGGGGATTGGACGATACCTTGGCTTATGAGGTACGTAATTAGGTATAGCCGGGACAGCCGGGACAATGATGTAAGTAAATAAACGGATGGATGGATGAAGATGAAGAAGACGTCTTGGCTTCCTCTTTCTACCCCTTCTTCTTCTCCCATCGACATCGTTATCCGGACGTGGCATCTCAAAAAGGGTCCCCGACCCGAGGAATGGGCGGGCTCCTGTCCCCCATTCCCCATTTGCCGTCCCCCGCCCACTAATAATAACTAATCTTTTTTTTTCTTCTTCTTCTACATTCTCCCTAGCACCTTGCATGGGTTGTTTGGAAGCGAGCGGACACGGCACGGCACGGGAAAGGGAGACAGAGACAGGAGGGAGGGAGGCATGCGGCTGCCATTGCTCACTTTCCATTGTGTGGTATTTCCCCGCTCCTTTCCTTTCTCTCTCCCGGTCCTCTCTTTCTGCCCGGGAATCCGGGACAAAGGCAGCGAATTACAGCCCAGTCTGACGTCGCGTCAGCTAGACGGACTACTGATATTGGCAGACAAGGTATCATCCCGGCACCTATCTACATAGTACAGCCCCAAGTGCGGTGGTATGGCCGCCCACACGGACTGTTGGGTGGCCAGGTTACCAATCGCAATTGTGCCTTGTCTGTTCTTTCTTTCGCCGACTCGGAATATGTGTGTGTGTACTCCGTGCAAGCGCTCTCTCTTTGTTCGTTTATAACGCGACATTAATCCATGCCACAACTGATCCCAGTAATTGATTCCCAGCACTCTGGACGCCCTGGACGCCACCCGCATGTGGCGCTGGGTTTCTCGCCAGAGCTCCCCACACTTATCCTGTCCGACCTTGCTTCTTCATTTGCCTGTTGGCCAGACCCCGACTCTCTCTGTTGGTTCATGCAACCAAACCAATTAGGGGACCATGTTCCCCACTGCCATTTTATCACTCTCTCCATTGGCCCAAATTCCTCAACTCAACCAGCATCTGCTGTCTTCGGTCTTTTGCCTCGTACTGTAGTTACTTGCTTAACTGACACCAGACAATCCTCCAAGAACATCCCTCCCTTAATCCACCATCTTCACTACACATTAACCCACACCTACTCTACTACCTAGTAAAACCTCCTCGCTGCTCCTTCGCTCATGAGATGTTTAACTATCTACCGGCATCTCGTGAATAATTCTCCGGCGTCGTCAACTCCACATCTCTATCCTAGTCACCATTGTCCCCCACTCTGGAAACTCCGTCTCCTTCTCAGGTACCTTCACCTCAGAGCTGCTGATTCCCACATATAACCCTGCCACTGCCCCTGGCTCGACTTCGTTCCCATCGCTCCCAAGCACTCGAAACCGGAGTGTCTCCCTCAAGAATGGCTCCACCGCCTCTACTCCCAGGTGCGGAATCTCCCCAACCGCCACCATCTTCATCAGTGCCGAAGTCATGGGCGTTGTTCCCGAGATCTTCGCCGACGAACCCGTTGCTCGGTTCATGGCGAATATTGCCACTGTGCCCACCAAATTCTCTGCCCAATTCCACTCATTTGTCGCTGCCGGGGCCTCTCCTAGGAAGAAGTGGATGCCAAAGTTGCCATCTAAGGCCTCCGTGTCGACGAGCACATTAGCAATCCATTCTGTGTACCATCCGTCCTTGACCACTAAAGATGCTGGAGGATCTTCTGCGTCGATTCTGACATTGGGCTTCCACCCAGAAGAATGCCCGCCAACCATCCCCAGATCCCTTATCTTGTGTGGGTGACGACGAACTCGCCGCTTTTTGGCCCTCAGCCCAGCCGCACTCGATCCACCGTACCAGCTGTTAATCTTCTTGATTAGCTGATCCTGGAGACCTTGCCCTTCTAGAGACGAAGCATCCGTATCCGCGTACGTATAACCAAATGCCTCCGTGGTCCTTGCCATGTTCGAGTCCCAGAACGTGCCATCATCAGAGGCGAAGAATGGGGTAAGAGCCGTACTAGAATCCTGTATGTCCCCTTTTAGTGTCGTGAAGCTTGTCTCTCCTGCTGATGCAGGTGTCATCCACGATGATGGATTGAGAATTTGCCACATGGCCACGAGTCGGTCCGTCATAGTATGGTGGAGAAAGAAAAGGGGATCAAATGATGAAAGTGGCACATATGTCATGTGCCCCTTGAGACCACCGTAAATATGAATAATGTCGTGTATTGCTTCGATGGAATCCCAACTCGACAGATTTTGTGATGTAGCCCATGCCTTATTGCCAAATGTGTTGAAGTCTTTGTAGCTAGAAAATAAAATAAATAGTCGCTGTTGAATTTCCGGTAACTTGGAGAGCAGCGCTGCGCTGACCTGGTCGTTTTTGGAAGGAGGCGATGTGAGGCTCACCGACAAGTCAGGAGCCCTTTTGGTCTCGTCCCAACTGTTCAGCTGGATCTGGATCAGCTAATGTTCACGAAGAAAGACACCTCGCTGCACTTACTGGGCCCCATATGAAGGCATCCTCATCTTTAGGATGAAAAGGGTAGGCGAACAGAGGATTCCGAATGTTCTGGACTCCTCTTGGGCCCCTTTGAGAAATGACCGGATGCCAAAAGACGTCGGGGAAGTGGTCTTCGCCATCGGGTGCACCCATTGCCCAGTCCCAATAGGGGATACGGAAATCCATCGCCGCCTCTTGGTATGCTTGCCGCCCCGTCCCATTAGGAAACATGTCAGCAATGACGTTGACCATCCGGTGCATCTCTTGCTATTCCATCTGTTAGCAAGCAACTGGAACTAACCAGTAAGTGTAACTAACCTACCTCGAACAGAGCTAGGTATGGCCGATGCCATGTCGGGAATAAGACCGAGCTGTGCGGACAGTACCCGGACAGATTTGCCCCGGCGACAGCCTCAACACCATTCCAGGACTGGAAGGGCACACCGTGTATCCCTGATCACAAGACGCACGGAGATGCATGTTAACGTCATTTGTTCCCCTAGACCTTATTCTCAAGACGCTGCGACATACCTGCAATCTGGTACCACGACGTAGGATCGTCCTGACTGACGTACTGAAACATACTCAGCGCCAGAATGAACAAGTCCCATCTGTACGGGTCCGAATGCATTTGTCGAATCTCAGGTCTCACAGGAAAGGTGCCATTGCGAGCCAGAGGGAGTTGTCCGATTACGATGCGCGAGGAGTCGTCTTGTCGTCTCGTAAGAGATTCGATATCGACGCCGTAATCATACGCTTGTCCCGCAACGAGAAGAGTTGTGCCGAGAAGGCTTCCGAGAAGGAAGAGAAGGTTGCGCATAGTTGCGATGTGCCGTCGATGCGGTCCGAAGGAGTCCGAAGGAGATGGACGAAGAAAAGTAATAAAAGGAGGCGTGGGAGAGTTTCAAGAAGAAAGAAGACCAAAGGACGAGCAGCTCCTAGGAGTATTGGTTGGAGTAGCTGCCAGTCCAAGTTCTTGCCCCCAAGACAGCCAAGAAAGATTCACTTCGTGCGAGCTGCAAGAGAACCCTGCTTGTTGTATATTAATCTGGGAGTGAGTCAGTGTTGGAATCGAGCCAGCTCGACCGGTCGCTTTGTATGGGCGAGGAACGAAGGAGAAGAAAGTGAGAGGGAGAGAGAGGGAGAGGAACAGACGAGCGACGTGGGATATGACCTACCTGCCTTGTACCATGAGAAGGAAGGTGCAACTCCCGCAATGCGCCACATAGACCGAAACCCGATGACGCAAGAGCCTGATCTAATGTCTTGTCTTGGTTGAGTTGTGATGTGGTAGAGGGAACGATGTAAGCTGAAAAGAAGAGAAGAGCAGAAGAGAAAGAGGGAGAGGGAGTAGGAGAAACACGTCCCCGACAGCTGTCAACAGACGACAACAACACGAAGCGAGGCCTCTTTGCCAACTGCCAGCTGCCAGCCCAGCCCGGTGACCAAGGCGCCGCCGCGGAACCTTGCAGACGGCCGCCGTAACACACCCTCGGCGGTCCAACATGATAGGGGACTCTCCATTGCTATTCGTTCGGCTACTCGCAGACTCGCGACATTGCCCAGTCTTGTATCACCGTCGTGCTCTCACGGGCTTCCTTTGTTGTACTCCCTACGTAGCTATCCCACGAGGATGCATTGGCCGCGTGTCGGACCCGGACAAATCGGAGCCGGGGCCGCAGAAATTTGTGCCGTCTCCGTGCTGTGCCGTGCCGCCTGTGTCGATGCCTACACGGCGAGCCTTTACGAGACCTGGAAGAGAATATGGTGATGCTCAGTTCCTGCGCCAACATGACTCAGGGGCTTTACTTGCTTGCGACAATAATCGAGATCGAGGGAAAGACGTAGCCGCCGCGGGCGAGACACACTGGGCTACAACTCGACAAGACATGCCAATGGTGCCTTGCAGCGGTGACAACCGTCATCATTCGAACGTCATTCTTGGTATTTGTCTCGTCATTTATATACACATCCCCTCTCAGTCCACCATCCCCAGAAAGACGAGGAGCCGAGGACAGTCTCCTACCACTTCAGATATCTAGAAACCAAGGTACGGACGTGCATGCGTGCGTAGCTGCCCAACCAAATGCAAAACACAGATAAAGCCACGAAACAACATCAATCCAACCACCGTTTATTTTCCAACCCGAACGCCGTTCAATGCCATTGGTTTCATCGGGCCCTTTCGAGGCTCGTCTCCACGGTCCACCCGGTACTTCAGCTTGATACCCATGGCCGCAAGCTCTACGTCCAGGAACCGGAGCGCTCCGGGAACGACCACCATGGTAGTTTGGTCACCACCGACCCACGAGTTGCCCTGGCCATCTTCCCAGATCTCGCCTTGGATCTCCGTGAGATCGACGCCTTCTGTGTCGTCTAGCTTGATGGCACAGTTTCGACATCGTACGATGCTTGGCGCCTTCTTCTTGCCTGGCGCAAACTGCGACACCGTCGGCTGTACAGAGAGGAACGAGCCACATCGGCGGCAAATCCAGGACTTGGCGTAATCTGAACAGTTGAGCAGACGATCCTGCAGCAGGAAAGCAGTTCCGTGCGCCAGCAGCGCGTCACGCTCCATTTCTCCCACACGAATACCACCACCCCTCTTTCGGCCCTTGATAGGTTGGCCTGTCGTTGGAACCACGGGACCAGTCGTTCGCACCTGGTACTTGTCGTTGACCATGTGACGCAGTCGCTGGTAGTAGACCACACCGATGTAGATATCAGCAGCCAGCTCCTCCCCTGTAATACCCGAGTACATGGGCTCGTTGCCGTGGTAGTTGTAGCCAGCCTTCTTCAGCTGGTGACCGAAGAAGTCAGCAGCTGTGTTCTCCTCGTCAAACCTAAATGGCGTCGAGTCCTGGGCTAGTCCGTGCAAGGCGCCAGCTTTTCCTGCCAACGACTCCACAAACATGCCTATCGTCATGCGAGAAGGGAACGCGTGGGGATTGATGATGATATCCGGCTGCATCCCCGACTCGGAGAAAGGAAGATCGATCGTCTGCCACTTCTGCGAGGCGACACCTTTCTGCCCGTGGCGAGATGAAAACTTGTCACCGATGAGTGGCGATCGTGGGACACGGAACTTGACAGAGATGGTCTGCAATGGCTCGTTGCCCGTCTCAGCTCCAATCAATCGCACCTCCTCCACAAAACCAGTCTCAGAATCCTTGTACTTCTCGTAGTGGGTGAGGCCGTCCAGGTTGACCATCTTGCCGTTGTAGTCGGGTGTGACCGTGTGCCAGGCGCAAATGACATCCCCGTCTTCGACCATGCGACCAACGTGCGGCAGGCCGTCATCGTCAAGCATTCCTTGATATTCTGCGCTTACGTAGCTGTGCGGGGCGAAGCCAAAGGCTTTGGTGACGCTCTTGCTGACCTTAGTTCTCGAGTCATCCTTAAGCGAGATCTTCTTGGTCTTATAGATGGTACCATAACCAAAGCCTCGATCGTGAGCGCCTTTGTTGAGAATCATGGCATCGTCCATGTCGTAGCCAGTGTAAGAAATGACAGCCACAACGGCATTCATACCGTTGGGAAAGTTGTCGAAACCATAAGTGTTATGTAGAGGAGCCCGAACGACAGGAGTTTGGCCAGTCTGCAGTCGATAACTCTTGTTGTCAGTGCGGTGGCGGGTTGCAGTACCTGGCGTTCCCATGGTTTGTTTACCCATCTGACACTGGTACATGTTTCGGGGAGACTGGTTGAAATCCGAGAAGGGGGTCATGTTGGCGAGAATAGACAACATGTTGGTGGGATCGAACTCGACGTGGGTGGACCTGCCAGACTCAATCTCTTGAGGTACAACGGCAATGGTCATGTACGGTTGCTCGTAAGGGCCGACATAGTCCTCCTTCTGGAGAGGGAGATACTTGACAGGCCGCACCATCCTGGCTGGTGTAGAGGTCATGTATACGCCAGGGTAAGAGCCACCATTAGATGCAGGTACGTATCCAATTTCTAACTCCAAAGGAACACCGTGGGTACCCTCAACCTTCCAGTACCGGAAGCAATCCGCAATTCTCAAAGACTCCTTCGGGGTACACCAACCAAGGATCTTGCCGTCAAGCATCACAACCACATTCTCCTCGGTCGAGGCCGATGAGATATCAACTATGCCAAGCTCAGCAGCGAGGGAAGGCAAACAGGAAACATCGACTGAGTCGGTCATAATCTTGCATTTGTGAGCCAGATGGTTCAAGAGACCACAGGGAGAACCATCAGGGGTATGCACGGGGCACATGAAACCCCAAGACTCGGGGAGAAGTTTCCGCACAGCAGTGGTCTTGAGCTGAGCGAAGAAAGCACCTCGATGCACCATGCGAAAGTGACTGATAAATCGAAGGAAGTTGAGTTTCTCGGCAACAACCACGAAACCGGCCGTCTGCTGCAGATCCAACCCGGACGAGCTCTGTAGGTTACCAGTTGACAGGAAGTACTCTAGAGCGTTTCCGAGATTCTCGTTGGCCTTTCGGAAGATAGTGTTGGGGAACTCCTTGCGGAAGTCTTCTGATGTGAAGGGAATGGTGGGATATCTCCGGAAATAGTCTCGAAGTGAGGCACGGACGTTGACACTTAGGAACTCGTCCAGTCTCTCCTTGAGAATCTGACCGTAGAGGAACCCTCCCAGTAGTATCTCTTGATTTTGAACGGCATCGGGGTTGTCGACCGCACATTCTCCAGCAACAAGGGCATACAGCTTTCGGATCATGAAAAGGAGCATCTTGAACTTCTCGGTGTCTTGTTCCTCAGTAACATTGATATTGCCCAGATGAACTAAGACGATCTTTCGCAGAAACTCTGTACCGACCTCAAGGTTTGACATGGTGTCTGGAACTCCGAGCACGATTCGAAACTTCTCGCCGAGGTATGCTCGGGTCTCCGATTTGCTGTATAGGTTGTAGGACTTGTAAGTCCTCAGAAGGAGCTCGACTCGGTCAGTAAGAAAAGTGTTCTCGGTCGACTTGGAGCCGGCGGGGCCGATCAACCCCTCAAAGATTTCCCGATCGTTGGTCTCGACTAACGCCTTCAGAATCATCATGATTGGGATGAGGTATTCGTTCTTGCGCCAAGAAAAGCGAAATGTCGCGTTTCCGTCATCGAGGTAATGAAGAACGTTGGTCTGGGAGGTCTCATCAGGTCGAACCGCTCGGAGGATGATACCGTAAGGTGTGTATCCAGGGCCTCGGTTCTGGAAGCTGGGTCGGATGATAGCCATGGGGAAATTCCGCCTGTTCATTTGTAACATTCGAATGATTTTCTCGTTACCGTTGACGACGAAGTAGCCGCCAAGTTCTTCCGACTCTTCTTTCCGCTCAACCAAGAGCGCAGGCGAGTTGTTCTCGAGGTGGCATCTGTTTGACTACAACAATGTTTAGCAAAGATAAGACAAGCCGATCAAAGAGACAATTCGTACCTTGACCATGATGGGCACTTGACCCAGTTCTCGCACAAACTCGAAGGGGTCGCCGTCATTTATTTGGCACACAAAAGTAGCCGAGAGCCGACCTCTGTATGTCACATGGCGTTCTCTGCATTCGGCAGGAAAAATCTGGCGGTTGCGCGCCATCTTGTTAGAGGGCGGGACCTGAGCCTTCTGGAGTGTAACATCCTTGTATCGGATGGATAGACGGTTCTTGCCCTCGGGGCCGGCCCTCTCGTCGCCATCCAGATAGATCTTGGTGCCAATGTCAGCGAGACCATGGGCCATCAGCCCAGGTTTGCCATCGCTACGCCAGAGACCATTGAAGGACTCGATATGGGGTTCAACAGCTAGTTGGAGGGCGGGATAGGCGGTGTGATCCTTAGGAGGATTTCGGAAGAGATTTTCACGACGAAGAGTGTGATATTGATGGTCCCACTCGGTGTTGGTAGCCGAGGGCGCCATGGTTGTAAATGTCGGGGTAGGTCGTGGGAGGTTGGATGACAGTGTTGCGTCGTCGTGGGTAGGGGTGTTACTCGATAGTGGGCTGAAACAATTTTACCCGATGGCTGCAATAAGCTCGTCGTTGACTGGGAGAACGGGTTTGGGTAGAGCTTTAGAGACTCGCCAACGGGCCGCTCGCGATGCAGCAGAGAATTGAGGCTATCCCAGGACGAAGCGCAACAAAAAAATTGGCTGATCGAGCTATCAGAGAGAAAAAAAACGATAAGCCGAAGTCACATGAGAGCAGGCGTTATCGATAGAGGAGCAGTGGGGGCGGAAGTAGACGAATGAGGGGCAGCAATCTTTTGCCGAGCTAGTACATGCCGCTAACATGGAAGTGAAGTCAGTCACGGTATTCTCTATTCTCACACTTCATCATCGTTACCCGTATCTCGCTAAATAGAGGATTGTGAATCCTGAGGCCGATATACCTATCGCAGTAAAAAGAAAACGTGAGATAGAAACAGTAGGACGGACAACAGACGACCACAGCAATTGATAAGAGAAGTGAGAGGGCTTGAGCCAACAGTTGTGGAACATAGTCCGGCGTATGCCGGCGCAAGCGAAGTGCAGCGTTTCAAGCTTCTCGGAGACGAAATAGAAAGTGGGTTGATAATTGTAGGGAAGTACCTAGAGACATGAAGTAGATAGGAAATCGACAACCCTCAAGAAAGAGCCAAAGACCTCTAGAACTGACAAATAACGAACCTCAAGCCCAGAGACCTACCTCCATACCCAAAGCCCAGGCAAGAGCTGTATTTGTACAAAGCTATGCCCACTTAGTCCTTACGGCTAGGCCCGAATACCTGCTGATTCGTACAGTATGATGCATGCTGCACAGGCATGCAAGGTGCATCGCTTCCTTTCTCAGCGTCGTCCTCCCACAAGTGACAGCGTCGTTTTCGCTTGCTCTCCCCATGCGGCAACCAATGACCTCAAGCCGCTTCTTCCTTGGAACCGGTGCCTGGAGAATGGTGATGCACTCGTTGGCCGGACTTGTGAGGTGTTGGGGGCCAAAGTGCTCTGATACATTGGTCATTTCACTTCGAGGCGTCCATTACGCAGGACCTGCACGACCAGCCCAGCCCAGCTAGTAGCTACTTACTACCCAGCTCTGTTAGGGAACAAGGACAATCCCCTCCTCTCGGAGCAGAGGTCCAGCTCTCATTTGCTCCAGCGCTCCCAAACATGACCTAAAGTACGGACAATGCGCCCTGAACTGCTGCACGACCAGAGCGAGGCCAGAGCTCTCTACCTAATGAAGCTCTTCCCACACCTCAGCCACCACCACTAACACCACCACCAGAACCAAGACCACCAACCAGAACTCTCGCCACCAGCCATGAAGGTTGCTTAGCACGAGGTACGGTCGGACGACCTTGCTTCTTGCAGCCCAACCTGCGTTACCGATGGCGCATAACTACTCCATTTATGCCGCTGCTGTGGTCGTTGCGGTTGCCGTTGATTTCTCCGCCTCTACCACCCGGTCTTTGTTCCCGAGGACCAACGAGGACAAGAATAACCACGTCGGCAAGAAGGGAATGCCCGGACAATTCCTTCCCGCCAGCAGTCATCATACTTCAGTTACGGCAGTGCTGTTGATTCTTTTGCTTCCCACGTTTGCTTCCGCTTCCGCTTCCGTTGATGAGGCTGCTGGATCTTTTGTTTGTCACTGCAGAGTACAGAACCCAGGACCTCGCTCCACCCAAGCGGCCCCATAAGCGGCCAGGTACCTGCCCGGCTGGACAGAAGCTTACCTGTGGTCCTGTCCGCATTTGCGAGGAACGGAAGCTTCCTTCCTCGTTGGGTCCCAAGTTGTTATTGTTGGAGCTGTTGCTGCCTTCCATTTTATCTGGCCTGACCTCATTCTTCACATTTTACTTCACTTTGCCTCCTCTCCTCTCCTCTTACTCAGATTCGTCACCGCTATCCTCGATTCCTCTTGTATTTTCTCCAAAGCGTCTCTTCTGTCGCGTCTGCTCTCGGCTGTTACCTCTCTAGCCCTGCCCGTCTTCCACATCTCCTCGTTTGGCTACTGTCATCATCTACAGCTTAAAACTTGAGCTCTCCGCTGATCCATCACTCACCCGTTGCTGCCGAGACGAAAGTGCCTAATCCGCTTGCCAGCCTTGTTGGCCCTTGTGCGTCAGTTGACTCGGTTCTCGCGTCCTGTCGTAGGCGCCCTCTACGACGTACTTCTCCGAGTACCTTGGCCCCTACTGCAACGTCCCCGGTAGAGACAACTGGGGCACAGCCTACTCCGTACCGGTGCTGGGCTTTGCGACAAGGCACTCACGCAGCCCAGGCACATATCTGACACAAGCACTTTCACGACAATCTCAGTGTGGCAGCTCCTCCCGCACCTATAGGCCAGTGACCAGTGAGAGTAGATACTACCAAGTCTGTCCCTCCACCTGCTGTTTTCTCCGTCTTGACCGGAGGTTGCCTTACGATAACGGATGGTGCCTTGAGCAACCTGCACTCTGCTGCTGCACTCCTCTGCACTCACACGTATATCTACAAGCTGCTCGCAGACGATACGGACATCGGGTACAGCCGCCTCCGAGTCGCCGATTCGAAACCAAAGGTCAACAGGTCCTCCCACCGTTAACGCTTTACCTTTCACCAAGACGGGCTGTTACCAGTTCCCACCCGACGAGGACCCTGCAGCCATCCGCAACGGGATCTAGCAAGGCTAAAAACAACAACATCAAACATACATCTCCACTGGGCCGCTGCCATCACCCGCTGTGCGGCAAGTTGTAGCCGCTCTGCTGGAGGCGAGGAGGCCCTTGACGCCCAGGAGCACTGACGTCGACATCCCAAGCCCTGGTCGATCATCGCCCCTAGCACTGTTCATCCCGGTCAAGGCGAATGAGACGCCGCAGCGGTTAACCCACACTACGGCTACCACCTCTAGGCTGGACCAGGTGATTGAAGATTGGAAAGTCACAACACCCCGCGGTCTGGCACAGTTTCGGCCAGTCGGTGTTCGTACACTTTGTACCGCGCACCTCCCTCTTCCGCGTCTTTCGCTACGCTGCGACCAGCTACCAGCTACCCCGAGCCTGTCTGGAACACCTTCGCTTTTACGTTTGTGTCTATCGACTGCGCTTCTCTGTCCGCTAATTCCCCATCCATCATCCTTTTCCCGCTCACTTCGCACTGGCGCTGCGCTGCGCTAAAACCTACGCTACCTGCGCCGCCAGGCACGGGTCGTTCCCACCCCCTCCCCATCCCTCCCCCCCATCAAGGGCCCCAAGGCTCGTGCCCTTTTGGCGGTCTTGGTGTGGCCTCCGGCGGTCCTCTGTGGCTTCTGGGTGCGGTTTTCGGTGCCCGTCCTGAGGCGTCCTCTGCTGTCTCAGCCGTCATCTCGTCCCAGGTGGGGCCCTTTTTGTGCGTCCGTCCAGGCGTCACCTTGTGCCAATCTGCTGCTCCTCCATCGTTGCACCACGAGCCTCTCCTCCTCCTCCTTCCCATCGCCGTCTACTCCCGACCCCGACTCCGACTCAGACACTGGCGCACACAACTTACCAGTTGCAGATGTTACTCGTCGCCTGCCACCGTTATACAAGCCGCTTTTCTTCCTGAGCCGCACCCCCGTCCGTCCCTGCGTCGCGACGTCTGAGCGCCAACAATAATTCCCTTTCCATAAAGCACCCCGCCCACTACATCTTTCACCGTCTCCCAGACATTTCCCACCCCCAAAAAGATAACCCGCGTCAACATCTCCCTTCAACATTCTCCCTCAGCAAGCTGCTTGGTTTGCATAGCTGCTCGATCGATCGGCCCCCCGCCTTCGTCCGACCTCTTCCCCGCGATCCGACCTGCGCTTGCGCATCCGATAGAAACATGGCTGGGATCTTCCGGAGGGTGTACGATTGGCTACTGCGCATGTTCTGGTGAGTCGGCATCGCCACGGATCTTGCGCCGGGTCTTCTCCCGGCGCATGCCTGGCTACTCCCGTTTTGTTCCCCACCTCGGCATCGGGCCCGACGCTTCCACTCCACCGATAGAGACTGACATCGGGACCGTAGGGCGATGGAGATGGAGGTGACCATGGTTGGTCTGCAAAATGCCGGAAAGACCTCTTTGCTAAGAGTTCTCGCTGTGAGTCTCTCACATCCTCTCTGTTGCACTTGCCGTTGTTTTTCAAGCACTTACTGACCTATGTCGCGTATCACAGGGAGGAGAGTTCACTCTCGAGTAAGCGCATCCCGTAATGGCTCGCATCGCCTCCTCAGGGATCGAATATTTGGTTCTTAGTTGCTTGTAGATGCCAGGCTGACTCTAGATCCTGTGTAGCTCGATTCCCACCGTCGGGTTTAATATGAAGAAAGTGCAACGAGGCCATGTGACACTCAAGTGCTGGGATATTGGTGGCCAGCCGCGGTTTCGCACCATGTGGGAGAGATATTGTCGGGGCGTGAGCGCCATCGTATTCATCGTCGACATTGCCGATCTTGAGTTGATCCCACAGGCCAAGGAGGAGCTCCATGACCTTATGGGCCGCCAATCGCTCGCTGGGATCCCGCTCCTTATCCTCGGAAACAAATCTGATCTTCCAGAGAAGCTCTCGGTGGACGAACTGATCGACGAACTCGACCTGAAGAGCATAAGAGGCCGTGAGGTGTGCTGCTATGGGATCAGTGCGAAAGAAGAAACCAACCTGGATGCCGTGGTGGAGTTCCTGATGAAGTGGGCCAGCCGAGCAGCATAAGGTAGATGCAGATGAGCTGGTGGCCCCCAAGTTGGACAGCAGAATACATTCCCGGAAGAAGGCATTGCTCCTCCCCAGGCCTCGATTGGAACTGGTTCAGGCATGCCGGACCGGGCCTGGGAAGGAAGATTTCAAAGGAAAGATATAAAAGGCCGACCTTGCGGCGAAACGTTTGGTGGACTCACACGATAACATATATAAAGTTCCTCTCTCACGAGCTCATGACATTTCCAGATATTCTGTCAGCCCATGAGCGGGTCTTCAGAGTCATGTCGAAGGCTTCTTCTAGCTGTTGGTGTTGGAGGGTTTTTGTTTTGTTTTGGATGACGGAGCATGGCTTCGGGTCGGCGGAGTGTTCAGCACTGGCTAGAATGGCGGACAAAGGCATTTTCTGGAAACACGAGAGACGGCACTTGCCAAAGCTCAGACATTTGCGTTGGTTGATTGATTGTTTCTCTCTCTTTGGCAGGAAACTTGTTTGAATAAGCATCAGTAGGAAGGCCAGCCACGAGCTTGTGTAGGTATGTTGCAAGCAGCTGAGCGCAACGGATGATGACTGAATGATGATGTCGCGACGAGTTTGTTTGGCTCAAATATGATGATGACAAGTAATGACAAGTAATGTAGAGTACCGTAATGTTGAGTAACGTCGAATAATGAAAAGGAATGAAGAGCGACGGACTGCAGCCAGTCTGTAGAAAGACGCGAATCGGAGGCTAGGTAGAGAGGGAGGGTCTCTTTTTCAAGTATTAGACCAAGGCGCTGGAGACAGGCTTAGCAGTTGGTTGGCCAGCATTGGCCGAGTAAAGACCGGGAGCAAGGCGGGAAGTAAGGCGGGAAGTAAGGCGGGAGCAAGGCGACGAATACTGCAACGTTATAAATCGGCGAGGCGGGATTGATTATGGACTAGGGACATGGGACATGGGACATGGGACATGGGACATGGGGGAGGGCGGCGAGGTGAGGTGAGGCGAGGTGAGGTCGGGACGGGCTGGCGAGGGTGTGGGTTACGGCGGTTGTACTTCGTAGTGTGTAGGTAGGTACCTCTTCTACCTGCGCCTGGGCGCTGGAGAAGGACGACGAACCAACCAAAATAGGGCCACGACGGCGAGCAGGAGGAGAGGGGATTTTCTGAAAACAGAGGCAGGTAGACGCGAACAGAGAGGAGACACGAAGACGAGCCAGAAATATAAAAAGAAGTTGGGAATGAGAAGGGAAAGAAAAGTTGAAAACAAGCGGCGAACCGGGACCGGGGTGAGGGGAATGGGTTGAGGACTTTCCATGGCTACACACGGACCACTTGATGCGTTGGCCAACTCATCGCTGCAGTTGACAAGCGCCGCGTCGCCGCCCTTTCGGGTCCTCCCTCCCTCCCTTCTTGGGGGTGTTCGTTTCGGAGTTTCTCCTTGCTTCTTATTGCATACGTGGGAAGAATGCTTTTATCTGGGTGTGTGTGCGCGCGTGCGTGCGTGCGTGCGTGTGGGTGTGTGTGGTCCTTCTGATGTGGCCTTCTGATGTGGTCCTTTTTGTTGTTGTGGTCCCCTTTGCCAGCTGGCACGGCATGGCATCCCATCCGCATGCCCCCCTCCTTCTCTCTCTCTTCCTCTTGCGCATCTGTTTCTTTGTCTGCTTGTCTTTCTGCCTGTCTGTTTGGCCGCTCCATGGAAGCATGCAGACTAATAAGGTATTTCCCCGACCGGGCCGTCGTGGGTGCTCCCCTACTGGATCCCGGAGTTGGCTTCCTGGCCCTTCCCCTTGCGCGCCTCGGGAGACAGCCATTGGTCTTTGTCGTTTCGTTTGTCTAGTTGTCCGGTTGTCCCGTTTGCCTTCTTGGTTCTGTTTTACTCCCCCCCCTTCTTTCTTTTCCTGTTCGCCGGTTTCCGTAAGCTGCCGCTCGCTTCGTTTCGACGTCGTCTGATCTTTCCAGGTTCCTTCTCCCTTGCTGACTGGCTGTGGGGGTTTCGCCGGACACAAGGGTAGGTTAGGAACGAAATGGTAAGGGAATGCCAACAGGCCGGTGGTCTAGGTGTATGCGGCTGGGCTATCGTCGATGTATTTTTGGATTCAGGTTGACATCAGGCCCCGGCTATCCATCCTGGCTGGTCAGGGCACAACGAGTCAAGGCGGGCAAACCATGCGAAGCGTGCAAGGCATCTTTGCTAGGACGACGACGACGACGACGACGATGATGACGAGCTGCGGTGATCGAAAGAGGTGGGGGCAGCCCCAAAAGTGATCGTGACGTCAAGGGAGGCCGGCGGGCTTCTGGAGGCTCCGAATCACCCCGGGGTTGAAACGGAAGGCGGAGCCGCGAGCGGCTCGGAGGCCCGGGATCGTCGTGGACGGAGGTGGCGGAGAGTGGCGGAGAGTGGCGGAGAGTGGCGGAGCGGGCAATGACAAGGCCACAGAAGAACCAAAAGAAAAATAAAAAGAGATGATTGAGAGGAAGGGAAAATAAGTCAAGACGCCAGAAGGAGAGAGTGCAGAAAAGAGAGATTGGAAAAGGGGATGGAGACACCCATTCACGGGAGATGAAGTCGGACAATGGGGTTTCGGCCCACGGTGCATTGCGAGTCTCATTGGAGCGCGGCCGGAGACTGTGAGCGAATCGTCGCTTCGGCGCTAGGCGGATGGCTTTCTGGCGTGTCCATCACCGGGTGGTGGTGACCCCTATTTCCTCAGCCGTCCATGAGAAATGGGGAAGGTTCATAACTGGATCTCCATCGTCAAAGTCGGCTTGGCCCTGGGAAAGCTGCTGTTGGAAGGAGTGAAGAAGAGCAATTGTGTCAGTTCTGTGGTCAAAAAAGGGGCTTCGCACTGGGCCGGTTGCCGAACACGAGCGTGTCAGCGATCCAGCGATCCAGGGCCTATCACACACAAAGAACCCACAGACCTTGGTTTACACCTCCGTCTCAAAGCCAGAATATCGAGCAAACGGGTGTTAGCTTGTGGGGTCTTTGTTAAGGGGAGATGCGTCAGGATCTCGCGTGCAAGTGCACATGGCATGCGGCCCATATCTGCAGAACAACCAGCCCGCAGCCTTGTTGGATCCCTTGCCCGTTGAAACGTCGAGAAGAATGGAAGCCGGCCGGTGCTGTTGACAAGGGGAAAAAAAAAAGGCAAAGTTGCCGATACTCCTACAACGGCGGCCGGCTGGGTTTAGGGCCAACCTACTAGGGCAGCGGGGCTCCAAGGTCCTTTGCGGGAGCGTGGCTAGAAGGGAGCGTTTTGCCGGCGGCCGGGAAACGGAGCGTTTCGGCCGTCAAGCCGATTCGAGCAAAGGCGAGGTCGGACACGGGGTTTGCTTTGGTGCTGGGACTGGTGGTCAGTTTGCCGTGTGGTGAGTGAGGATAGACGAGCACAACGCGAGGAGTCCATCAATACGCAGGAGGAGCGCCGTCAGTCCAACACCGTGAGGAAGAGATTGCCACAAGTTTGGTGGTATCTATTTTGTTAACGTCCGTTTATCTCTTTGGCAGCTTTAGAAGATGCCGGTATTTTACGTATCCTAAACACCCAAAACACGCACACACACTCCGCATACTCCTAGTCATAAACGTTCATCATGGATAGTCTGAGAACCCCGCCGACTCGCCATCCCGGTTCAGCATGTACCCGAACCGCTTCTTGTCCTCGAGCAGGCACGGCGGCACATCGTGGTTATCATCGACGCGGTCAAACGTGTCCACCTCGCGGCCCCACAGGTCGGCGCCGCTGCGTACGGCGTCGGCGATGCGGCGGCGGTCGCGGAAGGCCTCGTCGTTCATCCAGGCGTGGGAGAAGCTGGCCATCTTGTTGAGGAACTGCTCCATGGTGGCGAAACACGAGCTGCAGTGCCAGCCGGCATTGGCCAGCACGCCCTTCTCCAGGTCGCGCAGCAGCGGGGCGCCCGCGTCGCCGGTGCGAAGGTTCGTCGGCCGGATCGTCGCCGCCATGCCCTGGTAGTAGGTCGCCTGCGGGAACTGCCACTCGGGCCCCGTGTGCAGGAACTGGAACGAGTAGTAGTAGAACTTGGAGGCGAGCGTGAGGCGGCGCGGGAACTCGCACGTGCGCAGGACGAGCAGCGTGGCCGGGCGTGGGATCTCGTCGACGTCGGCAACTAGGAGAACGTCACCCTCCACGGGGGTCTGGCGGCCGGTGAGGGTGGGGAAGACCTGAAGGAACATGGCGTCACGCTGCAGGTCCTCGTAATCCCAAGTGGTTTCAGGCTTGAAGCCGTCGGGGAAGCGCAGCTCGTGATAGATCATCTTGGAGTGGAACTCGGAGAAGCGGTCCCAGGACTCGCGGATAGTGAGTCTTTTGGGGCCGCCCTGGAAGGTGCGCGGGGACTCAACGATAACGAAGTAGTCGACGTAGTCGTAGAGGGTGCGCAGGCGGATTTCGAGGAAGTCGAGCTCGGTGTTGACCATGAAGAGGTCGTAAACCTTGCGCTCGCCATGGTCATCGCGGGGCCGGAAGACGGAGTAGCCGTGGGCGGCGCAGAGATCGCTGGCGGCATCGGAGGCGTAGTAGTCACGGTGAACAGAGGCGGCGGAGGCGGCGAAGTCGAGGCGCAGGAGGGAGTGGGTGAGGGCGATGTCGGCGTCAGAGATGCGGTGGGCGGGAGACGTGTCGAAGCGAGGCTGGCGAGCGAGCCACCAGGTGAGGCAGCTGACGAGGAGAAGGAAGAGAACGGGGAGCACGGGACGTGTGTTGAAGGGGACGGGCATCTTGGGCGGTAGGGGGAGGTAGATGGATACCACGAGCCCGGAGGGAGAGAGAGGAGGTCAGGAAGGTGGTCGAGAGTGAAGGAGTGTGTCAGTCAGTCCATGGTGGTGATAGGTAGGTGAATAGTAGTTAGTATTGAGTAGAGAAGCAAAGACAATAAAGCACAAAAGTTTGCTCAAGAAGCAAGATAGAAAGAAATAAAGAGTGACTGAATGAATGAAAGAGTGAAAGAATGAGAGGAAGTCTATGCAAACGCAGATGCAAACACAAAACGCAAACGCCAAGGCGTACACAGACACAGTCGTCAAACAAGGTGCCACCGTCTCACTCTCGTTCGTCAAACGGGAGGACTCCCTCCTAACTAGTCGTCTATCCATCTATTTCCTCATCATATTAAATCCCCCCTACCTTGCCTGGAAGCGGTAAGGGTGTTCGATGTCGGCTTACACCGACGCAGCTACACGACGCCGGCTGCCCAATCAGCATCAATGCTGTCATTTAGCTAGGAAACTTCTGGCCCCTGTGCGCTAGGGAAGGTTGCTGCACTGCCCGTGTAGCCTAGGACGTAGTTAGAGTTAGGGATATGGAGGGGTGCAAGTCCGTCGTTCCCGGCACCCAGGAGCTGGGAGGATGATACGAGGCCGGGATACGAATAACCTAGCACGTGCCGGAGGAGGAAGGAAGTGTTCGGGAAGGGCGAATCCTTTCGTACCGTTCCTGTCAGGAGCATGAGGCACACGGCGATGGGTCTGTCTTTTTTTGGGTTCTCTTGGCTAGTCTCGAGGGGAAATCATTTAATTTTACCGACCGTCTTGGAAGTCTTGGAAGTCTTGGGAGGGCCAGAGCCTAAGTCAGATGTAGCCCGACTCCGTCTCGTCCCCTGAGCGTTTTCCCCAGGACCTGACCCTTACGTACAGCGGGGTCCTCCACTAGAAGGCGAGACCCAGCCAGCGCATGGGCTTCAGTGCACGGAGGAATTCAGCGACCATTCATAGCTATCTATGGTTTGGTAGGCCGGGCGTCAAGACTGGGATTACTGGGCCACTGTCAGCGGGCGCGCTTACGGTGCTTCGGAGGCACGGGCGGGCGGGTTCCTTGCACTCCCGACGCTGATGCCGTTGTTTAAGGAGCCAGCCCTTCATCGTCCTGATGTCTTACTATAATTATATGCAACCCGCCAAGATCGTTCATATTATCAAGACAGATGCCATGTCTGGAACGCGCCAAGGGTTACTATAAACGCCTCTGGCTTGGCTGCGTCTCCAGAAATCCCCTCTGGTTTAAGTTTTTTCACAATGCAACAAACAACAGAAGCACTGTAAAAAGTCTACCGAGGTTGTATGCGAACCCTCCTTTTACTATACTGTCCTGAGCTGTGCTCTGTGTAATTGACCGGTGTCCTCGAGGTGCCATAGCGTCAATACCCAATGTCGGCTTCTCCCGGCCTATCGTGGGAACTATCCGACATCCCCTCACCAATTCGGCTCATGGCATCTCCACTCTAGCTAGATTAGACGGAAGGGCGTGACGTACAACAGCAACCCCTCGAGTCTGTTCGGGTACTTCACGTACATCTTATCGCCATGCTGAGGCCTACTCTCTCGGTGAATTCTTCTCGCCTCATCGCATCGCCTGCTTTATCAAGGACCACTCCACCATTCAAACAGCGCTGTTGTTTTCGCCTATCAAAAACGACATCGGCACTCGTTCCAACCCCCGCCTACACGTCTCGACGTAGCTTCACCTCGTCCGCAGACATGGCTCCAGCTGCTGAGACGACTGGCATCAACGCTAACGGGGACTCGACCAACGCTTGGATTGGCGGCAAGAGCCCTGCTGCGTTTGACCTGCGAAGTAAGAGACAGCCCGAAGCATCATGACACGGAATAGACTACTTATGCGTCATTGCTTTAGGTGATGTGGTGACTAGGCCGACTCCGGCCATGCTCCAGGCCGTTCAGTCGTGCTCCTTGCTCGACGACGTCTTTCAGGAAGACACCGTTACGAATGATCTCGAGGCCTATACCGCCCAACGAACTGGCAAGGAAGCCGGCCTCTTTGTGCTCTCTGGCACCATGGGCAACCAGCTCGCCATGAGATCTCTCCTCACCCAGCCTCCTCACTCTGTTATCTGCGACTATCGTGCTCACCTGTACACCTCTGAAGCCGGCGGGTGCGTATTTACACCATTTTACCAAGACCATTTGAACACAGACTGATACTTCGATAGACTTGCGACCCTGTCCGGAGGCCAGATCACACCTGTGGTACCCAAGAATGGGAAGTATCTAACTCTGGAGGACGTCAAGGCAAACGCAACGCTGGACGACGACGTGCACGGATGTCCCACCCGAGTCATCAGCCTCGAAAACACTCTTCATGGCATGGTTACTCCCCTAAGCGAGGTCCAGCGTATCTCCGAATTCGCTCGTGAGCACGGCATCAAGATGCACTGCGATGGCGCCCGCCTGTGGGAAGCCGTCGTCGCCGGCGCCGGCTCCCTCCCGGAATTCTGCTCACACTTCGACACCGTCTCCCTCTGTCTTTCCAAAGGCCTCGGCGCACCTGTGGGCAGCGTCCTCGTGGGGCCTAAAGAAACGTTGAAGCACGCACGCTGGGTACGCAAGTCCATCGGCGGTGGCCTGCGGCAGTCCGGCATCGTGACCTCGGCAGGCCGCGTCGCCATCGAGCAGACCTTCGGCAGCTCCCCGACGGGCTCTGACGGGCTCCTCAAGCCGTCCCACGAGATGGCACGGAGAGTGGAAGAGCTCTGGATGAGTATGGGCGGCAAGATGGCCGAGCCGACCGAGACCAACATGTGCTGGCTGGACCTGGACGCCGCGGGGTGCAGCCAGGCGCGGTTCATTGAGTGCGGCGCCGATGCCGGGCTCTTGTTCTTATGCAACCGGCTGGTGACGCATTACCAGGCTGCACAGAACGAAGAGGAGGTGCTGCGGCGACTGCGTGTCGCGTTTGAGAAGACTCTTGCCGCGGGAGAGGACTTGAGTATGAGACAGAAGGTTGGAAAGTCGAGCGTTTATGCACCACAATAGAGAGAAGAAGGAATAGACCATTGACAATTTGAGTTCTGTTGAGATGGAAGTTTACACAATGATTCAGAAATCCCTCTAGCCATCATGCACCAGGTGCCTGTTGACTATCCCATCAGCCGCGTCCAGTTTAAGCATGGGGGACTTGAAATGCTCAAGGCGCTATCAACGAACGGCCATCGGACAAGTCAGCGTGGAGCGAGGTGAATAAAAGGTGCATAGCGATGGCAAGGCCTCGCCATAGCAATATCTCCTAGAGGCATCTAGATTTAAAGATTTCGATGCTTGTGCTTGGGTGGTGGCTCTTGCCCTCATTTTAGTGAACCGAATGCTGATTCTATATACCTTAGCTGTTAGTCCATCCTTTAGCGATGACGATGAATTGAAACAGGTCCTGTAAAACAGGACTTTGTGCTCATTCAAGTTGCTCAATAGAGCCATTTGGAACTAATTTTCTTTGTAGACTCCAATTACTTCAAGCCTTTTCCCTTACTAACATGGTCCTGTGGGCGGCCATTGAAACTCTGCCGGAATGTCCGACGGCTTTTCTGCTCCAACCCGTACATCCGTTACTGTTTGGCTTCAGCCGCACTAGGCATCTCTCGGGACTTATTGCCGTTTGGTAGTCTGTGCCTTGCATCATTGGTGCTTATCCGTTCGGCCTCTCGCTTCTCGGCCTTCATACTAGGCAGTTGACGGCTGTGATGCCGCAATACCCGTAGGGCTGAGGTGGATGACGCATCTCTGCCTCAGTCGACTCACTAAGACGTTTCGCGTCGCGAATCAGTCGTGGCATTGCCGACGAGGACGTTGAGCGGCCATATCGGAGTTTTTTGGAAGGCACCGTGGCCGAGTAACAAAATATTGGAGTATAAAATGAAGCTGGTTCATGGCTGTTTGATGGTTCCAGAATCTCTATAAGTTTCTATCGCCTACATCACTTCCTTCAAGCACTTCAAGCCAACATCGCCGGTTACCAGCTTTCACAGCCTTATTCCTCGAAATACAAACTCTTCTTACGACTCCTCAACAATCCCAAAAATGAGCATGCTAGCTATCCAAGCTGCTGAAGGTGGTAAGCCCAAGGCCACTCAGGTCTCCCTACCTCCGGTACCTATCGACGACTCGACAATCCAGGTCCGCGTCTTGGCCGCAGGTCTGCACCAAGTTGTCCGCAGCCGGGCTTCTGGAAAACACTACTCAGTTGAAAATAAGGCACCGACTACACAGGGCGTCGACGGCACAGGCATCAACACTAGCACGGGAAAGCCCGTGTACTTCCACACGCTGGCAACCGGCAACGGCACCTTTGCGGAGCTAGTCAACGTGTCGGCACAAGACGTGGTGGAGCTGCCGGAGGATGTGGACCCGGTGCAGGCCGCGGCGCTGGTGAACCCCGTCCTCAGCAGCTGGATGGCGCTGCGGAAGCGCGTGGATGTCTTGAAGGAGGGCTGGTCATGTTTGATCTTGGGCGTCACGGGTACCAGCGGCCAGCTGGCCATCAAAGTCGCCAGGACCTTGGGTGCCGACAAGATCATTGGCGCGGGGAGGAACGAAGAAGCACTGAAACAGCTGGATCTAGACGAGTACATCGTGCTCCAGGATCCCGCTCAAAACACCGACTTCTCCCCTGCCGCCACCGTCGACGTGGTCCTCGACTACATCTACGGGCCCTATATCCATGCGTACCTCAGCACCACAAGGAGCCGGACGCCCCTGACATGGGTCGGGATCGGGGCTATGGCGGGACCCGAGGCGACCATTCCCTCACAAGCCCTGCGCCGGCGGGACGTGACGCTGCGGGGCGCCGGTCTCGGATCGTGGAGTAAGGTGGACTTGTCGACGGAGCTACCGGAGATCCTTGAAGTGCTGAAGGGTGTGAAGATGGGAGGGTTGAGAGAGGTCGAAATGGTAGATGCAGAGAAAGGCTGGGCAATCCAAGGAGAGAGGGTTGTGTTTGTCAACAAGGCAAAGGGCGAGTAAGATGGGTTGATAATGATGAAATGATTGCTTGGGTAGTTAGATAAACGGGGATTCAGTATGGCAAGGTGTACGTCCAGCACTACCTTGAGCAGAGCAACATTGCAAATTTGTATCCAATTATAACACATTTAGCAAAACATAAGACATAAAGAGCTTCTTTCTTAACTTCCCTGTACGACTGGCGTCACAAAGTAGCGCATCCCACGAACCACAACCCCCCTTTCCCTCATAAGTCCTAATCACGCAGGCGTCCTGGTTCCCCAACGTGTATATAAAAGTCTCTGACGACGTTGCGTACATGTAAAGTATTGAAGTGGCACGCATTTGAGAAGCACAGGGGCCCGGGATGGGAGGCAGTAGCCCTTGTCGAAGAACATCTCAACTTCTTTTCTTCATGCCCTGAAGCTTTGCTATATGCAAGCACCAATAGTACGGAAAATTGAATCAGTAAGGTGGCTTGATGCAGGCCTAGCTGAGGGACAATTGACGGAGGGTCACAGATTAGCAATGTCAAGGCAGGCACCGCAGGCGGAGCATTCCGGTTTCCAATTCTGTCTCGTGCATCAGCTTCTCGGCTTCTTTGACAGACCAGAATCCATGTTCGGGCTTCTCACAGTGATCATCGTCAGAGTCACAAGGAGGGATAAAGAAAAGGCTAATCTGTTGACACCTCTGGTACCTTAATGGCGGGAAGCGAAGAGCAATTATTGGCCAATTCGGCACTTATGTCTGCATGACTGATTTTTGCAAGTCGAGTTCATCCCACAAGGCTAAAGATGCGTACTTATTGTCATCTGAAAAGAAGTCAACCGGACCTTGCTTAAGGATAGTGGAACTAGTACGTGATACAAAAGAAAATTCAGAGTGAGATAGAATCAAGCGCTTCAAGCTTTCCAATGCTGGATTATGAACGTTGTGAAAATCTTGATCCTGAGTGGAGTGTAAATATTCTGATAACGTGTTCCGAGCCTGAATCTATAATGTCTGATAGACTGTAAGTTTCACCGTTTTTTGACACTTCACTTATGAATCACACTGGAGTAGATTCCATTTATAACGACATCATATCGTCTTTCGGAAATCCACGTCAAGCCCTCAAATCAGCAAAGGTCCAAGATCAACTCAGCCATTATCTCCCAAGGGACTCACAGCTCGACCAAGGTAAGCGTTCTAACATATGTCGCATCCCTCAATATAAGAAAAATGTGCAAGGAAATGAAGTGCCATCACAAGTGCGAGATCTGCCGGAAGACGCTGCTTGATGAGCACCGCATCTTGGCATGTTCGAGAGCAATTGCTTACGGCGAGGATTCCCGGCGTAAAGGAAGAGGCAACGAGAATGTCTACGAACCATCTTGTACACGTTGCATGAACCCTGCTCCCCGCAACTGACGGGCTCGGGGTTTGAGAATTTAGTCTTGTCGAAAGGCTGCGAACTGACTGATATTCGAGGGAAGTAATGCCGCTATTTTTTGCCAGAAACAAGCACCAGTTGCATCTCTAGCCCCTCGTCTATCCTAGCCGTATTGTTCTCCGACTTCATTTCGTAGCCAAATCGCCAGTTTGAGTCTAGTTGACTCCAGGGTGGACGAGCCCACATCATCATGCATATTCACCCCAGAACACCTCAATTGTGGAGGGATGTCACTGGTCGCTCCCATCATTTTCTGTGTGACTTGGACTGGTTCCACCCAGTGTAGGATCGGTGAAGACGAAAGCATGACAGTGTACACTGCAATCCCAGCGCCCTGGCTCTAACCAAAACAAAGACAAAACAAGTGCTCGCTTACGTTGAGACCTGCTTTTGATCTTGAATTGGTCACCCACGTGAGGTGCCTTTTCCGGGGAAACATTTCAAGATGGTGTTGTGGAGGCCGTGAAAAGCCCGTTGACGTCACCCAATCGGCCAAAATGACGGCCGCTAAAACGAGAAGTCGATGTGGGAATGCGGGGAAGGGAAGCAAGCAGTGAGGGAAGGAGCGGGGGAAACGGTTCCCACAGCGGCACAGCTTAACTTATTAAGCCACACCTCGCGGGATTCTTCTACCTAACTGCCAACCTGCATCTTGCTTGTTTGTTTATTCACTAACGAGTTGGTGGCGTCTGGGGATGCGGAATTTTAGCGGAACGCCAACCGCCATGCGATAATGCCAGTGGTCAACAGAAAGGCGAGACAGCAGTGAACCTGGTCGAAAACCAAGGAAGGGCCGAATCCGAGCTTCTGTCACGTAAGTATACGTCCGTGTCATGGTCACCATCCCGGGGTCGCCGGGTCTTCTCGTGGGAGCCAAGGAGCTGAGGGCAATCCCAGCTGCAAGTCCTCAGCTCCGGGAACTCCAATGACGAAAGAACTCGCTAGAGAATCCCTTGGCAACACTCTAATGAAGAAGGTTGTGCAACAGGCGCATTGCCTCGTCTCCATCCTTGTGGCGGAGGGCCGATTATCATCGTCGAAACGGGCGAAGCACCACCCACGGGCCAACAGCTTTCTTCAGCTTTTTCATGACAAGGACAAGCTAATTAGATCTACGACATGGCAAGCTACAAACAGCAAGGCACCTTGACTTTGCAATGACACTCTGTAATGAAACTCTGCACCATACTTTTTCCCATCCTAGTCCGTTTGCAATGCCGCTCCCGGCCGCTCCGGCTCAATACTTGTCGTCATATATACTCGTCCTCCTCGCCGTGACACCTACTTGATGTGACACTCCCACGAGACTCAAACAGACCTGTTCCTGGTGTGCTTCAGGTTTCCAAGACAAGGTCGCCGCAAACAAGCGACAAACCGTACCATGGCATCGTTGAGATGTCTGGCCGCGGCCGTTGTTGCCACGTTGGTCACAGCTGTGACGGCGCTCTACACCAATGGCTCCGTCATTGCACCATGCGACTCTCCCATCTACTGTCATGGTGACATCCTAGAGCAGGTTGAGCTGGCGCAGCCCTTTTCCGACTCCAAGACCTTTGTGGACATGTGAGACATCAGCCCGTTTCCAATTGACTCGACTAATATCATTTCAGGCCGGCCATTAAGTCTCTAAAACAAATCCAAGCTGCCTTTAACGAACTAGACAAACCGCTCAGAAACAACTCAGCCCTCAGTGACTTCCTCGACACTTATTTCGCTGATGCCGGCGGTGAGCTCGAGGAGGTACCAGACGACGAGCTCGAAACGGACCCTGCATTCCTCGACAACATTGACGACGCCGTCATCAAAGAATTCACAAAAAAAGTCATTGATATCTGGCCCGACTTGACACGTCGCTATGCCGGTGATTCCAGCAACTGCACTGAGTGCCCCAACAGCTTTATCCCTGTCAATCGCACCTTTGTCGTGGCCGGTGGTCGCTTCCGCGAACCCTACTACTGGGACACGTACTGGATCCTTGAAGGTCTTCTTCGCACAGGCGGATCCTTTGTGAACATCTCCAAGAACGCCATTGAGAACTTCCTTGACTTCGTCGAGGAGTTTGGCTTCGTGCCCAATGGCGCTCGCATTTACTACCTCAACCGCTCCCAGCCGCCGCTGCTGTCCCAGATGGTCAAGATTTACATCGAGCACACCAACGACACGGATATCTTGGACCGAGCACTACCGTTACTGGTGAAGGAGCATGAGTTTTGGATGACAAACCGCACTGTCAAGGTTACTGTTGACGATGAGACGTACACCCTCAACCGGTAAGAATTTTACCCTGCCTAATAAGCGTTCCAGCCTAACACCTGCAGATATGCCGTCTCCAACACTCGACCGCGTCCTGAATCATACCGAGAAGACTATGTCACCGCCAATAACAGGTCTTATTACGCTGAGTCTGGCATAATCTACCCAGAAACCCAGAAACTCAACGAGTCACAAAAGGAGAAACTGTACGCCAACTTGGCAAGTGGTGCCGAGAGTGGTTGGGATTACACGGCACGATGGCTCTCTCGACCTAACGATGCCGCCCAGCACAACTATTTCCCTCTGCGGTCCCTCAATGTGATGAACACTGTGCCTGTGGATCTCAACTCCATATTATATGGTAACGAGGTCGCCATTGCCGACTTCTTTGAGCAGACTGGCAACAACACGGCCAGCAAAAGCTGGAAAGGATTAGCAGAAAAGCGAAGCGAAGCTATGCACGCTGTCATGTGGAATGACACGATCTTCAGCTACTTCGACTACAATCTGACTTCTGGCGCACAGAACATCTTCTATCCAGCTGACAGCGATACCGCAACCTACGATAATGAGACGTCACCTGTGGGTCAGCAAGCCCTGTTCAGTGTATCCCAGTTCTATCCCTTCTGGCTCGGCGCAGCACCCAAGTACATCAAGGAGAACCCGTACGCCGTACTCAATGCTTACAGCCGTGTGGCTGGATACCTAGATGACCGCAAGGGTGGCATCCCAGCGACCAACTTCCAGACCGGACAGCAGTGGGATCAGCCTAATGTGTGGCCTCCCCTAATGCACATTCTCATGGCTGGCCTGCAGAACACTCCTGCAACCTTTGGCAAATCAGACCCATCATATCAGTCCGTCCACAAGCTGGCCCTACGACTGGCTCAGCGATATCTCGACTCGACCTTCTGCACATGGTACGCCACCGGTGGGTCTACGTCTAAGACGCCGCAGCTCAAGGGTTTGACGGCAGACGATGAGGGCATCATGTTCGAGAAGTACGCCGACAACGCGACCAATGTGGCGGGTGGCGGTGGCGAGTACGAGGTTGTCGAGGGCTTTGGCTGGACGAACGGCGTGCTGATTTGGGCGGTCGACACGTTTGGCGATGAGCTGAAGACGCCAGACTGTGGGGATATCGAGGCGGCCGATGTTAATTCCAAGCGCAGCTTGAGCGCGGTCATGCTGAACAGGCGGGACGCGAACCGGGTGAAGAAGTTTGGGCGCAGGAAGAGAGCAGAGAAGAGGAGTCTTTGAGTTGATAAAGCAGCGTATGAAATTATACATCAGTAGATGTATTGTAAGGAAGTGTAGATAGATATGTTAGGGCCTAGGTCGCCCAATTCAGTACTTTACCATATTTGTCACGCCTAAAACAGTCGTAAATTTTGCATCTCTCATTTGTATGTTTTAATCTGAGCGCTCCAGCTGAACATGAAGACTCATGTCTTGTCCTTCATTCCATCGCAACAAGCTGTCCTCGTCATGGTGCATGGGGGGCCAAAAGCCACATATTGATTCCTGAGACTTCCTTATTCCGCGCAGCCACGCATCCAATCTCGCTATAAAGGTTGTCATCCCTGAAAGACAGACTTCGGCGGGAACACCCTGCAGTTTTCCCGTTCATCAAAGTCTCTGACCTTCCCGTCATGACCTTCGCTGTCGTGTAATTTCGCCTTTCTGGCGAGTTGGACAGCATCTTCGACATTCTTATTCAGGCCGCCTACTTCAGCCAGTATGTCTTCGACCCACCCTCTCATATTAGAAATAAACAGAGAATTTTGGACGCCGGGGGCCTGGCATCTCGCACTTTCAGAGTCTTCGACGACTATATCGAGCTCTAACTGGCCCAAGCACCGTTTGGCTTCGTCGAGACTCCTTTCAAGCTTGTCGAAGTCGGAGGAGCTTACACGAGGAGAGTGTATAAATATGCGTCTTATCGTATTAAGTGACATATTTTCAAGCCGATTTCTCCCCTGCTCAATGTCATCTCTGACCGCCAAAATTCGCTGGTAGGTCAATTCGAGGTTTGCTCGGTTCCGCATAGTAGTACAAGTATCGCGCTCTTGTTTCATAGCTTCTATAGTTTTCTCCATGTCCGCACCCACTGATTGAGAAATAGGAAGGGCTCCTCCATGCACGGTCATTCTGTTCAGGGCGTGGCATTTCCAGCACTCCCAGTTAGCTGTGTAAGTCGGGATCTTGGTCAAGACCTCAGACTGTCCATAACGCGTCACCATAGCACACCTCATGAAACTCAAAGATGGGTGTGAGCGACCGTAGAGTGCTGCTAAGATCATCCACCGTACCCATGTCCAGCCTTCGAAAGGCAGGTAGAGAAGGTGTTGAGTTGGGTCGTCGGGCTTGCGATAAGCCCCTCCGTGGAAATAGCGGATGAATTCATCTTGCATCTCTCGTGACATGCCATCAGTCCACTGATACAGGCGAACCAGCGCTTCTGCGGCAACATATGTTGCCGGCTCCGTTGCCTTGTTGACAGAGATAGACGCCATCTTTAATGGAAGCTTTGGTGTCATGGTGAAAGCAATGATTTATGGGGTTTAAGACTAGTCAGAAGTTAGGATCTCGTTGCAGAAGGTGTAATATGCGGCAGCATGAGAAGGCCAGCGGGAAAGAAAGGAAGTCCAACAGAGCATGAATACCCACTATGTGAATCAAAGAGAACTCGATCTTTTGTGTTCAAGGCTTTAGGGTCTTTGAGATTTCTCCAGATGTGGTCAAGACCTTGGAGAAGGAGGTTACGGCATATCTGGGGTGCAAAAGGAGTATATAAGTCATTTCCGTCGCCTGTCTGTGAGCTGGTAGATTGGTAAATGTGTTCCGGGCTCTAAGTGAGTGGCTGAACCACTTTGCTTCGTCAATGATTCTACGAAATTTCATCATGAGTGAACCTGTGCAATTGGATATAGGCTCGATTACAGGTTAGAAGGTCGCAGCGCAACGAGCAGGGATAGAGGGTCTGCTGAAGACGTATTCGAGTCAACCTAAAGTTTGCATTGACTGTTAGATCTCGGCAATAGCAGGGGATAGGTTCAGGGGCAGAAGACAGGAGTAACCATGGAACTAGGAATAGTATATGAACAAGCGTTGGAATCCCGTATGTGTGAACCAGGCATTAGCTTCACGATGAACCGGCCTTGGTTTGACAAGGAGAAGCTGCTAATAACATATCATTTCTTCTCGTCATTCATAATCACTAAGGGGGAAAGGTGAATTAGTACCTTCGTCTCCAACATTCTAACCCTCTTAGGGACCCTTAAATTCTGTCTTCTTCTCACGTTCTAGTGGAATCTCTACCTACTTATTGTCTAGATGATAGATATCATAAGAAAACAACAAAAAGAAAGCTGGCACTCTGAAGCCTATGATGCGTAATCTGGGAATCGAACCCAGGGCTCCCCGACGTTGCTCGAATGGCAACGGAGAATTTTACCACTAAACCAATTACGCTTGCTGATACAGTTTCGAGATTGCAATTTGTGGTTAAGTGGGCTTGGGCAAATAACTAGTTAGTTGAGGGCATCGTACTTGGATCCGCTCAGAAGCACAGAGTAGGTAAGGCAACTCCTCTAGAGACCACCCAACTATAATAAATAAAGGGCAAATCTGGACTGCAGGACCATATATCAAGGGGCAGACTATCAAGTTGGGCGCACATACAAAAGGGTTCGGGTATTGTTGCGTAAGGTAGGCGCATGTCAAAGCCCCAGTCGTAAATGTCGTATTCATCGTCTCGGCGAATCGCATCACGTAGCGAGACAGGTTGAAGCCTACGAACTGAGGCTGAGGAGCACCATCTCAGAGAAGTCAGCCACCGAAATCCGAAGTAGCCTCACGAGGCGAAAAACTGCGAGACAGGCCAAGCTGATTCAGTTCGCCCTGAACGAAGATCCATGGATCCAGGGCCTAGCCACTGACCTTCTAGGGTCGACCCTCTACTAACCAGCTCCAATTACAGCGCACCCCAGTACCAGCCACACCAATGCGACAGATACGACGAATACGTGAGGGAACGCGGCATTGGCTCCGTCCACAGGCTTGGAGCCGGCATGACGATCAGCATGCGACCTCTACCGCACTTTCTGAGGCGCATCTCAGTGACTTTGCCTTATGGTTTTGTGCTGCATTTCTGGAATTATTTAAAGGCATGGCTTTTCCTGGTATTCTTGAGAAAGGCCAGGACACAAGCTCCCTTGTATTCACTTCCCTCTAATAACTATCACTTACACGCGCCAAGCTCAAACACCACACACTTCACACATCACACATCACACATCACACATCAAGATGGTTTTCGGATCTTCCAACAAGGACAAAGAGAATAAGGAGCACTCCGAGGTTGCTCATATTCCTCCTGCTGTTTCTGATCTTCATTGCTGTATGTCTCCCTCTGCCAGTAACAGCGAATTGTGGACTAACTTTGGAGCAGACTCGGAAACTGGGGGAATCATCACGACCAGTATGTCACCTCAAGTCTAACTGATTTCACGATAGCCAGTTTGCTAACCTTTGCGTCCAGCTATGAACGATCTACCCGGCTATCGCATCACCAAGGTCCTCGGCGCCGTCTACGGCATTACCGTTCGCTCCCGCAACATTGCCGCTGGTATCACCATGGTAATCAAGAGCATGGCCGGCGGCGAGCTGAGTTGGTTCACATCCATGCTCTACAACTGCCGCAACGACTCCATCAGCCGCCTTGTCGAGGAGGCGCGCACCCGGGGCGGCAACGCCGTCATCGCCATGCGCTTCGACGCCTCCGACCTGGGCGGCTTTGCTCAGACTGCGGCATACGGTACTGCGTGCGTGGTTGAGAAAATTGAGGGTTCTAATGTTGAGGCGCCTCAGCTTGCGGCCGCTTAAGAGGTGACGGACGACTTGACTTACATGGCCTCTTGTTTTCTCGGAGTACGACTAGCCTTGCGAGAGATGCGTCACTATGGGTACGGATTACGATTAAATCAATTCAATGGTCGGTTTTAAGTTATGGTCTATCAGGCGTGTCTTTGGATTCCTTTGGTTCATTTGATGGAAAGGAGACCTAGGGATGCATGTCTTATTGTGTGGAGGGGTTCACCAGGCTTGTCGCGAGATACCAATTTCGAGATCGTGCAAATGGGCTGTTTAGCATAGTGAATGCAGGGATTCTATTAAATCAAATTGCTATTTCGCATTGTGATCATTCCATAACAGTTCTATGCGATTTATCACACATCACCATCACTATAATCGTGCTCAACATAGTGGAGAAACTTCCCCAGACTTCGTGGGGGTTGCTGCGGAGCATTCGTACGTCAGGCACTCAGGAGGTGGCATGTGACTAAAAGCTTCCCCAATGCAAGCTCCGAAGCACGAGCTTGGTTCATGAGTCTCCAGGTCCAAGTCCCTCCCCCTTGCATTCCAATTCCAACCCGCACCGACCCCGGCGGGATTCTTATTGACACCCCGATACAGACTCGAGCCGTATTCTCGCAGGCTCAAAGCCCAAACCTTGCTCGCTGGTGCTCTTTTATTAATCCTTCCTTTCTTTCTTTATTCCGCCGTCGTCTTTCGCTTCGACAACATGCCCCAGGACCGTCGCCTATAGCTTCCACACGAACATTCCTTAGCCACGAACGAACCCACGGGCGCAATGGACTCCACGACGTTCAACCACGAAAGCGAGCCTCGCTACTCGCGCGACTCTCTCGACTCTGTCTCGACCACCAGCCTCGTCTTTGAGAGATTGCATGAGAGGACCGAGAAGGATGCCGAGAAGCAGAACGGCTCCCGGGACTTAGATGACGATGATCCGCTCAAGGAGGAGACGGATGATCTTGAGACCGGCCCGTTCCTCGGACCCGGCGCCACCCTCCATCGCAAGCCTATGGATAAGGGCATGCGCCGCTTCCTGATCATCCTTTGCGTCGTCTTCGTCGGCGCCTGGCTCGCCGGCCTGGGCATTTTCGTTGCCCGTGGTTCGTACCGCCACGCCAGCGACACTGAGCACGACCCCGATGCCGCGTCGCGAGGCTCCGGCAAGTCGCTCGAGATGGATCAGCTCTTCAACGGCTTCTGGGCTCCTACATCCCACACGCTCAGCTGGGTTGCTGGGCCCGACGGCGAGGATGGCTTGTTGCTCGAGGTCGCCGCCCCCGGCAAGGACTACATGGTTGTTGAGGATGTTCGTTCGCAAAGCGACGCCGGCGATGAGAGCACAACGCTTTCTAAGCCACGCACCCTCATCCAGGAGAACTTCTTCGTGTACGATGGCAAGCAGTACACCCCGGAATGGACCGGACCCAGCCCCGATCTCTCAAAGGTCCTGATTGGCATCAAGCGCGAAAAGAACTGGCGTCACTCCTTCACTGCCACATACTTCGTCTTCGATGTCGAATCCCAGACCGCGGAGCCTCTGGTCCCTCTTGACGTCAAGGCCAAGGTGCAGCTGGCCACCTGGAGCCCCCAGAGCGATGCCATCTCCTTCACCCAGGACAACAACCTCTACATCCGGCGCCTGACTGGTAAGAAGGATGTCATCCAGGTCACGTCGGATGGTGGCCCGGAGTACTTCTACGGCATCCCCGACTGGGTCTATGAGGAAGAGGTCTTTGGCGACCGCAGCGCCACCTGGTGGTCCAAGGACGGAAAGTACGTGGCTTTCCTCCGCACCAACGAGACGGGCGTCCCCGAGTTTCCTGTGCAGTTCTTCGTCGATCGCCCCAGTGGCACGATGCCCGCTGAGGGCGAGGAGTCGTACCCCGAGGTTCAAATGATCAAGTACCCCAAGGCCGGAGCCCACAACCCCGTCGTCGACCTGCAGTTCTACGATGTTGAGAAGACGGACGTCTTCTCTGTTCCTGTCGACGACGCCTTCAAACCTGGCAACCGCATCATCAACAACCTCGTCTGGGCCGGCGGCAAGGTCATCGTCAAGGAGACTAACCGTGTCAGCGACATCCTTAAGGTCGTTCTCATCGACCTCGGCACCCGCAAGGCCCAGACGCTCAACACCATCAACGTCGACGAGATTGACGGTGGCTGGTTTGAGATTTCGCACAAAATGACGTATGTCCCTGCTAACGCAGACAAGGGCCGCGAGCATGACGGCTACGTCGACACTGTCATTCATGATGGCTATGAACACATCGGCTACTTCACACCCCTTGACAACCCGGACCCTATCATGCTTACTTCGGGCGACTGGGAGGTCGACGATGCCCCATCAGCTGTCGACCTCGTCAACAATCTCGTCTACTTCATCGCCGCCAAGGAGTCTCCCCTCCAGCGCCACGTCTACTCGGTCAAGCTCGATGGCACCGACCTCAAGCCCTTGAGTGATACTAAGACGGAAGCTTACTATAGCGCGTCCTTCTCGTCCGGCGCCGGTTTCGTGCTCCTCTCGTACCGTGGGCCCAAGGTTCCCTTCCAGAAGGTCGTCTCCACGCCTTCGAGCCCCGTCACGTATAGCCACATGCTCGAGGAGAACTGGCAGCTCGCAGAACGCGCTCGCCGACATGAACTTCCCCTTCTCAAGTACGGCACTCTAGATCTCGGCGACGGCGTCAAGGTCAACTATCTCGAGCGCCGCCCAGCTCACTTCAACAAAAAGAAGCAGTACCCCGTTCTTTTCCAGCAGTACTCGGGCCCTGGCTCCCAGTCCGTGACCAAGAGGTTCGCCGTCGACTTCCAGTCGTACGTCGCCGGTGCCCTCGGTTACATTGTCGTGACTGTTGACCCTCGCGGAACCGGCTTCCGAGGACGCGCATTCCGCGTCGGCGTCCGAAACCAGCTCGGCGTCCTCGAAGCCCAAGACCACATCGCCGCCGCCTCCGCCTTCGCCTCCCGCCCTTACGTCGATGCCCAGCGCCTCGCTCTCTGGGGCTGGTCCTACGGCGGCTTCCAGACGTTGAAGACCCTGGAGCAGGACGCCGGCCGCACCTTTTCCTACGGCATGGCCGTCGCCCCCGTCACCGACTGGCGCTTCTACGACAGCATCTACACGGAGCGCTACATGCGCACTCCCCAGGACAACCCGAATGGCTACGACACCTCCAGGATCTCCAACGCTACCGCTCTCGGCTCCAACAAGCGCTTCCTCCTCATGCACGGCGTCGCCGACGACAATGTCCACTTCCAGAACTCCCTCACCCTCCTTGACGAACTCGACGTCGCCGGCATCGAGAACTACGACGTCCACGTCTTCCCGGACAGCGACCACAGCATCTACTTCCACGGTGCCAACCGTATCGTCTACGACAGTAAGTCCCTTCTTTCGAATCCTTTGATGGATTTCAGTTTGACGACATACTGACGTGCTATGCTCTAGAATTGAGAAACTGGCTTATCAACGCCTTCAATGGCGAATGGCTGAAGATTGCGAATCCCAAGCCCCACACCGACAAGGCCAAGATGGAGAAACGCCAAGCCGTTGAGAAATCGGCAAAGTAGGCATACAGCTAGACGGTCATCTATATATATTTGTGAATTCATACTTGTTGAAATGCCGTTTTGGAGCTATTCAACGAACGTCGGCATGTGAAATATTATGGTAGTCATGGGGGAGTTTTGCACCCGGGAATCACAGCGTTTTGAGTTAAAACAAATAGGTATAACAAAACAATCAAGAGAAATTGATGTACTATCATACACATACAACGAACAGCGCGGGTTGTGTATTCCCGGCCGCAAGATTGATCTGAAAGGTCGTCCCCAAGTCTACCCGCAAGATCCCAAGCCTAAGCAAATAGCTCACAAACCCACCCCCTCACGCCTCCCTCTCGTGTCTCTCACGCGGGAGAGGCAAACTATGATTACAGGGTTATGAGTCCAAAGCAATTCCCGAATCCTCCTTGGATCGCTCAGACGGCGATGGGGTTCGAGTGTCCACATACTTCATATGAGGTTGTTGTGCGTTATGAGGTGCCAACGCCGGCATGTAGACCGGGGCCCAGCTGCACACCGGTACCTGCATCTAGTAACCGTAGCCGGTGGGCTGCGGTGCGAAGCCGTTGGTTTGGCCATAAGGCCCTGGCGACGCGGTGCTGCCAGCAGTAATCATGAGGCGGGAAGCACCGAGAATAGGTGTGTTGTCGTCAGTCTTCTCCTGGTCCTTCTCCTTGAGCTTACGTGCCTCGTTATCAGCCTTCAGAGTAGCAAGCTCCTTGGTCTGCTGGCACAGCAAGTTGATCATGTAGGGCATGGAGAAGTCCATGAGGCCGCTGCGCCATGAGAGCTCCAGAACGAGGTCGGGGCGGATAAGCTCGTTACAGGCGTAAAGCATGCCAGTGTAGCATTCACGGTGACCAATATCAACGAACTAGATTATGTCAGTAATAAGAAACGCCAAGGACTTTGGGTAAAACTCACGTATGAAAGCAGATCGCTGACAACATCAGTCTTGGCAGACAGAGCAGCAGTCTCAATAGCGTCCTTGTAGAGCTTGTCCTGCTTTGACAGAGCGATCGACTTCTCCCAGCGCTTGTTCTTGCGGTAAATGTTGGCAGCAATCTGGCGGAAAAAGATCAAGTCATGCTTCTCAAGACGAGCAGCGAGCTCAACGGCATCGTAGTTGTCGTAGTTCTGAACTGAATCACGCAGGGTCTTGTAGTCCTCTTCCTCAATAAGCAGATCGTTGACGGCCTCATTGACGATGCGCTTGTTCTGCGACTGGACGTTGAGAAGGAAGGGCTTGATAAGGGGAAGGTCATCGTTCTTCTGGAAAATCTTGACAACGCGGTTGACGTCAATACGAGGAGTGAGCGTGGCGAGCAGATCGGTGAGCAAAGAAGGGTGTTGCTCGACGTAGAACTTGATGGCGCGGTAGTAGATCTCGAGGTTGGCAACCTTGACCACGATATCCTTGAACTGCTGGTGATCCCAGGAGTTCTCAGGTCGCTCGATAACAGCAAGCGCCGCATTGTCGAATTCATCGTAGTGGAAATAACAGAAGACCAGCTCAGGCCACAGGTTAGCCTCCTCGCAGGCGCGGATCATCTTAGGCATGTTCATTCTAGACCAGAAGATCTTGATGTGCTCCATAAGGCGATCAGGACGGTACTTGGCCAAGGCAATACCCAACTCAGTGAACATGCCCATGTGTGCACGCTCAAGACCGAGACCCTGCTCGAGAAGGCTGATGAGTTCATCAAAGTAGCCATTGCGCTCGTACTCCTTGACAAGGGTCTGGAGCTGCTCAGCATCGACAATCAAGTTGAGACCGCAGATCTGGGCGAGGCGGAACTCCTTCTTCTCCACACATGCCTCATGCACCTGCTTCCAGACCTTAATGTTGTTGGCCTTACGGGCACATTCAACGGCAGCCTGGTATTCTCCGAGGTGTACCAGGGTGGTAGCAAGCTTGGCCCAGTTGGAGACGCTAGTGTAGAAGATCTTGGATGCCTCGTAAAGACCCTCCTCGTAGGCCTTGTCACCAGACTCCTCAATGTTGGCAACGTTGGTGGCTCGCAGGAAGTCCTCAAGCTCGGAGAGCTGTTCCAAGCGAGCATAGCAGAAAGCGAGGGCAGTGTCAATGGCAGACTCGCGGAGAGTCTTGCGGGACATGCGCAGGTACTTAACGAGATCCTCGTTCTTACCGGCGTGCGTGCCAATCTCAATGACCTCGAGGTAGTTGCTAGGGTCATCCGCCTTGATGTAGGACTCAACTGCGTCAGAGACGCGGAGACCATCGAGCTGAGCCTTGGCAACCTTGCTCCAAACCTCGGGAAGGTCTACCTCTTCAGCGTACCCTTGGGCACGGTCGATGCTAACAACGTGCTCAATAAGGACATCGGCGGCAGCAGACTTGTTATCGGCCTTCTTGAAGATCTCGAAGGCTTCCTCGAAAAGGCCGACCTCAATGCAGGAGGCGGCGATATCGTCAGCGTTATAGCCGTCAAGCTTGTGGATATAGTCCATCACCCGGGCCTTGTCAGCCTTGGCAGCAGTGAACATTAGCAGGTTCTGCAAGTTCTGGTTGTCGCTGAAGGGTGATGGCTCCAAAACGATCTTCTCAAGAAGCTCAATAAGCTCCAGGGGCATATCATTCTCGAGCAAGGCAGAAACGGCAACAGAGACCTTGGCAGGATCGGTAGACTCGGGAACGGCGGTCGCGGTAACCTGATCGACAACAGAGCGGCGGTGGATGTTGTTCTCGCTCAGGACGAAGTGCCACAGTTCTGAGTCGGAACGCTCCAGCAGGTACCGGGCCTGAGCTCGGTACATGGAGTTCTCGTTGGTGATGTTGACAAGCTCCAGGTCGTTCTGGCCCTTGGAGTAGGCGATGTAGGCCAGGTTAGGGTCGCGCTTCTCACAGTATTTACCCACAGTAAGGGTGTCGTACTGGTCGTTCTCCTTGAGGAACTTCTCGGGGTTGTTGTTAGAATCAATGTAGATCTTAGCCAGGGCGTTAAACACAGCCTGCTGTTGGTTGCCAGCCTGGAGAGTAGCCTCGAGGAAGGGCAGCAGGAGCTTAAGTCGGTTCCGGGACTCAACCTCGGAGACAAGCTGGTCGATGCTGATCTCCTGGGCGTTGACAGTGCTGAGGAGCTGCTTGATGATGTTCTCATCGCAGTCGACGTCAAGCAGACCACCAATGACAGCGGGTGTTCGAGAGGGGTTGACTCGCTGCACATAGGACTCAATAGCCTGGAACTGCTGGTTCTGATAAAGGAAGAGGATCAAGTCGTGGACAAAGTTGAATCGATCGCAGACGATGATGAGGGGGAGCTGCTCGGGCAGCTTGGCCTCCTTCAAGAAGTTCTTCACCTTCTCCGGGTTGTACGCGTTACTATCGCGGCAGATTCGCTCGACCTCGTTGAACTGGCCCATCTTCGTGGCAGCTTCGATGTACTTGAAGTGCACATCGGGATCCTCAGAGAGGTTGACAACACTACCGAGGTAGTAGAAGAGACCCTCGGCAGTCTTGTACTTCTCGAAAAGATCAATCAGGCGAACAGGGCCGAGAAGCTCGGAGTACTTGGTAGCGATGGTGACAACAGATTGCAGATTTTGGCGAATGTTGCTCTTCATCATAGCGTCAAGGCAATCAAGAGACTGCTCGACAGACAGCTTGCCGAAGAAAGTAGTCAACCATTCGGGGTTAAAGTTCGGGGTGCCAGGAATATTGACAACAACACGTTTGATGGCCTCGGGGTCTTCATACAACTCCAAGGCCTTCTGAGCGAGGCCAGCCTGCTCGCAAAGCTGGGCAATGCGAGTCTTGTCGAAGTGGGTGAACATCTCGTTGCCGAGAATGGCCTCGGCGACTTGGGGGGCGTGCATGAGGTTCATCTCCAGGAGACGGGTCTGTAGACGGGCGTGTTCCGGCTTGTTCTCCTTGAGGGCATCAAGGAGGAAGGCGGTAGCCTGCTGGACCATGCCCTGGGCCTGGAATATGTCGCAAACACGCTCAAAGTCAACTAGGGGACCTTGCTCGCTGTTAGCGAGAGCAGTGGCGAACTCAGCACCCTTCTCAGGGTTGACACGGATAATGTGCTGCAATAGCTGGATGTAGTCGGGTTGGTAACCGGCCTGGGCGGAGTAGGGGAGAATCTTGTCGAACTGCCCAGTCTCGGCAAACCCAGCAACGACCTTCTGGGGAACGTTGGCCTTCAAGTAGATGGTGAGGGCCATGTTGACATCGTAAGGGCGGACCAAGTCACCGAGCTGCTCCGAGCAGTCCAGCTTGCCCTCCTTTAGCCACTTCTCGAGCAAGTGCTTTCGATTTTGTTGAAGAACGGGCTGGGCAAGCTCGAGAGTCTCGTGTGTGTTGAGTGAGCCCTTATCGAGGAGCATTCCGAAGTATTGCAGAGTCATTGCCATCTGGCCTGGTTGAGCCGGTAGTCGCTTGAACTTCTCGATCGTCTCGGGCGTTCGCAGGAAGCCTCGAGGTGAGCCAGCGGCGATCTTGGCTGCTTCCAAGTAGTTTCCAGAGTTGAATAGCGTCTCGAATTGGCGTGCATAGAGGTTATCCGCGCCGGGTAGACCAGCTCTTGAAGCCATCTTGATGGCCATCTCGGTGTTGGCAGGGTTCTGGAGAAGGTAGGGGATTATGTTCGTGTCGTCGACGGTGACAAAGAGGACTTGGCCCTTTCGGTTGATACCGATGATGCCCGAAGACTCATTGTCAGTACAAGTTGTGAAGATTGTCTCACTCGAAATTCTGTTCATGAAGATGCACGAGGCGGTCTCAAGATCGTAAAGATGGATGAAACCATATTTGGTCACCATGTAAATGACACCGTACTTCTGAGAAACCTGGAGAGCCACAGGGAAATCGTTGGTCGCTTCGGGGGGGAAGAACATATCGACCGCCTTCTTCTGAAAGACGGGATTCGATTCCACGTGGTCGACCTCGACAATGTGGAGCTTAGCACCGGTGGCTGTTCGCACGGCGAAGCTGAAGAGCTTGGTATCTTGAGGAGCACCCTCCAATCGCAGGGTGCCGAAGGCGGCAGCGTGGCCCTCGATGGCCTGGCTGATTCCTCGGTCCTTGGAGTACAGCTGCATGGCGCCGACCACGCGACCTTGCTGAGATGAGATGCCCACGACAACCATCCACTTGCCGTCGGAGTTTACTCGGTAGTTGATGATCTGGCAGCCCTGTTTTCATCACGGTTAGAAGCAATTGGGGAACAGGAGCAAGGGGTGACCAACGTTCAGATTGGCATTGCGCTCAAAGATCTTAACGGGGGCGTCTTGGGCAGCATCGTACACATCCCAGTGGTAGACGCTGGAGGTGGTGACGAGACCAAGTGTGGTATCGCTGATCCACTTCCAGAAGAGGACATCCTCGTTCATAGTGCATGACTTAAGCTTCTTCTTTTGCTCCAAGTCGAAGATCTGGAGTGTGCGAGACTGGGCTTTCAAAGCAATAACCTGTCGGTTCCAGTGCATGACAGCACTGTCGGCCTTGATTGGTCTGCGAGTGACATTGTTGCCATTTTTAAGCTCGATGATGACCACCTCGGCTGGGGCGGCCTCGCTCTTCTTTTCTCGGACACATACGTACGAGTCGGACTCGAGTGTCTGGGAAAGGTCAGCTGGATGAATCACCACGCCGGGGCGGTTGGGGACGAGGGCGCGATAGCGGGTGGACGTACGCAGGAGTTGAAGCCGATGCTCTGAGTGTCCACGCCCACGTTGCTGAGCTGGACGAGCTCCTGGAACTTGATGGGCAAAGGCGCCATGACGCCGGTATAGCCTACAATCAGGTAATATAGTTCGTCGCCAAATCGATGCTGCTAGCCTCGGGAGCTGTCGAGGAAGGAAGATGGCAGGATGGAGTCAATCTCGGATCGACCAGAGACTAAATTCGGGGGTCGTGGAGAGAGCAGTGTGTTGGAAGCTTCCATGCGCCGCGTGGCACGGGCGGGACGGAAACAGGAAATCGAAAAGTGAGCGCGCGGAAGGATCGAGAGAATTAAACAAGAAGAAGAGAGAATCACGAAAAGATATCGCGTTTCGTGAGCTGCTGATGGCAAGCAGGCGATGTCGTCGTGTTCGTGGAGGTGGAGGTGGAGATGGGAGATGAGAGAGGAGGATGAGAGTGATGTTGTTGGCAAGGAGAAGCAAGGAGGTCACTTTTCGGTTACCTGTTCTGATCTGTTTGCGACCTGGGTCCGGCTCAGGGCAGCAGCGCTGGTACGTACCTGCTCACTGTGTGGTACCAGCTTTCATGCCTTCCTTCTACCTATTAGGCTGCTCTGTTCATGCCCTTAGGTGTGAGTGGGACGTGCTACAGTGCCCAAACCCCACTGGCTGACACTGGCCAGCACTGACCAACACCGGCGAGCAGGTAGCAGCCAAGCGGCGAGTCCAAAGCTCTGGGCAGCTCTCAGCGAATGGCAGCGCCCGGCGAGATCGATACTCCGTTCCGCCAATAAAATGGTGGCCTGTGCGGGCTCGTCAAGTTGCAGCAGCTGGCTGCCAAAGTGTCAGCAAAAAAAGGGGCAGCCTAAAAGGAGCTCCCCAAGGTCCAAAAATACTGACCGACCACCCGCCCCGCCTGGTACCTTACATAGTAATGACATTGCAGGGTATTAGTAGATCAGTAGCGGTCCACTCTGTGCTCAAACAACCAGCTAATCATGGTAGATCTGACTGTTGGCGGGAATACCTCACTGCTAAACCTAGGCTGTGATTCACGGTTTGCTTGTTTGTGATCCGTATAAGGAGTTATGACAGCCTTAGCACTCTGGCTTCAGGCACCCTCAGACCTAAAAGCGGATACTAACATAGGCAATCAAATTATGGAGTCCACTGTCGGAAGCTGTTTGTTGCTTGATGTCACACCCATCTCGTATCCAGCTCCTGTTGAGACAAACATGGGAAAGCAAAGAGGAGAAGAAGTGTTGTCAGAGAACCAACGCTGGCTCAAGACATTCATTCCTGCGAGTCTCAGCCGCACCTCGATAGCTGCCTAGTGGCATATGCACCTGGCATCATTGTTCCTTTGCTTGAAAGTACATATAACGCCATCCTGAATCCTCTTGTAATTAGAGGAACCTTGCCATGAGGTTTCTCAGCTCCAGCAACGTAATCGCATATTCCAGCTCGTACCCGCCAGCAGATATCCTCCTTTAAGACACGGCCGTTTTGCGTCTCCATGCGGCGCAGAGTGGTCTCATTTCCCACAAGTAAACTCCACCCCCAGCGACCACCCTCATGACAGGTGCTTTTGGTCGATATGATGCGTGACAGCAACCTCATCCCCTTCAAACTCCTCGCAGAACGGACACTTCACTGCGGGCACATCAGCCGCAGCATCTTCAGCAGCCTGCGGCGGCGAGTCCAGATCCGGCATGAAGTCCACCAAGCTCCGGGGCGGCGGGCCCTCGGGAAACTCGTCGTCGTACCTCACGTCCGTATACCTGCTTGAGAATCTCGACGAAGACGCTGCCGGTGAAGTAATACTCCCTGCCAGCGCCATCCGCTGCACACGTCCCACCTGGCCATCGCTGAGTCGCACTTTGATTCCGCGTGGGTGGTTTCCCCGTGTGAGGATGTCCTGCACAACACCTTTCGTTTCCTCGCCCGTCGGCTGGTCGTCTTTCAGCACGATGAAGACGGATGCGCCAGCCACGACTTGTTGAACCGTCGGGACTGTGCCAGCAACTTGCTGAGGTGTTGACTGAGGACCCCCTGATCCGCGAGGCAGGCCGCGTTGATTCTGCCGCGGAGGTCTTGGCTGGCGATTTCGAGGCCGGTTCATTGTAGTAAAATGGTGCAAGAGACTGATTTATCCAAAAACGTTTGTCGATTTCTTCATTCTCAGGTCAGTTAGGTAAAGTGCTTGATTTGTTCGCAAGCTGATGATCCTAGTGGCACGTGCTTCAAAACTCCAAGTCGCAAACCAAGTCGCTTACCCTATATCTCCAAGTTTTGTACGAATTCACCTATCATTCCCCTTTAAGATGAACCAATCTTTCAAACTTGAATCTAAGTAGTCGTACAAGAGAAATTTCATATCTTATTCTTGTACACCTTAGCATTTTGATCATTTGACTTCTGTATATGTGAACTGTTCCACTGTTTGGTCCCCTCACACTAAGGTCCATCAGTTTGAGACCAAATTGCAGGACATATGACCCGACCAAGTATAATCATTGAAAAGAGGGATTAAGAACAAGACCTTTGTGTCTTTTAGATACTTGCTAGTTTTAGATAAATGTCTCCTGAAGTTGAGATGTTCTGTTCTCATAATACATCTTGTAACTCCTGACGCCCATTTCCATCTATTTCTCTATGATGTCCCCTCGAGAGCAAGCCTAGACATAGTTAACTAGAATTCAAACGTCGCCCTTCTTCACTGGTGCCTTCTTCCGAATATCCTTCCATCCCATTCCCCAGGCGGATGTGAACATGACACAAGCCGCGGCTACGGCAAGGTAGAAGACCGCGTCGACGCCTTTCGCGTAGGCCGCCAGAGCCCCAGGAAGATCCTCTGCCGACACCACTTTGTTCAGGCCCGTGGCACCAGCATCGATGATGGTGTTAGCGTTGAGGTGTGGGAGACGATCCTGGAGTTCGCTCTTAAGTTTGCCGTGGAAGATGACGTTCGAGATAGACACAAAGACGGCACCACCAAAAGTTTGCGAGAAGACCAGCACCGCTGTAGCGATCGAGACTATTTCTGGCGCGGAGTTACTTTGTATTGCTATAATTGGTTGTTGCATACCGATGCCTCGGCCGAAACCGACAAGGATTTGGTATCCGGCCCACGTCGCTGTGGATGTGTGAGGTGACAGAGTTGAGAGAAGGCCGTTACCGATAGCCACGATTGCTGCACTCCCCACGGCGAATGGGAGGTAGTACCCCACTTTTTGGACTGGATTTCTGTTAAGAACGATACCAAATAGCTGTGCCATGGGCTTGGAACTTACCAACAACACCAATTAGAATTGCGGCCACGAGCTGGCTGAGAATGCTGGGAAGCATGTTGACACCACTGTCGAAGGGTGTGGCCCCCTTGACTGACTGGAAGTAGACGGGGAAATAGTACGCCGCTATAAATACCGAAGTGAAGAGGAAGAGCGAAGTCACGCATGATGTCCAGATCTCCCGCTTTCGAATAACGGGTAGAGGAATCATAGCGCTGTCGCCAACGCGGTGTTCCCAAAAAAGAAAGAGCACGAGAGTCGCACCACCACCGCAGAAGAGCCCGATGACCATCGCTGAGTCCCAAGCATAGTCGAGACCGCCCCACTGCAGAGCGAGGAGAAACATGACTGTGCACGGGGCGAAGAGGACGAAGCCTGTCAGGTCAAGCTTCGTCGACAAAGTCTTGAAGATGGAGTCCTCGGTTTCGACTACGCGATCGGGGATATCAACTAGTAGAATCAAGACGGTACACACAGCACCGATGGGGAGGTTGATGTAAAAGCCTACATGGAAGTTAGTATCAATATACCTCCGATAGGGGGACAAGGGATACAAACACCAGCGCCAGGTTGTGTACTCCGTCAAAGCTCCACCAACCAAGGGCCCAACAACAAGGCCAAGCTGAGCACCTGCCATCAGAACGCCCATAAGAGGGGGCCGCTTTTCCAGGGGTGTCGACGCAGCCATGATGGTGAAAGCTCCGTTTTGAATACCAGAAGATCCCATCCCGGCAACCGTTCGTCCGATGATCAACATTACGGAGGAATTCGCGAGTCCGCAAATGAGGCATCCGATCTCGAATATGAAGAGAAACCACAAGAAAAGCCACTATGCAGAAGACCTGGTTAGTGCAAGTCACGGTGGGAGGGTAAGGGATCATATACCTTTGACTTAAAGTATGTATAGAACTTGCCAGAGAGGGGTTGTAGAGCAGCACTTCCAACTTATTAGCGACTGAAGAGACCAACTAAGTGGCAGAATTACCTGGCGAGGTTGTATGAGCTGCCATACCAGCCAATGTCGTCCAACGAATGAAACTGTTCGGTGATGCGGGGGATTGCCTGTAACACAAATCAGCATCCACCTTAGGGCCGCTTTGAAATCAAGCATACTGTAGTAATAATAGACATGTCCAAAAGCATGAGAAATGCTGCCACCGTAATTGAAATCATCAGGCTGACCAACTTCCATCCGGTGACATATACATGTGTGTCGTCCTTTGGCACGGCATCCTCTGGGTTCGTTCTGTTGACAACTTCATCCTCATCGCAGAGGGTGGGGGAAGCAGACCCGGCATCTGGCTTTTCGTCGTTCAATATGGTCTGGGCCTCTGGTTGTGGCTTCTCGGTGATCGGAGAGGCCATATTGTATAGTCGCACAAGGGTGATATTGGCTTGCAAGTAGAAGGAGGATATTGTTGTATGAGGCAGCAACTCCTCGGATGTTGGCTGTTTAAGATATTTTATTGAAACCCAGATCGATGCAGGCAGACATCAATCCCGGAGATTGCTGAAAGCCATAAGGCTGAACACCGTTTACCCCGGGAACGGCTTTCGAGGTAGTGATGTTGTGATGCGCGAGTGTGGATCAACCGGGATTGGGATGAATCCGAATCCCGCCAAGCAGGACCAGTACAACCAATCATGGTCTTAAAGCAGGGGCTTTCTGTCTCGGCCTCGCGTCCCAGATGGACCGGGATTTATTATAACGACCGGCCCCCCTAGAACTCCCATGGCCCAAAGACGTCTGTCATCCATGTTAAGTCGCTGAAGTCCATGGCATTAGGATCTGGCATGTTGAACGAGGCCGGCATTGCATCTGCCACCTCTACTTGTTGAGGATTGGCCATTCCCTGGCTATTAGGCGTAGGAATACCTCCTAGATGACGTGAAATCACAGGCTCCCACGATGTCCGAATGTTTCGCATGATTCTGGCGCCTTTGACAAAGAGAGTGTCATCGCCTTCCTCGGTCTTCATGGGGTAGACTTTGTCTAACTTCACAAACATGTCGATGGTCTGATCAAGCAGCACCAGCAGATCCGCCGTGTTACGGACTAGATCCCTATCCCATGCTGGATCTTCTGAGGTGGTGAGCCTGTAAAGAGCCACCTGGATCTGGGAAAGTTGCACGTATACCGAAAACGGTGATCCAGGAACCTCCTCGAGCGGAATTGACAGAAAGATGCTGTACCAGGAACGCACAGCGTTGAGGCAGGAGTACATGCTCTCGATGCGCTGTCGGGCAGGAATCGCCTGCATGAAAAGGCCAACAGAATGGACCTGCACCTCGGTGCTGAGCATGTGTGCTTGCGACACCACTGCATATCATCAGCGTATGTAAGAAAGGGATATGATCGGGACCTACTAACGGCTTGGAACCAGATTCGGGGGCAACCCCTCACGTATCTCCTGTAATCTGGCGAGCATGCCTTTCTTGAAGACGTAGGTTGGAGTTTGTGACGACTCGCCCATGACGTCTCGCACGAGGAGTTTCTGGGCTTCTTCGGCTACGAGCTGGTACTTGATGAAAGTGACCAGAACCTCGTCTGACGGGCTCTCTCGGTCTCTTTCTAGTGCTTTTAGGCAATCATCCATGTGTGGGGTCCAGCGAAGGGTGTCCATTTTCCCAATGAAAGAGGTCATCCTATCAAGGTCAGCGAATGATCTAAAGCAACGAGTATACAACATACACCGATGTGAGGAACCATAGGGCCAAGACTGCTCTTCGTTCCTCCATAGTCCGTAGTTTGGGGGGAGGTGGGCGTCCTCCCCAAACCTTGAAACAAACGGTAAAATATTGTTCTTCGATCGGCGCTCTAGTCAAGCTCATGTCGTAGATGATGGTAATGGCTAGCTGCGAATATGTGATGATAAAAGGCCTTGTTCCAGGTCCTGAAGTCATGGTCGCCCTAGGATGATTAGAACACATTCATCAATGAATAAAAAGACCGCATACCAAGCCAAATAAGCGATGAGACCCAGTAGAAGATCCATGGTCCTCTCATGGTCGACAACAACCCTTGTGGCGATTTCCCGGCGGACTCTCTCCTTCATGAGACCCTGCTGTAGCGTAGACATGGATGTGACGTTCATGATACACAACCAGAGAAAAGGGTAGTCCTCGCGCAAAGATGCCGCCGTGGCGTCTCGGGGGAAAACCATGAACGGGAAGTTCTTCAGCCATTCCTGGAATTTCCTGAAATAGACTTCTGCCTCGGCAGGGGTTGGCTCAGATAGTCGATATGTTTCATTGATATCTGGCGAAGCAGAGGTAATTGATACTGATTCCACCGAGTTGCTGGAGCCGTAGGCATGGGGCATAGAGGACGAGCAACTCTGAGTCGTGGACGAAGTCGCCGCCGCAGCCAAAGAGTCGAGACGACTCGTCAAAGCCGTTGAGGGGGAGGAAAATAAAGGTGTCGATGCCGCCGAGGGAGTAAGCTGTTGTTGCTGTTGTTGTTGCTGTTGGTTGGTACCCTGAGACGCTCGTAGAATCGATACGAGGTCGTCGAGCTTTTCCTCCAGTTGGGCTGTCCTCGAAGCTGTAGCCTTCTTTGCGACGCGTTTTCGCGATGTCGTCATTGGCAGACAGCTCTTTCCCAGGCGGTGACATCGCTCGCATTCAACGCCATCAGGTCTCAGAATGCATTTGCACTTAGCGCGCGAACAATTTGTACAGGACCGGCCGTATCCCGCTGGTGCACCACGGGAGGAGCTGAGATCGGGGGGCGCCATGGCTGCGGACTTGGATCTGCATTCACATGCGATGGTTGGGATCAGGAGGGCAACCAGGAACGGGAAAGCTGACGAAATCCGGTCGTCGGATCAGACAGAGCAGCAGTTCACTAGGATTTGGCAGAGGAGCGGTGTTGAAAGGCCCAGGTCAGCGGGCATCGGCATCCAATGATTCCAGGATTGTGATTTGGGTGAGCGGGATTGGGGGTTGCGATGTTGTGGACTGAATGCCGTAGCGTTGTGGTGGGGAGCTTTGAAGTAAACCGGGATTCGGAATTGAATAAAACCCGAAGCCTAGCAACATAACGCGGCTGACGTGCTGATGTTCCTGCAATGATTCTGACTAGTTGATTCTCGTCGGGTCCAAGGCGCCATTTATAATCTACCGCGATTGTCTGACCGAGCTATGAAGCTCGGGACCGGTGCTTTAGGCAGTGACTCTCTTTACATACCGGTTCGGACCCGGGATAAGCACCCGGCCCCCGAATGGTGTTGTCGAACCACAGCTGCACGGCGATGATCAGATGGAAGCGAATTGCTAGGGTACACACAGGAAACAGCTGAAACCATTTACTCGCATGTATTTTCAATCGGCGACCAGAGCAGTTCTCACCAAGCCACGGGAGTTGAGGGCTGTGCCTACCTACCTAAGGTAAGCTGAGTCCTACTCCTTTAACTAATCTGAACCACCCCATAACCTATGAATGCTAACCCCAAGTTATTAGTAGAAGGATTTAGATAACTCCGGGAATAATGGGGGATAAAGGTGACCGGATTTCAATTCGCCCGACCTTGATTCTGGTAGTGGCGGCTTGAAGTCTCATTACTGATCAACCCTTTTGTCGATTGGTGTCTGGCCATGATGAATCCCATGGATCTGGTTTGCGACCTCTTGTCGGGATCTGCTAAGATTGACGAGTCAATCGTCTTGGGATTAAAAAGGGAATAGACCAGAGGATGACTAACTTAAGGCCACGATCCATCTTCTTGGCCAGAATAGGAGGCACGACGCTGCCTGATTGGTCAGAGGTAATTTGACGGTACGAGGCCAATCAAAGCTGGTGTTTCCCGCTCGCTCAATCACGACTCACGTCACCGGGCAGCCTCAAATCCGAATTCCTCCACCATCACCAAAACGCCGACTCGACTGCCATCGCAATCCCAAGACAACCAGCCATGGCTGCCCCGACGGTCGCGGCAGCTGAGCTGCTACCGCACTTCCTTCTCCCGCGTCTCAGCTGGGGCGCTCCGCTCTCGGCGTCTCGGGCGGCACTGTCCTTCGCCCCCGTACAGGCGAGGAATCAACGACGACCCTTTTCGGCCTTCCAGGCTGCGCCTGCGTCCCGACGATGCCCTCGCCGCACTGAGAGCCCGATACTCCGAGGATCGTTTCATGCGACGGCCCTGAGACAGCGTGATCATCACTTCGATACGCTCAAATTCGTCAAGCGATTAGAGAGCGAGGGGTTCACGGAGGTGCAGTCGGCAGCGATGATGAAGGTCCTTAACGACGTCATCGAAGAGAGGTAAGGCCCTTTCGAACATATAGCGTTGCAGCCAATTGGTCTAACACATTCAAGCATCCAAAACCTCACCCGGACCATGGTCCTCCGTGAAGACGCCGCCAAGGCCACGTACACGCAAAAGGTGGACTTCGCCAAGCTGCGATCGGAGCTGCTCTCAGCCGACAGCACGGAATCGAACACGACGCGGACGGCGCACGAGCGGCTAACCAACGACATCGCCAAGCTCAGCAGCCGGCTGCGCGACGAGATCAGCCGGACGCAGGCCAGCGTGCGGCTAGACCTTAATCTGGAGAAGGGCCGCATCCGCGAAGAGGCGGTTGGCCAGGAGCTCAAGATCAAGGAGACGGAGACCAAGATCGAGCAGGAGGTGGCGGCGCTGCGGGAGAAGCTCGAGCAGGTCAAGTTCCAGACGCTACAGTGGCTGATGGGTGTGTGCACGGGTTTCGCAGCACTGTTGCTTGGTGCCTGGAGACTGCTCATGTGAGTGTGAGAGATGTCAATTGGAGGGAGAAAGGCTTCGGAGGGAGTTGAGGAATATATAAGCTACGAACCACAGCATGGAGCTTGGATACCCTGTGCCATAGGAGATTGTGTGGTTGACGACAGTGTCAGGTGGTCACCTGAACCGCAATAGATTTTTCTAGAGTCAGAACATCCAACAAGCAAAATTCAAACATGGACGGTTCCAACTGACGAGAGATGTCGGCATAGATTTCTGGCAAGTGCAAGTCTGCCAGATTTCGTAGATCAAAAGTTGGCTGCACTGTGCTTCATAGACTGCCCGTTGATGTGATGGAGGTGCGGGAACCCCCACCCCTGAATCATCCAGGTCCCCCGTCCTCGATCTACCATTTGTGATGATATTGGATCTATCACATGTAAATTAAGAACCAAACTCACCCCAGACCAGACCCCGTCAACTCAACCCATGCACTCGGCCATAATCCCGTCGCGCAACCCGCACCCTCCGACAACAACTCCACCCCGCCCCCGCCCCCCACATCCATCGCAACCCCACCACCGCCCGCCAGTCCAGTCCAGGGCAACGACGATAGGCAGCACGGGCAGCTTTGCAATCTTGGCTTGTTGGCCTGCAAGTCAAGTGTGTCCTCTTCCCCCTTGAGGGAAGAAGCGGTGTTGGTTCCGTCGCGCAATTGGGTAGTAGGTATGGGCATCTAGCGTCACCGCCCTTCTTATACACTATACACTATATTACACTATATTACACTATATTACACTATTCGTACACGCGCCTTCGTCCCGGTTCCAACTCTAACCCCGCCATCGAATATCAGCGTCAGCTCTGTCAACGTCAGGATGGCTATGAAGACCAAGATCTTGCTCTTGGGCCGAATCAGACAGTGAGTCCCGGTCGGGGATGAAACCCGCCGTATATCAATTGGGTCAACCCAAACTGACCGCAACCTCAACCTCAGCGCCCACTCCACCTGGGCCTCCCTCTCCAGCATCGCCCACATCCTCATTCCCCAGGCCACCAGCCGCGAGGCCTTCATCGCCGAGGCCAGGTCCGGCGCCTTCGATGGTGTCACCGCCGCCTACCGCACCTTTGCTTCCGTCAGCATCACTGGCCGCATCGACGCCGAGCTGCTCGACGCCCTGCCCTCATCCCTCAAGTTCATCTGTCACAATGGTGAGCACTCGCACACAGGAGAGGGAGAAAGACGCCGCGCGAATTGCTGATTGATGGCACGCCAGGCGCCGGCTACGACCAGATCGACGTCCCTGCCTGCACCGCACAGTCCATCCGCGTCTCCAACACCCCGAGCGCCGTCGACGATGCCACCGCCGACCTGACCATCTGGCTCCTCCTCGGCGCCCTGCGCAACCTGCCTGCGTCCATGGCCTCGCTGCGTAACGGCTCCTGGCGTGGAAACCCTCCGCCGCGTCTCGGTCACGATCCCCAGGGCAAGGTGCTCGGCATCCTCGGCATGGGTGGTATCGGACGCAACGTCGCCCGCAAAGCCCGTGTATTTGGCATGTCCGTCCGTTACCATAACCGCTCACCGTTGAGCCCAGAGATGGAGGACGGGGCCGAGTATGTGAACTTTGAGACCTTGCTCAAGGAGAGTGATGTGTTGAGCTTGAACCTCCCTCTAAACGTAAGTCTAAGACCCCAATGGCCGGACCACTAACATGACTAACACCGACTACATAGCCTAAAACCCGACACACCATCTCCACCCCGCAGTTCGCTCTCATGAAGCCTGGCATCGTCATCGTCAACACCGCCCGGGGCGCCGTCATGGATGAGGCAGCTCTAGTTCAAGCCCTTGAAGCCGGGCAGGTCGCTAGTGTCGGCCTGGACGTGTATGAGAATGAGCCGGAGATACATCCTGACCTCATCACTAACGAGAACGTCCTTCTGGTTCCGCACATGGGGACCTGGACCGTGGAGACGGAGACTAAGATGGAAGAGTGGGCTATTGGCAACGTCCGTCTGGCTGCGGAGGAGGGTACGCTGAAGAGCATTGTCCCTGAGCAGAGGGATTTACCATGACGGCCTAGCAGACACGATTCACCTAGAGATTAGATACACAGGAATACACCAAAATATATTCTCCATAGCCTACCATATACTGTAGCCCGCACAGTAAATCAGAAGCATTGCCTCTTCAACGCCTCTCCTTCCTGACCTTTGCTTGGAAACTTATGCAGCTGCCCTATCCTAGTCTTGCAATAATGATAGTTCTGCCATATAATGCGAATTCTAGGGTAAGGAAGAGATACCTTGATGTTGAAGGAAGTCCTAAAGTTGATTTGAGGTTAGGTGTCGTTAATTATGATCCAGGTCTTAATTGACAGGCTTATAGCTTAGGCCAGGAGTGCACAATGGAGATATGTAGGTATGTTGAACACTCAATAGATGGATAGACATGATGCATATCACCCTCTTAGTCTGAGGCGATCGAGAGGAGTTATCAGATGACCGACCATATCGTCGTTTCAGAGTAAGAGAACGAATCCCCATGACTCTTACTCCGCCGTTTCACGCAGCTCACCATAGCACAACCGCATCATAACTCATTGTAAGAGAGAAGTCCTTGTAATTGAAAATCTACTCTATCCTTAGCCACGGTTGACGGGCCTTTATCGAGGGTTTACCCCAGTCCTCTATGTGGGGGAATCTCATCTTCGGATTCTATCGCATCCATCCATCCATTCCGTTCATCCATTTCATGCCTCGAAGGGGGGGAATCATGATTAGCAGAAAAGCCAACGCCATTTTGTTGAAAAAGCAAGATTTTTTGACCCCTTCCTGCACCTTGCAAAGAACTGTTCTCGGTTCGAGAGAAGCAATCTAAAAAGAGCACTAAAAAATAATAAAAACTTCATAAAAACCGCAGGTGATCTGGTAGCTCTCCCAGCCCAGATGCCATGCAAGTTCATGCTGTTGAAACCAGAATTTTGCCAGTTGCCGTGTCGATATAATTGGGAAAGTTCGTTACACGTAGGAGTCCAGTTGAAGGATCCTTGGGTATGATTACATGGGGACGCTTAGTAGCGGTAGCTGCAAAGACAGTTAGCACGGTGTTCTAGTTGCACGGCATGGCATGGGAATAATGTACATCTCGGCCTTGAAGGGGCCCTCGACGGGGAGGCCAAGGTACTCGGCCTGAACGTCGGTAAGGGTGCTGAGCTCAGCCTGGCAGTGAGCAAGGTGGAGACGGGCGACCTCCTCGTCGAGGATCTTGGGGAGGACGGTGACACCGACGTCGAGCTTGCCAGTTTTGGCGAACTCAACGTACTTCTTGCCCCAAGCGGCGTCGGAGGCCTTGAACAGCATGATCTGAGCCAAGACCTGGTTGGTGAAGGAGCAGGACATGACGAAAGAGGAGTGGCCGGTGGCACAGCCGAGGTTGACCAGACGTCCCTCAGCGAGGAGGATGATGTGGCGGCCGTTGGGCATGAGGAAGCGGTCGACCTGGGGCTTGATGTTCTGGACGGAGGTGGCGTTCTTCTTGAGCCAAGCAACGTCAATCTCAATATCGAAGTGACCAATGTCTGTGTGGCGCCGTTAGGACTATGTCAAGGAGGAAGGCTGGTGATAGAAGGAACTTACTGCAGACGATGGCATCGTTGCGCATGGCCTCGAAGTGCTCGCCAGTGAGGATGTCACGGCAGCCAGTGGTGGTGACGAAGATCTGGCCGATCTTGGAGGCCTTCTCCATGGTGGTGACTTGGTAACCGGCCATGGCAGCCTGGAGGGCGTTGATGGGGTCGACCTCGGTGACGAGGACGCGAGCACCCATGGTGTTGAGGGCCATGGCACAGCCCTTGCCGACATCACCGAATCCGGCGACAACGGCGACCTTGCCGGCAACCATGACGTCGGTAGCACGCTTGATACCGTCGATGAGGGACTCACGGCAGCCGTAGAGATTGTCGAACTTGGACTTGGTGACGGAGTCGTTGACGTTGATGGCAGGGACGAGGAGCTTGCCCTCCTTGAGCATGCGGTAAAGGTGGTGGACACCAGTGGTGGTCTCCTCAGAGACACCGAAGCAGTCCTTGAGCTGCTCAGGGTACTTGGTGTGGACAAGGGTGGTCAGGTCACCACCGTCGTCGAGGATGAGGTTGAGCTTCTTGTCATCCTTGAAGGCGAGGAGCTGCTGCTCGAGGCACCAGTTGTACTCCTCCTCAGTCTCACCCTTCCAGGCGAAGACGGGGACACCGGCAGCGGCAATGGCAGCGGCGGCGTGGTCCTGGGTGCTGAAGATGTTGCAGCTGGACCAGGTGACCTCGGCACCGAGAGCGGTGAGGGTCTCGATGAGGACGGCGGTCTGGATGGTCATGTGAAGGCAGCCAGCGATGCGGGCACCGGCGAGGGGTTGGTCGGAAGCGTACTTCTCACGGGTGGCCATGAGACCGGGCATCTCATTCTCGGCGAGCTCGATCTCCTTGCGGCCAAAGGCGGCGAGGGAGAGGTCAGCGACCTTGAACTTGTGGGCGGGAGCAGACATGCTTGCGTGTGAGAATGGGATGAGATGTATGGATGTATGGAAGAGGAGGAATGGAAGAAGAGAAAGAGGGAGAGGAAGAGGAAGAGGAAAAGGAAGAAGGAGGAAGACGGATTGAGGGCAGTTAAAAAAGCCAGACGAGGTTGAGGAGGTGGAGCGAGATAAGATGGGGAGTGGGGCCTTTTTTTCGGTTGCTTTGCTGAGAGTCTGGGAGGGGGAGGGGCACTGGAGTTTTAGGAGGGGTTGGTGGGTTCTTGTGCACTGTTTGGCGGGCTGAGGGGCGCGTGGGCGGTGAAAAAGACGAAAAGGAGGGGCAAATTTTCATGTTTCCCATCTTTTCTACCCCAAGCAACCAACGAGAGCGGGGCAATTCTCTGTTCGTTCAAGTCTGCGAGCTTCCACCATTGCTATACCGTAAGTATAAGGAGCGGACAGGTAGTAAGGACTAATTTTTATGTACAGTGCTTGCTTGGGTCAACCTTGGCGAGATTATCCCCCATTACATTGCCCTGGAGACAGCTGTCCGCTGCTGTTACGGATCCTCCTGTCTGCTCTTGGTGCCGTGAGACAGCCATTCAGATGCGGCCGGGTCCGGGGTTGGTTGCAGGGGTGTAGTCCAAATTCTCGAGAACAGACAGGTACAGGTAGTACTGTAGCGTCCAGTATTCGTACAAAGTACCGGGCTGTCTGAGAGAAAAAGAGGAGCCAAGCGTGAAGCGTATTCGTAACAGCCTGAGCTATCCGTACCGTAGTATTTTAAATTTCTCTTCTCTCCCCAAGGACCACGTTGAGCTTTCTGGTTCAATGACTGGGCAAGCGGCTGTCATTTATCTAGTACCTGTTGCTTGTCTTTATTGCGTCCTTTTTTCGTCCTGTCCTTTTCCTACCGAAATAGGTACCTACGTATCTCGGAAAACCAACTGCAGGATGGCTCGATCATCAAGCAACTTGAACCTCTCAAGGTCAATCAATCTCTTCCCTCTGTCTGTCTTATTACCCCCCTCCTCCCTTGCCGCCTTGCTCTTAGACCCCGCTCCCGGAAGCCGAAGACCGTCACTTGGCTTGCTGCAGGGCCATGGTTCCCAATTGGACCCCCTTGGATCCAATCAATGCTTCTCGACCACCACTCGACCGGGAGCTGCTGGAGGTGGCGTGGCCGTGTTGCCTTTGTCCTCGAGCACACGACAAAACACACCGAGATCTTGTCCATCTTTGCCGTGGGTGGTTATGGATTGATGAGCTAGTGCAAATTAGCGTATGCAGTGTATGGCCGGTCCGAACGGTTGTACGGAATCATTGGCACATGTACCTCGATCAATGGCAGCGACAGACACCGTCTGAGCTCGAGACGCACACCCTGCTCACTTGCTCATGGAAACCCGACGTGGCTTCATCAGTCTCGTTTTTATTTATTCATTCAAATACTTGTTTCAATCGTCGCGGATCCTCCCCTAAGGAAAGGCTCCGCGGTTGAGTTGTATACCAAGGTAGGCAGTGAGGCTCTAGCCCTCGCAGTCTTACACATGGACCTGGTCTCGAGGGCCTGGGTAAGCTCTCCCTCTCTCTTCGCTAACCATGATTTCATAGCTGGCTGGACAACCAACCCTATCGTCACCGCCTTGTCCAACGTCTGCTTTCAAGGGCTCCTCTCTTTCTCAACGCTTTAAATCTAGACCAGCACTCAATTATATTCCACATTGTCCGGAACGCCGCCAATGCAAACCGTCACTGAGCGTCTCATTTCCTTGAATTCCCCCGAGGCACGTCATATCCTTTTCCTAGTCCCCTTTATTTGGGCAACAGGTTCTCCCGCACAGCGAACATCTTGGCAGTGACGTTGGCCGTAAATCCATCCACCTGCTTGCTGTACTGATCCACCTGCTTCGCGTTCAGCATACCCTCCAGTCGGCTGGGCTCCTGGGGCAGCTTGAATAGCCGCTGCCACTCATCCTCGGGTAGCGGCGTCTGTTTGGCCGCCGCTCGCTGCGCATTCTCTGCCTTGCGTTTCGTCTGCCATTGTGTAATCTTGGTCTGCTCTCGGCCCAGTTGTCGCTGGTAGAACTGGAAGTTGTTGAGGTCGGTGTAGTGCGACTCAATGCTCTCGAGCAGAAGATCGCACGTCTTCTCGAGGAAGGGGTCGATCGCCACGTCGAGGGCATCGATGGAGGGGTACAGCGGGGGCTTGACCGTCTCGCGGTTGAGGTCCGTCAGGGAGGTAGGCTGCTCGATCTCCTCCGCGGTGGGGGTAGAGGGGATCTGGTGCAGGAAGGTGGTGAGGAGGTGAGAGTTGTGCACGTGGATAGGGTACTCGACAAGGATATCCTTGAACGTGAGCTTCGACTTTTGCAGGCTGTGTATCGTCTAAGTCAGTCTTCTCTGATCCCATCACAGAGGCTCCGGGTATTCGCAATATTGACTCACCTCTCGGTTGTGAACTTGCCCTCCTTGTAAGCGGCCATGAAGGAGGCGGAAAGGCGGAATGCCCTTAGGGTCAGGTTGCCCTGGGAGCTCTTGCTGGCATCGTAGACGAGGGCCACGGTGTTGTCGTTGTCCTTCTGGTAGTGGACCTGATTCTCGACGAAGCTGAGATTGAGGAAGTTGCCCATGGTCGCGCTGGTGTACCAACCAACATTATTGGCATCCACGTTGACCTCCTTCAGGTGTCGGATCATCTCGTTCTGGTAGGTGATGTTGGCCTTCTGGCGGGGGGCAGCCGAGGCAAGCAGCGAGGTGTCATTCTGGTGGCTGTCGGTGGTGGTGCTATCGACGGTAGGGAAGGGAAAGGTGTTGGTGACCTCGAGGAGGCTGTTCTGGTCTAAGCCGACGATGGAACCGGTGGCAGCAGAGGGGAAGGCCGTGGAGCAGTGCTTGGCAATCTTCATGATGACCTAGACGCAGCGCGATCAGTACTCCTGCCTCTCATACCTCATCTTGTGAGGGGAGGCCCCAAGGTGGGGCGGGTCAGTTGGAACTCACCAGAGCCTCGACCTGGACGGCCGTGAAGGGCACATCTTTGGGAGCGTCGCCCATTTTGACAGAGGTTCGAGAGGATATTCACGGGACCGCGAGAGACGGAGGAGACGTTCGGCGCTAGGATCGCGATGCGGGCGGGTGGTGTTGCAAGGTACTCGGGCTCCTGAGGTGGGAATATCGAAACTTTTCGCACCCGATTTGTGGGCGTTGTGGGATGGAGGCGGTGAGACGCGGCAGATTTCCCATCCCGTCACCGTTTGCCGTTTGCCGTTTCACACCCAGAACCTCACTGCTGCGTTTAGCTGTCTGTTCAACGCTATTTGGATGAAGCATGGAACTCGGCTCTTTCGTTCGCGTTCTGCATATGAATCCCCCCCACCCTTTTCTACTTAAAACTGTACGCCTATTTCCCGGTATTTCACGGACGCACGCGTTGAACCATCATAGCTCAAAATCCAGCACACAGAGAGGCAGTACTCATCTCAGGCTCATGTCCAGTTGTTACACTTTTGTTTATTTCTCAGTGACCTTCTACTCTCAAACCTCCAAACGCCCTTGTTTTTGTCTAAATCCTGTTTTTCTCATAACCCATAACCGTCACCCATTAGTCTACTAACTAACCCAGACCTGTCATCATGCATCGCATCTTTGACCTCCCCCAACAACTGAGTCAGGAGTCGCCGAGACTTAGGCATCATTTACCCAGTGCCCTCGTCCTCGAGTCATGATAGCCCTGAAATGTCTCGGCAAACGGGCCTGGCTGTTTCGCTTTACCAGCATCTTGCCGGCACAGAGCTTTGACCCGTAACTAATGCCGAACCAAAAGGGATACTTCGACCCTCGGGCCAGCCTCTCGAATGGCTTTTGGCGTTGACCACTGTCCTACCGCCTCAGAATTCAGTCCTTCCAGGGGATAATTTCCCATGATTCCGCATCGTCTCGGATGACAAGGCGGTGTTGATCAATCTTCCAGAAGGCATACATGGCACGAGTCGCTCCCGCGGCATCTCGATGCGCCGGCCCTTTGCCTCCATTTTTGGCATCCTGCCTCGTCCTCCAGATGCAGGTCGCCAAGTTCCGCAGGTCCGAGTCCGGCTCTCCAAACCAATACCTGCACCTAGTCAGCAAGGAGTTGTCTCCCGGTAACCCCTGAAAGGCGCACTTACTTGAGGAACCCGCCGCTGGCGACGGCTTCGGCATGGGCTGCTTGGTCCAGACGACCGAGATCAGCGTACTCTGTGCTGGCCTTGATTTGCGACCGGAAAGCAACAATATAGAACGATGTCTCCTTGAAACCTTTGCCAGACTCAGTGGCAAGGCGCTTCACTTCTGAGATCACCTCGGGCCAGTTGAAGGACTCGACATATAGTGCTGTCGCATAGTCCTCCCGGAGAACCTGCAGTCGGGTCAAGCCCCTAGCCAACAGCGCGTTCTCGTGGTCGAGTGTCTCCAAGTCAAGCAGATGGGCTTGCTCTGCGTATGGAGACTGCATCAAGTAACGTCCATTTGTGAGGAAGTCAGGGCCAATCTGGTTGACTTGCACTTGCGCATCACTCTTCGGGAAGCCCCCAAGATCCGCTCCCGGGGCGGTCTGAACTTCCACGTAGGCCATTAGATGTCTTGATGGATGTTTTCGAACAAGGCGGGTTTTTTTCTGTGAAGTCAACGGCTTCGTGTCGAGTCAATTGGCACGGAAGCAGTTAAGGTGGTGGGCGGAAAGCGTCGTGAGATAGAGAGGGAACAAACTATGAACAAGACGGCCCTCTCAACAGCACGAGCACGACCATTTTATCATTACAACCAGCACAGTCCATGCGTCTCATAAGCCATAGGCCATCGAGCATGGAATAACGTGCTAGATGACACCATCCCGGCTCGACTTATTCATACGCCGGCAAGTGTGGGTCAGCTAGAGTCCTGTCAAAGGGTCAAAGGGCCCGCCAGCAACCTTGCTGGTGCGGGCTGTCGGGTCTCGACGCCAACGACGGCCCCTCGGAGATGCCGGAAGGAAATTTCCAGCTCCGAATCTCTTATCTCGCATAACGAAGAGCCATTCTTACAGGAACAGGTTCCCTTCTGTGGCTGCTATCTGTTTATCTTGTGTTGTTTTTTACATGTGTCCCCCGCTGGCCTCAATTTCATACCCGAGCGAGCATGTGGAGTTGTTGGGCCGAGTCCGTCTTCGGAACTCAGTTTCAAGGCTGGACTAACACGCGCGTTCGTGGCGGAAACTTGGGAGCGGAAACTTGGGAGCGCTTACGCACAACATTTTTATCCCTTGACTACCAACAAGCCTCACCGCCAGAAGCAACCACAATCTCTTTTCCCCGACTCCGGCAGTTGGGTATAATGCGGAGACGCTTCAAGATAGGAACAAGGCATAATCTGATGCAGGGCTAACGCAGGCCGTGGCTGTGCAGGAGCCGCTAGAGACGGTGACACCTCACTCTTCAATCTTGCATCTATTTTCGAGATACATATATCGACGCACCCTCGCTGACACTCGATTTTTTTTCTTCTTCCACACCTTGATGTCTTTGCAGATACGGGCACACCGATGAAACGAGAGAACTGTATAGTCACAGTATCTCTAATATGCTTTCTGGGGCGGGTCGGGAGGGCCTGTGTAAACACGTCAGACGCCACGAAGATGTCGACATCTCAGTGACTCTTGTTTGTTGACCTCATCGCTGGCGGTGTAAGAGAACGTCATGACTCCAGATTTTGGTTGGTCCCTCTAAACTGTCGGTCATCCCAGAGTTCTGTTGTCATTCCTAGACAACCAGGCGTTATCGTGTCACTATATAAATCACAGTGTCTCGACTCTATCTCCTAGACTCACATCTCAACGTCATCTTCTCTATCTGATTTCCTCGTCTTCAACCACTCTTTGGCCATCTCATACGTCCCGAGATACAGCCCGCTACCCAGCATCGTCCATCCTGACCGCAGAGCCGCACCACGGAAGAATCCTCTTACCCCTCTCTCACTGTACACCTCTCGTGTCACCGTCCACGCCCCCTTGCTCCCTCGTTTCCCATCGGTACTGATATCGAGTTCCCGAGATCCTGCGCTCAGCATCATCCGTGTCTTGACCACGTCGCTCGGCGTAGTGATGAACGCTGCCAACGCACCCGCCCCGCCTGCACTACATCCCGTTATCAGTCCCGTTTCCAGGAGGTTTCTTGTCGTGTCGTCACGGCCGGCGGATCTCGACTCCCAGACCCGCGCGCGGACATGCTCGAAAATCGGAAACTGTAGTGCCGTGAAGGGGAGGTTGCGTGCAACGAGAACTGTGTACCCTGTGAAGAGGCGCTTTGGTGCCCCAGCGCCGCCGAGCTGGCGGAACGCTCTTAGTGACGTAGATACGTCTGTCTTTCCTTTCCCTGTTTGGTTGCCCTGGAGCATCTGGGCGTTCTGTTTAATTACCTCTGCTGGTGCGAGAACTAAGCAAGAAGCCATTTCGGCAACGGCAGATGCGGACGAGTGTACTAGAGGCTCCGGGAAGGGCGTCGTCCGCCCAATAAACCGCTTAGCACTTTCGTAAGTCGAAAAGAACAGGCCAGCTACGTCAGTGTTAGTTCAAGTCCTCAAGTCCTCAGCAGCAGTAGAGCTATCAAACGAACCTGCTGGGAGCGTAGCCAGCACTACACTCCCAATTCCCTGGTACAGGCCTCGTAGAACGGGCGCGTTCTTCGTTGGACTCGATGCATATGTTTTCAGGTAGTCCTGGCTCTGATACCGGGTTTTCAGGGTATCCAAAGGATAGACTAGGACGTCGACTGTGAACGCGGCAATGGCCCCAGCCTAGATTATGATCCGACTTGTAAGCCATAGTGGTCTGATTTGAGACGCGCATCACAGTTCCCAGTTGGCACCTACTGCATAGATCTCGATCATCTTCCGGGCCGCAGATCAGATGTACCGGCGCTTGGAGGTAGGTCTAATATCATGCCCGCCCTGCATGTTATATTTATCAAGTGTGTAGGCCGCTCTCCATCCTGGTGATGTCATCGATGGTGTCGCACTGTGCAGTCAATCCCCGGTAGACCAACCCCGGAAATTCGGGGTTGAGGTCAACGCCTCCCAGAATTTTTCCTGTGACGCCTTGATGTTGAGTATTAACATTTGTCTGATGTGCCTCTTAATCATTAGAATTATATAATCACGGTATTACGATTGTCTGTTTGCAGTTAGATACTGCTGCCTTGAACGTAAAACTACCCTGTTTATTTCTATTGAAGTATTTTTTGTGTTGAAGGGTCCATGGCGATCAGGCAAAGAGGACCAGAAGTTCGCTCCAACCTAATACCGGAAAGTCAGTGTGGAAATCCAGCTGACGTATCTGACAGTATTTCCGGTCCTAGCATAAACCAGGCTTTATGTGTTAAGTCACTAGCAGCTAATGCGAGCTTCTGAATTAGAGAAATCTAAGGTCAAGAATCCGAAGCCTCATGGTCATATGAGCGATGCATACCAAGTATGCATGATGCGCCATCCTATGTACATTTTCCGCAGACCAAACAGCCCCTCAACGCGTGTTTCCCAGTTTCTATATTGACTCCGAACATTTCCCATGATCCCAGTATGCTTGCGTTCCTGCCTCTATGTGCCGTGCTCTATACCCAAACCCGTGCGCGCTGGAAATTACAACTTGCTTTTCGGCCCCTCCACATGTTCGTTAACAACGGCGACAATGACGCAGATGTCGTCCACCTTGCCGCCGTGCCAGTTTTCTTGGGGATAGTATTTCTGCACTTCCTTGGCGAAGGGCCCGTCAAGCTTGGTATTGACGCTGGCTCGCTTGGCCGCCGTGACGATTTCGGTGGCGAGCAAGCTCTGTAAGGTCACTCCTTTGGCGGTCTGGACCTCCGGCAACTTGACCAGGGGTTCCAATGCATCAACCACGCGGGTGCCCCCGGTTTCCGTCGTCACCCAGGCCCCGCTCGAAACCAACGCCCGGCTGGCGATGCGAAGGATATCCTGATTGAAGAGGTTGTCGAGCACACCGTCGGTTGCAAAGACAATGACGTCGCCGTGACGAAGCGAGTGCTGAGTAACGTCCGCGTCTCGAGGCAAGTCACTCAACTGGGCACCGCCGAATGCCTTCATGCGGGCGGCAACACTGGGAGGAACTAGAGACAGTTGGAATGGGGTATTGAAGGCATGCGTTTGCGGCTCGGAGTAACTATGGACGCCGTTCAGTCGCAGTTGCAAGAAACCGGAGTCTCCGAGGTTTGCCACGTCGAGGGTTCCGTCAGCTGCTGCAATACCCACGCATGCCGTACTTCCGCCAGCGCGCAGGCTCCGGTCCTTACAGATGGCATCGTACCCTTTCTGCATAAGCTTCCTCGCGGTAAGTGGAGGATCCTGATCGGACTTGTGCTCGTGGGCGGCGATGGCCATGTAGTCGCAGAAGCCATGAGAAAAGTCAGCGGGATCGACGCCAGAGTCCACCCAGCCGCCAACACCATCTGCCAGACCAAAGGCTACCGAGCCGGATTCATTGATACGGCTGACGAAGAAAGCATCGTGGCCGGATTCGGGACGAGCGGAGGGACGACGATTCCGTGGGGGTTGAATGCGATTGTAGGGGTTGAAGTGAAACACGTGGGTGGAGGGATCGTAGGGGCGGTCTTTTGCGATGAAGGAGGAGGCGATATGGTAGGAGAATTTAGGAGTCTTCGTCGATGTTGAATAGAGGTGCGATTTGGATGACATGGCCCCAGTGAAGGGCGGACGGGCGTGTAGTCGTGTCGAGGTCTGCAATGAAGCTGCAGCTATGTTAGAAGGTAATGATCCAAGTATTCGACGGCCTTGCAACAGACCTTTCGCGGGGGATCGCCATGCGGCCGTGGCAGTTTGTTTGTAAGTCGTTATGGTAGCCATAATGGGTAAAAAGCACTTGAGGCGTGGATGCTGGCGCAGCGCAAGCCCAAGTCGAAGTAGACAGGGGGCGAGGTGGCACAGGATCGATCGTGAAGGCCCTGGACTCAATGCAGAGAGAGAGTAATTACAGAAGGGCCATCTTTGGCGAGACGGGGAATGCAGGACGTTGAAGGTGGAAAATAGGATTCTAGGCCGTGATGGGGAGAGATCTGTTGAGTGTGAGGTGGGAAAGGGTTCAGTGGCGGCAGTGTCCGTATCTAATCTCACGATTTCTTTGGCTGCGATGGGCCCCAGTAACTTGGCAATTGGCCCCTCAAGATCCCTGAACGACCACTGGGCCTACAGGGCTCTCAGTCTAAAAGTACGACTAGGTAGGTGCTTGGTGGAGGACCGATGAACGGCCCGCTAAGTCATTTTTTCGCACTTGCGCACGGACCATGTTAAAGCCACTCCCTTCAAAGCTGAATGGCCCTCGCCTCCCACCGACTACTCCGTAGGAATTGGACAGATCCACTTGCAAATGCAGACTAGTCTAGAACGCAAAAGCCGCAGCACACTTTCAGATCTCTGTAAGTCGGCTCGGCTCTACATTCTTCCATCGGGCAATTTGCCGAGGATGATCCCCCAGTCTGGTCACGTGCCAGTCACGAGCTCCCCGACCCGGATCACCCCGGAAGAAGCCATCTGACAATTCAAAACACCTGATTGGTCGACGGAAGCCGTGGTATCCATACTGTACAGCAATAGCCGAGGAAAGGTCGCCGTTTGCCCAAATTCATGACGACGAGAAACCAAGAAGCGCCAACGCCACCCCTTTGCGAACATTGACGAACTCGCCGGAGGAGATTTGAACGGCTTTGCTTCTGTCAATTGATCAGCTAAAGCCCTGATAATTTTCCCTCGAAGACTGACTGTCTATCTCCTCCCGCACGCTTTGCGATTTCCACCATGGCCGCCCTCCGCTCCTCTTGCCGTGTCCTCGGCGCCGCCTCCGCGAGGACGGCATTCCGCCCTGCCACTGGAGCCATCTTCACTCGCTCCATGGCCTCCGTCAGCGAGGCTCCCGTAACGCCTGAGCCCAAGTTGAGGTCATTCCAGATCTATCGATGGAACCCCGACACCCCCAGCGAGAAGCCGCGCCTTCAGACCTACACCCTCGACCTCAACAAGACTGGCCCCATGATCCTGGATGCTTTGATCCGAATCAAGAACGAGCTGGATCCTACTGTCACCTTCCGACGCAGTTGCCGAGAGGGTATCTGTGGTAGCTGTGCCATGAACATCAATGGCCAGAACACTCTGGCTTGCTTGTGTATGACTGAGCTCTTCCTTTTCCCGGTCCGGTCGCGTGCGCGGGATTAGTTCTCCGTTGGACGGCAACGCTGACAGTCTTCGACAGGCAAAATCCCCCTTGAGAATTCCGCCGACGTCAAGATCTACCCTCTGCCTCATACCTACGTTGTCAAGGACCTCGTCCCTGACTTGACGCACTTTTACAAGCAGTACAAGAGCATTAAGCCCTACCTCCAGCGCGACACCCCCGCTGAGGACGTGCGTGTCCCCCTCCCACTCTCACCTTTTGCTCTGCGCCAGCGCTGACAATTTTATAGGGCAAGGAGTACCGACAGACCAAGGCCGACCGCAAGAAGCTCGACGGCCTCTACGAGTGCATTCTCTGCGCCTGCTGCTCAACCTCCTGTCCATCCTACTGGTGGAATTCGGAAGAGTACCTCGGTCCCGCCATCCTCCTCCAGTCTTATCGATGGTTGGTCGACTCTCGCGATGAGCGCAAGGCCGAGCGCAAGAACAATCTCGAGAACTCAATGAGCCTGTACCGTTGTCACACGATTCTCAACTGCACTCGGGCATGTCCCAAGGGCCTGAACCCCGGCCTGGCGATTGCTGAGATCAAGAAGGCAATGGCTCTGGGTAACTAAGCGTGATTGGGGAAGGGGGGAGGGGGACTGAGATGGGATGACGAGAGACTTCTGATGTGAGGAATTTGGCAGGCGCAACATTGCGACCGAGGGCACGAGGACTGTATCCCTGTGTATACCTAGGTTAGATGGGATGGAGGGAGTTCACGTTGTGTTCTGGTAACAATTTGGCAGAAAATATTTTTATCGTTCAGTCTCTGGGCCCTATTTTTGCCCATTGTGTGAAATGTTCGTTCTTTGGACTTGCTTAGTTTCTTCAATGTCATCGATGGCCTCCTTGATCATCTGTCGCACAACACGGCAGACGATGCAACAAGACGACTATTCCTACTCCAGACGCCCAATTTCAAAACCGGACCCGTAACCCTAGGAGCCTTCTATGGGCTCAGCGATTATGCGCATGTGAATTGAAGAAGAGAAGTACGCAGCAGTCGGCCATGCGACTGGGGCGCATAAAAGGAGCGGGACAGCCGACCTATTCTATGGGCCTCAAGACTCCGCGCTCGAGGAAGATTTCGACGGCAATGTAGTTCTGGATGACAACGGCATCGCCTAGATATTTTGCTCGAGTCAGTAATTGATGGGGGGAAGCGGGCATTTTTTTCGTTCCCGGAGTTGCATTTTCGTGCTCGGGGTTGCAACTCCGGGGTTGGGTGCACGTACTGGTCCGGTTGTAATGCTTGATGACCCAGTCACCGTTGCCGATGGGGGAGGCGATCCACCCGGGGTTGGAGCTATCGGGAGGCCCTAGGAACAGCTTCTGGGTTTCCTTGAAGTCCTTCTTCCCCCCGAGTTCGCCGGTCGTGAAGTTCTGCCAGCTGTACGTCTCGTTATCATTCCTTGCTCCGTGGCCGGACGGTTGGGTCAGGTCCACCAAGTCCAGGTAGCCGTTGCGGCCAGTTAGGCCGAGGGCGTGCTGGACGATGCCAATCGGGTAGGTTGACAGGCCGACATTGTTGAGGTTCCATCCGAGCTTGAGGTCCATGGTTACCTCGAGTCCGTCGACTTTCTCGCCGTCACCGAACATGCCGACGACGCCAGACCTGAGCGAGAGGTATTTCTTCTTTAGGGTCTTTTGTTTCCTGTAGCGTCTCGTTAGCCGGGGCTTATGGGACTGAGCATTGCGAATTGGAAATTCCGGGGGCTTTGTGGATGAGGCCTTGTTGAAGGCGTTGTGAGCTGGGGTGGGTATGGTGGGGTTTAGCGTACGATTTGAGCTTCATGCGGTATGTCTGGAATGATTCGGCCCTCTTGACGAGGCCGCTGCCCAGCTCAATAGACTGTGGTTCCGAATTTGGCAAGACGGCGCCGGAGACGAGGGCGGCAGCCGATAGGATAAATAGGAACTTCATCTTGAGAAATGAGGGGCAATTTGCTTTTAGGTGGTGCAAAAATTTCCCCAGCCGATGAGGAAGAGAGAGTGTTAAAGGTAAAAGAGTATTGGGGTTGTAGGAGCAGAAGCCAAGGGTTATATGGAGCCGGAAAAGAAGGAAGACAGCAAGGTAACGAAACGAGCGGAAAGTTCAATCCCAGCTTGAACTAAAACGAAGAGAAAAAAAGGATAACGACAGTGATCACTCAGGGTTGTGTATACTTCGCGGGCTCATGTCAGTGGGGGCAGGTGCCTTTTTCTCGCTGACGTCAAAGTGCGCGCAGGGATCAAGCTGGACTGACTGACTGACGGTCCGAGAGCGCGCAGCTCGAACAGTCAAGTCGAAACCGCGACAGGGCGGGCAGCTGTCTCACGTATATGCGGTTTCCGCGTGTTGTGAAGGAGCTAGATTGATCGTGGTCCGTCGTAGAGGATGTAGGCATGATCCCTCTGCGATCCTTTCATCTTCGCCCAAGGTAACCGGCTGATGGATGCGTGTTGTGTTGATGATGGGTTGTTGGTATGGGCTGGACGTGGCGGGGTTTTCTGGCGGTGCCGTCTCACAACTTGTATACATCTGTATGGATGCGACGGATGGACTCCTGAGGCGCTGTCCTTTCATCTTGATCCAGCGGGAGGATGGATGGAGATGCGGATAAATGCGGGATGCGGAACCTTGGGGGGACTGCCAACTGTTTCTTCTAAGTGACTGCCCTCTGACGCTGGCCTTGAAAGGAAATGATGCGAAGGAGAGGACCGCCTGTTTCGTTTCTTTACTTACAAAATAATCTACTAGTCCAATGCGAGGCTGTGTCGTGATGCGATGCGATGCGATGCGATGCCATGCCATGCGTTGCCGTGGAGAAGGACAATCAGTGCTCAGTTAAGCCGGTGATCGTCGCAGGGAGACAGGATGCCAGCACTAGTTTGTCTCAACCCCAGGTTGTCAAGCATATCCTCCACCCGTTGGAACTTACACCATCATTAATCTCCCCCATCCTCGTCGTCTAGGTAGTCTGCAAATCTAATGTGTAGCGGATTTATCTCTAACGCTACCGTAGTTGACCTAAAACCCTCCAAGTTGCCCATGTGAGAGCAGCAGCCAAACCATCCGCTCTTACTTGAAACATCCACAATCCCTCCTCACTAAATAGTTTCCATTGCACTATGCTACGCTTGAAATCAACCCCATGAAAGAAACGCCCACAGCTTCTGCCGTGTCGCATTTCCCAGTCTATTGAGCCAATCCCCGCCTGTTTGCTAACGGGGTCGATCGTATGCACACCGCCTGCAGAACGACGCCTCGTATCTCATGTATAAGCAAAGTATATATCCTTGTCGTATGCTATACGCCCCAGAAATGAGAGGATCGCAGATCGTCGCCTTTTCCAGCGCTCGTCGCATATTCTTTTAGTTCTCCGCCGTTGTCCTGAGTCATCCTTTCCTGTATCCCTTTAAACTCTCGGCTGTCTTAACTTTCAACGTCCACAGTCACCACCGAGCGGCGAGAATGACACTGATAGCCCTCGAGCTCGGTGCATGTCCTCGAATCGCACCTTGGGGACACTTTGAAGAAGTTTTACCAAGGGATACTACTAGCGGAGTAACGTGTCCTATCACGACTTTTACCACAACCCCGGTGATACGAGGATGAACTGGTCCTCTCTTGCACATACCGGAGAGGATACGGACCGATAACGTATGTGGTTAAGACACCCAGGTGAAACTTTAGTTGGATATGGACATGTCTCTTCTGTGCATCACACCCTATTGTGGCCGTTAAGTTTGGCGTTGGATTGTAAACGTGACAGCCCGTGTCATCCGCTTTCTTGATCGTCGAGTCTGGAAAGACCGTTTTCTGGTCAGACGCCTTGACGATCATGTCTTGAACTGTTCCGACGATCTCTACTGTAACGCAATGCTCGTGTTGCTGTATGTATCTGAACGGGGAAACAGTATATGACACCGACGTCAGACGTAGAGACCCATGATAAATTTCCAATTCTGATCATCAATCCTTTTCTTTCAATCCATCCTCCAGTCTCAGCAAATATGCGTATCAACCTATCGTTACTTTTTTGGGCCGCTGGTCTCGCCGTTGCACTCCCAAAGAAGCATAAGTGCCCGCTCTATCTCTGTGTCGACGGGATCAGCGATTGTGGGATCCCGTGGGGAGGGTAAGACTCCACGAAGATGGAAACTCTCCGGACATCACTTCTATATCTCAGACTAGCTAATCACATGCAGCTGTTATGATACCTGCCACCCAGAGGACGCTCCCACACCGCCTCCCTGTCCCACTGAGGATATCTGCAGTACGCGAACAATCTGCGTTGACGCTGTCAATGATTGTGGAATCAAATATGGGGGGTATGTGATCTAACATTGGCCTTCTTTTAGTGGAAAGAGATATTCGCTGTAAAACTAACACTCCGCAGCTGTTTTCTGGACTGTAAGCCTTGGCCTCTGACGACGCCGCCTTGTCTACCAGGCACGACGACACCGAGCATGGTCACTGCTGAAGCGACTTCGCGCTGAGACCAGAGCTTAATCAACAGCGTGATAGCGTGGGTTACTAGTACTGTTAGGCCGGGATATTTGTACAAGAAGAACTCGTTCTGCCCGAAAGAAAGCACGATTCGTTGTAAACGGGAATCAATGTCATTTCCCATCGAGGAAGGGTATAACTCTCTAGGAGCGATAATAGTAAGAACAAAAGTTATCCCGTGAATATATTCTCAAGTGGTTTTTTTCTTCGTCAAGTGCCTAAACTGTGTTATCCGCTGGAGATGTCATCGACGATGCGATCTCTCTTCTCACCAGGTCCCGTTACTATGATCCATATCATATCCCATTTTCCCTGCACCTCAACTCTCCCCTATTTACCCGGATTCGACATTCGCAGGTTTTAGTTTCCTCTGTTCAATCTTCATCTAGGTAGTGCTTCCTAGCCTAAGTATACATCTATCACCTAGGCTTGTCAAAAATCTCCTTCAATGTTCTAGGACCAGTTGGTCATCGTTGAAGCACGTGGTATTTTATATCACTATCCCCGTTGCTATAAGCTTTAGGTGCATCCTACTTCATACTCCAAAATGGGAACCCTACCAAATTAGTATAATTAACGAGAATTGGTGTCTTCACAACACCCTCTCATCATTATTGTAGTTAGTACATCGGGTATCTCAATCGCCCCCAAAGACAGAGCAGCAGCTTCTCTCATCAAATTAAAGATCTTTGAACTGACTGGATTGATGAACATGGTGTTCTTCTGAACGTGCCCTCATATTTTACCTCTACTGCTAACTACTTGGCTACCAACTATGGGCGTTCAGGGAATAAATCATCTACTTCGGATTTCCCTGGTGGTATTATAATTAACTTAAGCTTGAAGGACCTCAGCAACGTATTTTCTAGGCTAAACGACCTGCCTACACGCAATGACCTTACTATACTAAACAAAGAAAACCCGCACTGGTTTTATGACCCCAGATACATATGTAAGAATGTCTGGATCTTGGTGATAAAGCTAAGGGTAATGGCTTGAAGGTTATAGGTTTGATGGTGTCTTGGCTCTTAGTGCTTAGCCATATCTTTTAGTCTATTCGTAGCTTGGGATATGAAATAGTAAAAAGGGTTGCGTTAAGAGCAATTTGTTCCAGTTTATCATTACCCAGCATGACTACATTCTCTAATCACATAGAATCAGTCCCTTGCTCTGCACGACTAATAGTACACATTGCCGGGTGTTCTTGGACTCCTCGCGTAGTCTCCAACTGTCCCAGGAAAGGCTCCAACGGGTTCAGACGGCCCACCCCTGACCTCGTCGTCAGAGCTCAAGTCGTTTTCGAACTCATCAACCTCGTCTGGAGGGGCTCGCATGGCTTCTAATACATCTCTGTCAAGAGTAGGAGGTTCATAGGGCTTGATCGAATGGATCTCACGCCCTGACGGCATCTTCGAGAGAAGTGAGTTGACAGGTGGGATCAGGCGGGTATTCATCTGTGCTTGATTAGCATGGAAAATATCAGTGGAATGCGGGTGGGCTTACTGTGTCATTGATCTTGTTCCACTTGGCGTCGAGCATCTCCAGCACTCGTGTTTCGTCCAACTTGCCTGCATCCGATCCCCAAGCTGCCTCCTTGTCGACCCGTCGATCTTCTCGCTTCTCTGTTAAGTCCTTCTTAAACCGGCTAAAACTCAACCCCTTCTTGGAGTCTTTAACCTCGACACCTAGTTCCTGGAGGCCTGCTCGAGCCCATCCAATACCGTCAGCCGTCTGACCGCCCAACTCTGCATCTATTCCAAAGAACCGACAAGCCCGGGCTCGACTCGTTCGACGGAGATCCTCCAAGTACTTCAGGAGACCTGCGTTGATTTTGTGATTGCCAGAGGCCGCCGAACCAAGAAGCGAAGCAGCCTTTGCGGCATGTTCTGAAGCTGCAAGACATAAGCGCGCATAGAGATGAGCGCGGACCTTGGGAATGTCAGGTGCTTTGTACATCCACTCCTTGTCACTCTTGTTTCTATCCTGAGCAACGGCAGCTGGATACGGGTCGTCTTTGAGAACAGCAAGCAGCGTTGCTTCAGCAAGAGCTAAGCATGCAAGTGCCCTGGCAGTACCGGGTGAGACGTCCGCACATGGAGGACTGGTGGATATGCCCTCTCCTCGGCTAGCCAGAAAATCATACACGGAGGCAGCTTCAAGAAGGCTTTTGGTTGCGGAAGTGATCGCGTTTGTTCGCTCCTGGACCCCTTGGAATTCATGGCTGGTCGAGTATAGCGGCTGCAAGACCGACCTTGCAGTTAATACGTGCGAGAAACCTAGAGTCGAGAGTATGAAGAATATCTCGTATCCCAATGATGATATCTTAATTCGAGCCCTCTCGTGGCCGGGTACTATGTCGCCTGATAGTGTAGGTCTCCACTCGATGGTTGGTGCCGTCTTTAGGACGACGTGGATGGAATCTCCACTAGGGAGGCTTTTACTGTTTAAGCCATCGTCAAGAGCTAGTAGGTACGGGATGTACCCAATCAGACTCGAGATGACTGTGGTAAGGTTGGAGATTTGAGAAGTCGGGGGTAGCCTCTTATGCTTCTTGAGAGCGTCTCGTACAACCCCGCGATACGTGCTTGCGTTCAGCGGCAGAGATGGGTGCGAGTCGGAGGTGAAGCTAGATGAGAAGGAGAAGGCAGAGGTGGTGGGAAGTACAAAAGGGAAAGGCATTTTCTCAAGAGAAGGGTTTCACGCCTCAGGATATAGCGTTTGCTGTTTTGGAAAGGGAGAAAAAGAGCGATCCCATTCATTCGCCTCTGCCAAGATGTTGTTGGAGCATCATAATACTGTGTTGCTGTAGCTGACTCGACACTGTGCCGTGGCGCTCCGGGGTTGTTCCGAATACGGGGAGCTCTTTGGCCCGACGTTTTGAGCTCCACCAAAATTTCCGGGGTGCCTTGAACCATGCGATATTACAAAGTTCCTAGCTGTCCTTGAGCTCTACGTCTTTCTCTCCCACAGAGCCGTGCCCCTTGCGCTGTTCTTCATGAAGCTCGCGTATCTCTCCGAACCCTCATACCCGCGGTGACAATGGCTGGCCCTTCTCCGTCGCCGCACAAGCCGCGGCGCAAGCCCAAGAAGCCCGCCTACGAACCCGACAAGCCCGCACGCCCTGAGGCTCTGGTGAGAGCGCCCGCCTTTCCCCTGGCGGCGTTTCTTTGGCCGGCGCGCTCGTCTTCGTCGCAATGGGAGGTGCTGCCGGTGATTCTCATGGTGGTTGGGCTCTTCAGATGGGCTGCTGGACTTTGGGGATACTCTGGTATGACCCAATGCTGCTGTCATGCCATCTCTCCGCATTGCTAACGTTGTCTCTGCAGGTTTCCAGAAGCCGCCCATGTTCGGTGACTACGAGGCGCAACGGCACTGGATGGAGCTCACGACACATCTCCCGATTTCGCAATGGTACTTCCATGACTTGCAGTGGTGGGGGCTCGACTATCCTCCCCTCACGGCCTACCATAGCTGGCTCATGGGCAAGATCGGAGCCATCATCGACCCATCGTGGTTCACCCTCTTCGCCTCCCGAGGCTCCGACGACCCCAACCTGAAGATCTTCATGAGAGCCACGGTTATCATTTCAGAATACCTCATCTACGTCCCGGCTGCGATAGTGTTCGTGCGACGCTATAGCCGGCTTCAGGGTGTAGCAAACTGGACGTCGTGGGTTGCACTGGTCGCGATCCTGATGCAGCCTGCGACCATCCTCATCGACCACGTCCACTTCCAGTACAACACTGTCATGCTTGGATTTGTGCTTGCCAGCATGTCGAGTATGATTGCGGAGAGATACAAGTGGGCTGCCGTCATGTTTGTCGGGGCTCTCGGATTCAAGCAGATGGCTTTGTACTATGCCTTTAGCGTCTTCTCCTATCTTCTGGGTCGATGCGTCACGCCTCGAATCAACTTCACCAGACTGTTCGGTATTGCCTTGGTTACTGCGATCGCATTTGCTGTCCTGGCATTGCCCATTATCCTCGGCACACTTTATGACGCCAGCCAAGGCATTGATTCAAGGCCAGAATTCGATGGCCCGCCACAGCCCCTTCCTTTGTTTCCCTTTCTGACTGATTATCTCGACACCGATTCATACTACTACCCTGTCGTTGAGCAGGTGATCCAGATGATCCACCGCATCTTCCCCTTTGCTCGCGGTCTGTTCGAGGACAAGGTCGCCAACTTTTGGTGTGCGGCCAATATCGTTCTCAAGCTTCGTGACTACCCTGCGGCTCTACTTCAAAAGGCAGCCCTTGGCGCGACACTTCTCGCCATTATTCCGCCGAACATGATCTTATTCCTGCGGCCCCGGAAGACGTCGCTGCCTTATGCCTTCGCCACGACCGCCTGGGGCTTCTTCCTCTTCAGCTATCAGGTTCACGAGAAGAGCGTTCTACTCCCGCTGATGCCCATGACACTGCTTCTGGCAGGAAAGCAGGGGCTGAGTAAGGATACCCGAGCATGGGTGGGATTCGCCAACCTCTTGGGTGCCTGGACCATGTTCCCCTTGCTCCGCCGCGTCGACTTGAGAGTTCCGTATATGGTCCTGACCCTACTTTGGGCATACCTCCTGGGCCTTCCTCCGACGTCTTTCAGCGCATATTTCCAGGAAGGACAAGCAGCATGGGCTCAGTGGGGCACGGCATTCTTGCACTGGTCATTCTTCGCCTTGATGGGTGCATGGCATCTTGTTGATGAGTTTGTTGAGCCTCCCATCGATAAGCCGGATCTCTGGGTCGTGGCCAATGTGGGCGTTGGAGCGGCAGGATTCGTCATCTGCTATTTGTGGTGTCTTTGGAGGCTGGTGCGAGAGAGTGAGATTTTCTCGACAAAGGGACCGGCCAACAAGCCGAAGACTCGGTAAGGGGGGCTCGGTAGATGAACTATATCACTACAAAGAAGAAATAATTGACTGTACTGTATGATGCTCTCATATGCGCTTTGTGCAAGTCAAAGGTCAGCTTTTTTTTGTTTTCTGTGCAGTGACCTGCTGAGTTAGACCACATATACGTAGAAGCTCTCCTGTTGGGGCGAGACAAAGAGAACGACTTGGGTAGTTAGTTTAACAGCTCCTACGATGCAGGCTACGTCAGACGGTAATGCCATAAGCCGAAAGTAAATTGGAATAGATTCTGACATGTTGACCTGATTATTGGTCATATACGAGAGTGAGGAAGACAGGCCTCAACAGTCAGACACGGCTGACGTTAGTTCTGAAGAGTACTGGGGCTTCAGAGACCTGGGCCAAGGATTCGGCAAATTACTTCGATGCAGGTGCGGAATTACTGACGTTGGGAGCAACGGGGTTTGTGCCATTGATTCTGGTAAGCCAGCCACTTTCTGCGCCATGTGTCCAGCGCGATGCTGTTCCTGGCCGTAGGGCTTCCGCCACATCCCCGATGGAAGTTTATGCTTATTAACGTTGGAGCTAGGAGTGGCCTGGTGTGTGTGCCGGGGGGGGGATTAATATTATCGAAATACGGACATTGAAGGGGAATTGAGGAGGATCACGGGGATGAACTGTTGTCTGGGAAGCTATCCTGTAGTCATCGTATACAAAGAAGGATAGTCTAGTCGCTCCACTGTTGATAATTAATTTTCATGTTTTTAAAGGAAACATGTCTCTTGCTGAAGTGCAAGCCAAGCAGCGAGCTTAGGCTCTCGGTGCAATGTGCTTTGTCCTAAATGAACACGGCTTTTGTACATATGAACCTAGCTGCTGAGGCGGTCTGACGGCTTGGGCTACTGGTTAATAAGTTGACGGGATAGCAGGAAAGGAGCGAACTACAGCAGAACGGAAAGAGAAAAGAATGGACGCGTAAAGTAGTCTTGCATTTGCTTTTGTAACATATGAAGCATGAATGCGAGTACAGCGTGTTGGTCTCGAATTCTCGAATTTGTCGCACGCAGTCTATTGTTCATGGACCCCATAAAGCTGCGTCGCGGTAAGGCAGTCATGCTATAGCGCCGACTCTATCTGGAAGCGGTCCCGGGATTTTCCCTCCAACCACAGTTACTACGTACACCGACAAGGTATTGTCCTCCGCTCTTCAAGCCTCCAGCGCTCAAGTCAGTCACTGCATTCGGCGGGCTGCGAGACGATGGCGATTTGGAACTTCGGCCTCCTCGACGATGCATGCATGACGAACCCGGGAACTCCTGTTGGCGCTGGTTCCTCCTCGATGCCACCAGCGGCACCCTCAGCTTGCACATTATCGAGACCACCACATGACTAACACAGTAACTAACACAGTACTCTATTAAGCCGGTTGGCCGGCAAGGAGCGAAGGAAACGGAACAGAACACTAGCAGAGAGTGGAGAGCGGACGGAGAGCGGGAGAGCGGACAGCGGACAGCGAGCCAACAGGCTGCGCACTGCGGAGAATGGAGGTGAGGTGCATGCAACCCTACCTACAGCAAAGGATCTCGGCCGGTCCCATTGGCGGCTTGAGCGTTGCATGGCTGCTGAGTCCATCAATGGGAACATGGAGCATTGTCTCCACATGCATCTCGACGCAATCCAAGCAATGCCTGCTCCAAAGTTCATATGCTGCGTCTGTCTGCCACCAAAGCAAGGCAACATGATGGCCCTCCCTGGCCTTGGCCGGCAGCTCAGCCCAAGCCTGTCCGGGTAGTTGACGAGGAGATTCGCAAGAGAGCTACCGGTTCTGGCCATGCTCCGCCATGTCCTGTACTGTACGAAGTACTTTGCGTGCTCACTGCGGTGCTGCATCACATGCGCCTCCTCATCTCTCGTCTTGGACACCCTTGCCTCCTTTGTCCGGGCAGTGTCCAAGCGACCTTTTCAACTCGCAGATCAAACAAGTCCTCCAAATGGGAATTGCCGTGTTGCTGGATGCCATGGATGGACTCGCGGAATCGACTTCACCCAGGGATCTGGATGAGAGAATCAATCACACCCGGTATCCTATCGCTTCCCCGAGTACACGGCGGCCGCCACCCAACACGGTTGGTATACTAATGGTACGTAACATGTACAGTACTATCATACCATGGCAAGCTGTGGGTCAACGTTTATGTATGCCGGGGGTGAGGACCCCCCTTGGCTTGCAGCCTGACAAGGCTGGTGCTTACATGCACATTTGTACTTTGGACTATCTATTCGCACATGAGAAAGTGCTGACTGTATCCAGAGACTTGCCCTTGACGAAGTTTCTACTACGTGCGAAGTAGCGTTTTCTTTCCTCGCGGGACACCCTTCTCCCGGACCGCAATGCTATCGCCGCCACCGCCTTTGTTCATCCTTTGGTTGTTGGCAAGCCCGAGAAAGCATTTCGCCAAGCCATGTCTTTGGTGTCTTCCTGGCTTTGGTCATCGGATCCTCAAAGTCTGGTAACCCATGGTGGAACTTCCCAGTCGCATCGTGACCAGCCCTAATAAGGCGGCTTTGGCAAACAAATATTGTTCTAGCCCGGGCTCTGCGATCGACGATCACTTTGCCTGCCATTGCCAAGGTCGCTGGTTGGCGTGGCTGAGGATGACCCGGCCAGTGATCCTCGGGTTCCTTTCTTGCTGGCCGATGTCTCCTTGGTCCTGCAGCATAACGGGCCTTCTCGCAGCGTTCGTGTTGGATGCATCCCTCGGCATGGTTGGCTGCAACCAGCAAGCCGCGCCCCAATAGAGCGTCGTATCCCCCGTCATCAAAGTGAGGTATCCACGAGCGGCCGGGACCTCTTCTCAGCCCCCAAATGCTAGACCATGGCTTTGATCTCTTGGCTGTCATCCCCCCCACACCATCTTGAGCTGGGCTTGTGTACCCTGCCCGTACATGTAGTTCCCAGGTCTGACATGGCAAAGAGAAAGAATACATTACTCCGCTTCCTCGTCTTCGGTGCTCCCGCTTCCTTCCGTTTGCTCTTCCTCGCTTCTCCCGCCGCCCCTCCCCCTACAACCTGCTTGTAGATTCAAGCTGTCTCTGGAAAGCGAGAGATCCTGTTACCATGTTGCCGAGATCACTTCTGGTCGTGTCCACCATCCTTGTGGGGGCATGGGCACAAACGTCGACAGGGGAATCAGAAACGACTGCGACAGTAGAGGCATCCGCGACAGATGATGCTTCGTCCACGGCTGAGGAATCTGCCACTGGCACTTCTACTGGAACTGGAATCACGACACACACCGTAGCCGTCGGGGCGGTTAGTGGCTCTGTATGGCCCATCTTTTACTCCAACTGACGTTTTTATAGTCTGGACACAAGTTCACACCAGATGAGATCAAGGCGGATGTTGGAGATATTATTGAATGGCGATTTTATCCCACGAACCATTGGGTGATTCGCGGAGACTTTGACTACCCATGCATTCCATACGATTATATTGGCACGGATCGAACGGGCTTTTCGAGTGGCTCACAGACAGTCCAAGCCATTACCGACGATGTGAGTAGACGACTCCCTAGGTGGTCATTGCGAACTAGTCAAGCTGACTTTCTTTACCAGGGCCCTCGATTCCGTGTTAGAGTTAACAACACGGACCCAATCTTCTTCTACTGTGGTGCACCTGGATCCTGCGTCAGATACCACATGATGGGCGTCGTCAATCCGGTATAAGAGCAAATCCTGCTTCAGTAACAAAACCAGTTCTAACCATGTCACAGTCGAAGAATACTACTCTCGATGAGTGGCTTGACAAAGCCGATGATGTCGACTATCAGCTGCGACCCGGCGACCCTTGGCCGACTGAGGAGGGCTTCGAGACCCCAACCGACGCCGTTGGAAGGGAGACTGGCGGCTCATCGAACGACAATTCGGATGATGACGATGACAGCGGCAGTGGTGGTTCCAGTCTCTCCGGGGGCGCAATTGCTGGCATTGCCATTGGTGGAGCTGCTGTTCTACTCCTTGCTGGTGGTCTGCTTTACCTCTGCGGACGACGAGGCGGGTTTGACAAGGCCTACCGTAAAAGCTTCCGCAACAGCGGTGCCCCGGCTGTCTTCGACGCACCACCACCCGTTGCCGAAACTCGGTTCGACTCGCCGAGCACAGCAGCTGGAAGCATGTGGACGGCCAACAAACAACAGCCAAGCCCGATGTCCGCAAGCTATGGCCAGAGCCCGCCGATGAGCCCTCACAACTCTGGATATGGGTTCCAGCCAGGATACAACCCCATGGTTGCCCAAGACGGCACAATAGGGTCGTACTAGTAAGTTGCACCGAGTCGCCCCCGTAAACGTGGCCGCCATTGCTAACGTCTGAACAGTAGCGACCACAACGCACAGCAGCTCGCAGTACCACAGCAGACTGGGTCGCCAAAGCCTCCGGATCAGGTCGCGCCGGTCGAACTTCCCGGTTCGGCGGATCCTGGAAACTCTCCTCTGCCGGACTACAACGACAATGGAACCCAGCGCACCTTCTCCTGGGCTGGCGAGGAGTCGGGATATCGCCCGGCCAAATAAGCCGACTCGCCCTTACAGAGAAGTCATATTATCACAACTAATACCAAGAAATGCCAATGCGCATACTGGAGCATGGGAGACACATGGGAGTTTTTGGGTTGCTGTTATTTATGCGAGGTGAACCGTCCAGGAAGGGATTGGGCTTTTTATTGTTTTACGCTCGGAGGGTTTATTGTTGCGTCGTAGCTGACACAGCAGATGGACACAGCTCCACGACAAGAACAGTTGTTGGCTACTCTTTTCTCTGTTTACTCCCACGCGCCCTAAAATGTAACAACGATAATCATGTTGCGACATTGGGCTTGCAGTTTCCGTCCATACTTTGTTTCCCTAGTGGCATGGAGCATTTACTGAAGATGAAGTTTAGGTACATAAAGAACACCTACCAAATGCCCTATTCGGCTCAGCGTATCGTGCTAAATTACTTCTTGAAGACGGTGACGTTCACGGTAAACAACTGAAGAGGTATCCCGTCGTCACCGGCCGGATTCAACATTTCCCGCATCGTTAGGCCGCGTGGCGCTCACCTCTGGACGAAAGCGCAGATCCCTTCAGGGGGACAACGCATGTTGGGGGCCATTTCCCAGGGCCTGCCATCCGTAGTGTATGTGCTAGGTCTCGGGACCTGACAGGGCTGGCGCGGTGGCGGAGCGACTGAGTGTGAGCACCCGCCGGCGTCTAGCGGGAGAAGAGAAGAGTGGTGGTGATGCTATATCTGGAGTTTGGGGCGGCTGTGCTGGCGCTGCAGACTGAGGCGCGCTTGTGGGAATGGGACTATCGTGCGAATTTTCGATGTGCTCTCTGTAGTATAAGAGGACTAAGCGATACTTTTACGCACTAGTAATAAGAGTGGCCTATCTAAGCAAAGGTTTGCAAAGAGGTTGGTGCAATCATGACAGCGCGCAAGGAGACCACCGTAAGCGTCACGGCTTTAAGGCCAGCACCCGACTTCTGCCAACTATCTGAGTCACTCGCCGGATGACTTTTTTCGCACTTGTCAGACCGGGACCCTGCCTTGCCGTCCTAAATACAATGTTGATACACAGCTCAACTTACCGAGGCGTCGGTACATTGCCTTACAGTGGCATCTGTAGATGATGAAAGGCCACTCCCAGACAAGACAGCATTCACGGGACAGCAACAGGACACAGTGTTTCGAAGAAGCCCAGCCATTTTTCATTTTCATAAGCCGTAACTAAATGCCGCCCTAAAAAGAACCCATCCAGCCATGGACAACCAATCCTCCCATGCCAAAGACATGTAAAAACCGGCGCACAACCTGTGCGTAGCTTCTCCGAAATTCCGGACCGGTTTAACCGTGCAATTCTCTAGAGAGATCGCTTAGTCGAAGAGACCGAAGCCCATATCCTCGTCGGACTCCTCCTTCTCTGTAGCGGTTGTTAGCATCATCAATGCAAAGAAATCCATCGTCGTGGGATAACGTACCAGACTCGGCCTTCTCCTCCTCAGCCTCAGCAGCACCGCCAGCAGCGGCACCACCAGCGGCACCACCACCACCACCACCGCCACCGGAGGGGACGGAGGCGAGCTTCTCAGAGCCAGCAGCGATCAGCTATCGAATCTGTTAGTCCTCTATGCGCTGTTGAAAAAGTTCGCTAGGGGTTATAAATGACATACCTCGCTGATGTCCTTGCCCTCGAGCTCGGAGATGAGGGTGTCGAGACGGTCGTCATCAGCCTCAATACCGACAGACTCAAGAACGGCCTTGACATCGGCAGCGGAGGGCGAGGTGTTGCCACCGAGGCCGAGAAGAAGGTAAGCTGCGAGGTGCTTCATTGTGATTGTTGGTTTTCTGAAGGCGACTTGTTAGAACCGTGAATGGCAGTAATGCGCTTGCGACAATATAGAAATAGTAGGCTCGCCGAAAGCGATGGGAAGCGACTTACTAGAATGGAGGAGAACAAGAGAAATCAATCAATTTAACCGCAAGTTGGGCGGAGACTGAAGCCTTCGAGTTCGTGGTTAAACGTTTCGGTGTGACGAAGTAGAAAAGTTCGAGGCGTCGCGAAACTTCAAGGACAATTTTGATCCTGTGGGCACTAAAATTCACTTTAGGCGAATCATTAGGGCGGGGTCGTTTCGGAGAATGCCTGCTGCCGAGCCCCGGCGGTCCAGCCGCACCGCCACATCTTGAACTCCCGATCACGTGCCATGACGCCGCATTCTTTTGTGGCGTTGACTGATTTCATCCTTTGCCTTGAGAGTTGGCCAGTGGTTGTTTCTTTGTTCTTCACTTGCCTGTACACTTCCCCCTTCACTGGTATCGTGATCGCCTCGATTTCCTGTGGCTTGCGTGTGAGTTTCGAGCGTATACGATCACATACCCTGGTTCTATCGCCTCTGCGCCTGCAACCACCCGAATCCGACGGTTGTGCAAACAAAACCGAAAAAGTCACTGCCTGATACCAACTAGAGCGAACGAGAAACCGCATCGCTCAATGACTCACAATTCTCGCCCGAGGCTATCCGCTCCTCTGTTGCTTTAAGGGAGCCGTTGACTCTATTTCCGAAGCCCCTGGTTTCTAGTGGACGCAATGCCGGTAAGTAACTCCCCGTGATGGTCAAAGTTGCAGGATCCAGAAAAGGCTGACCGTGATGGTTCACAGATCGGGGACCTCCTCGCCCAGATCAGTGGCGATGGTGCCTCCTCCAACCCCGCACCGACCCTCTCGCGAGCGAACACCCTGCCGAAGAGGAAAGCCGATGAAGACTTGCGTCTGAATACCTCCAAGGCGCCGCGGACAACAACATTATCTACTACCGTGTCTCCACGGCCCCCGGCTTTCAGACCCACCCAGCCGGTTGAGACATCTGCTCCGCCTTCGAGATTCACTCAACCATCACGGCCTCTCGACCGGCCGAACTCATCACAGCGGCCCACAAATGGAACGAACCCCAGAACTACGGTGCTCTCATCGAGGCCGTTAAATGGAGGTAACCGAGTCCAGAAGCCTACACCCCCCAGCAGACCCTCCCCAGGGCCATCAAGTGCTCCTGCTGTATCTCGGGCGGCACCGAAGAAGGGGTCGTTCGCCGAGATTCTTGCACGAGGTCAGCGTGCACAGGCTGTGATGGGCCAGGTCGGCAAGATCCAACACAAAAAGGTTCAGAAGGGTGCCGGTACTGCAGTCTCAAAGAAGGAGAAAGATGACCCAAAGATGGACCCGCGGACTCCGAGTCGGAAACTTTCGCAGAAGCCGTCGGGATACTCTGGCACTGGTAAATCCGGACAACGGAATGGCGCTCCAGTCAATGGAAGTAATAAGGACCCGCGTGCTACCAAGGCGGCACCAACAAAGGCAGATCGAGCCAAGGCTGTAGCTGAGGAAGAGCGTGAGAAGAGGTTCAAGAAGGCTGCTGCTGCAACGACAGGATACACCGGTACTGCAAGACCGAAACCTGGAAACGCCGCCAAGAAGCACAATGTCGTGCGAGGCGGTGCTCTGTTGCAAGCTCCAGCCCCTCGGCCAACCTCCTCCAAGTCACGCTTGGACGATGGGTATGACGAGGACATGGATGACTTCATTGACTATGACGATGAGGAAGACGATGGGGGCGGCCCTCGCTATGACTACGCCTCAGACGGGTCGTCTGATATGGAGGCAGGTCTTGAAGACATTGATGGAGAGGAACGACGAGCAGAATTTATTGCCCGTCGTGAGGATATCGAGGAAGAGCGTCTGGAGCGCACCCTCAAGGCGCAAAAGGAAGACCGCAAGCGCAAGGCTCTTGAGGCGCTTCGCCGTCGTCATTGATGCTTCCTTCCACGCTATGTAGCCTTGTATCTTTCGGCTTCTTCGAACAACCTTTTTTTTTTTTAACTTCCTTTGCGAGAACGTGGCCACGGTCGAGAAACTTGGAAACGGAGGCGTTATTATCACCATTTTACATCGTTTCCCTTTGTTGCTCTACCTTGCTTGCTTTTTTTACAATACGGCCACATTAGCGACGGAGTTGAACTTTTCCTCATTTTCCCACATCACAAAACGCTCGCCGAACACACCCACTCTCAGGTTTACACTCACATACTCAAACGGATGCATGGCATGGCGCGATCAAAGACTAGGAGGGGAAGAAGGGGATCTGGTTGGTGGGCTTGGGTGGTGCAGGACCGGGAAGGACTGCTGTAGTCGGATGGAGGATGTACGTAGATACCGACGGCTAATTCAGAATGGTTACTGTCTAGACTTAATTTGAAAGAGTACAACCCATAATGTGTGCCTTTACAATTGTTTGTGTTTATTCTAAGCTCTTCCATCTCGTCAACTATACTCTATGTTTGAACGGTCATGGATCGTCAGTGAAGATTCCCTCGTTTGTCAACAACGTAGGCTTTCATATATCCTGTTACACTAGTAAACGTGAAAGCCTCCCTTCATTGAGAGCGAGGACTGCGTCGAGAGAAAACTGAGTTACTGACCATCACGTACTCATCGCCACTTCGCGGTGCCTTGATAGTAATAACGCTTCACCAGCTGATTTTAGAACAAGTCAAAGCCTTCGTATTATACAGGTGTCTAGGTAGAAAGCGGTCATCAACCGGGACCTTTCAAACGCCGTTTTGCCCTAAGCGCAACCAGAGACCAACAAGATAAAAACCCAAAAGTCCAAAGGATAACAGGAGAAAGATCCCGAGAGGTTTACAGCAAAATGAGTTCTAGTAATGCAAGGCCAAGGTCGGATATTGATCATGTCAATGATATGATGGAGGTAGCCCGAGAGTCAGCGAACAGGCTGCCAATCTTGCAAGTGGACAAAAGCAAACAAGGCAATTGCCAAAAGTAGCCCAGATGAGACGGAAGTCTTGTCAGACAAGGTTGCCATACTAATCCCGGCATGCATACGCAGAACGACTTTCTGGCAGGCAGCTGGTTCTTCGAACCCAGAACACTCCAAGAGAGAACACTTGAACGCGAGCAAAAATAGGGAGCAACGCTCGTGCAACCACCCGTGAGACGGAACAGTACTGATGTCAATCATAGGACAACTATCCATTCAGTACATAGACCCATGGAAGAATCAAACAATCCCTGACGAACCGATTCCATGGTGTAAAAGCCAAACAATCTTTCTTTTAAATCCACCAAATCGGGAGCTCCATGGAGATTAGGGGAGATCGTCGCTCTTGGACTGCTTGCCGCCTGTGCTGCCGTATGGTCTCAAGAGCCAGCCTTGGTAGTGCTTGATCCCTTGGGTGCCGTTACTATTGGCACTGGGGATGATGGATGGTGGCGGATTGCGACGAGGAAGTCCAGTCTCTCGCTTGACGGGAGGAGGGGGGAGGGAAGCAGAGGCAGCAGGAAGCAAGCTGGGGGTGGGTTGAGACGAGGGAGTGTCGTGACTCTTAGGATCCTTCTTCGCTTCCGCTGGATCAACGGGCTTCATGAGACCTTTCTGGCGAAGGTAGTGAATAGATTGTAGCACAGTGAGATCCTCCTGTTCCTTATCGTTGAGAATCAGACGTTGCTGAATCGTAAGCCGGCCGTTGTTGGCCTCACGCTCCTTAACGGCTGCTTCTCTGACCTCAGGATCATGGACGAAGCGGCACTTGCCCTTCTTGCCGCATGTTCCACCAGTGGAATAATATTTGCAATGCTTGGAAACGTCGGCTTTCTTTGCAGGAGGTGGCGGGGGAGCAACGTGGGATCGAGAAGACATGACTTCTGGCTTCTCATCATCCGAAGACTCCTCGGAGGGGCCTCTCATTTCATCGCCTTCATCTCCTTGTTCTCGCTTGCGCTTAATGGACGACTCAACTTTGCGAAGCTGTCGCCTGAGTTTGTCGGCTTGTTTCTCGAGCGAGGAAGCCTTGTCTTCGCCGTCGTGTGCCAGCTCGGCAGCTTTCTTGGCCTCAACACGTGCCTTGGTAGGGAAATGCTTCTTTCTGTCCGCTAGGAAGGCGGCAACATCCTTAACGCTACACGAGGTCAGCAGGGTGGACACGTCAGGAGTGGATGGGAGCTTACCGGAGAGTCTCCTGTCCGATTAGGTCGTTAAGGACCTTCTCCTCACCCTCATCATCTTCGGATTCTGATTCCATTCCAGGGGTTAGGCCAAGTGTATTGATCTTGCGTTTCTTCTTCTTTCCAACGGAGGGAGTCTCGGCCTTGTGATGGGATGGCTCATTGTTGCTGGGCTTGTGGTGGCGTGGCTTGTCACTTCCATGAAAGCCACCACGCCCACGAGCCCCTCCATCTCTATGGCCACCTCGACCACGACGGGCATTCTTGCCATAGTAGGCATCCTGATGGGGAGGTCCAGGCGGGGGAGGGGGTCCAGGATAGGCGGGATACTGTGCCGGGGGATAATGAGCGGCACGGGGATCATGAGGGTATGGCTGTCCATAGGTACCATTCACGGGAGGCGGAACTGCCTCGTGCTCGTAACTGGGACGCATCGGTCCGCCCATTGGGGGCTTTGCAGCACCACGATCGTTGTAACCGCCGCGAGATCTGGGGTTTCCATAATGAGCCTGGGGTGCTGGCCCTTGACCATTCCACTGGGCTTGGTTAGGAGGTGGGGGACCCTGGTAGGGGGCGCTGTACTGTTGGGGAGCCCCGTACTGGGGCTGCTGGGGATACTGCGATGGCGGATACGGCTGAGGAGCATAGTTGGGGTGGTAGTTATTGGGAGGCATCGGAACAGGGCCATGACCGTGGGGAGCATGACCATGCTCGGGAGGCCACTGAGGCTGCGGTGGTGGATAGGTTCCGGCAGGAGGATGAGAGCCTCCATAGGGAGGTGGGTTCTGGACGGGATAGGGTTGACCAGAGTATTCGTAATGTCCCTGTGGAGAGCCGTGGTAGTCACCGCGACCACCAGAGTAATGTCCTCCGCGGCCGCGTCCGTGATGTGATGCTCCGCCTCGTCCCTGGCCATGCTGAGGGTAGGATGGAGCTGGATGGCCGTAGTTTGGGTGTCCGCCCGACGCCGGTGGAGGAGGTGGCGGAGGACCGTATCCGTATGCTGACATGACTACAGGGTCATGTAGCGGATTTGACGTATGATGTAATTGATGAGACGGTGCCCAGGATGATCGAGTCGCTACTAGTGATTGATGGCGAGGCGCTGGTGGAAGATGCAGGTTTCGGTTTTGGTTCGTGGTGGAAGGGTGGGAAGACGAGATGGAGTCGTTGAGACGGGCACCTTGAGAGCAGGGGCCGAGCGCGAACCGCTGTAGTACGCCACAGAGTTACAGGTGCGGCGGCGTACAGGAGGAAACGCCGAGAACAAGGGGAAAGTCAAACGACAACGGAAAAAAGAAAACCAACTGCGACGGAATGAAGGAGAAACGGGCAACACGCTACCGACGATAGGGTCGTCGAGAGAGGGAAAGGACACAAGATGCCGTGAAGCTCTGTCGCGGCGAAAACGTGACGGCGAGCTTTTGCAAGGGGACAGTCCGTACACCGCACCCTGGCACACTGTGGCGCTAGGCCACTCCCGGAAGGCGGTGAGGTCCATGGACCGAAATCCAGTAACGCAAATGGGATTAGCGACAACGACCTTCTGCGCTTGCTCGTTCTTTTTCTGCCATAGCCCAAGTTTCCCAGGTGCTGCGTCTCAAGGCATCGCAAACTCACAGCCTCTTCTGATTCGTCATGTTGTAATGAGATCTTTATAACTTCCGCTTTGCGATGACCTCCTGTATTTCCCTATGAATCATAAAGACGCGACGACTTCTTTAAACAGCCTCTTTCGAATCAAGGCAGCTCTCGACCGCCAACATGTTCATTCTGGTACATCCTCGCCCGCCCTCACTGCCCCGCCATCACACAACCCAAATACACCTTCACGACAGTGACGGATGACTGACATCTTCACTAGACCAAGATCTCCGACCTGGTGCAGGTTGCGCCAGAAGACTTCGCGAAGAGGAGTATAGATGCCATTGAGGACAACATCAACGTCAAATACTCCAATAAGGTCCGGCTCCTCACCACCAGCTTGGTCTACTCGATCAGACTAGAGACGAAGACTTACTCACCCGCGGCTACAGGTCATCCAGAAGATTGGACTCTGCATCTGCGTCTATGATATCCTCTGGACCTCAGAAGGTCTCATTGGTCATGGCACTGGCCTGGTTAACATCAACGGTTCGTCGCATCAATAGCTTCCCCCGACCTGTTAGGCTAAGGAAACGCAATGCAGCCGAGTTTCGCATGGTTGTGTTCCGTCCCTTCAAGGGCGAGGTCATGCTCGGCAGGATACGCAGCTCCACGCCCGCGGGCATGAACTTGAGAACTGACTTCTTCGACGACATCTTCGTCCCGTTTGAGGAGCTGCCTGATGGGGCCGAATAGTAAGACATTGCCTTCTGTATTCCATGCCCCGAGGATGCAAGACCTGGGAGCTGACATTAACCAACAGTTCCCACAGTGAACAGCTTTGGATCTGGAACTACGATGAGGAGCGATTGTTCTACGATAACCATGAAATGGTGCGATTCCAGGTCGTTGACGAGGAGTGGCATGACCAAGCTCCCGCCGGCCCATCCCAGGCTGACGATGCGCCCCCAAAGACGCCGTACAGGATCAAGGGCAGTATGGTTGCTGAAGGATTGGGTGTGTGCCTGTGGTGGGATGGAGCGTAGTAACTAGTGGTAACCAGAGGTACAAAAGCGACCGCTGGGAGGACGAAGACACGGCAAAGGGCGACGACATTCGCGATTAGGTCTGCTGGTGTATATTTTGCTCGTTCCTATGAATCACGATTTGATACCCGCCAACAAACGCTCCTCGACGTCGTCCAGCACCGAGTAGTGCTCGACAACGGCGAGGTTCTCGCCCTCGGCCTTGAACTGCTTGTCTGGGTCCTGGCCAGGGCCTCCCATCGGATTGACCTGCTGTTGCTGCATCTGCTGGGCAACCTGGCTGGCGGCTACAATTGTGTCAACGACTTCAGAAAGACACGATGTCTGGCTCTGGGAGATAGGTACATACCGTTGTCGCTACCAAGGAGGAACACATAGACGAACTGTAGGCCGAAAATGCACAGGAAGTACCAGCTGATGCTGGACATCCATCGGGGATCCATGTCCTTGGTCTGCACGCCCGCCTGCAGCATGCTCTTGAATTTGATGGTAATGGGGAAAGGGAGTTTCACTGTTCCCGATAATTAGAACAAAGCACCATGAAATGCAAACAGATCACATACTAATAACGTAGCCGCTGAAAAAGGCGTTGATCCAGCTCATGATGAGGGTGTTGGGGATGATCATGGCCATGTTGTTCTTCATCATGCCCATCATGCCATCCATAGCGCTGGGGTCGGACAGCGGGTTGGCGGGAGGCTGGCCCTTCTTCTCAGGCTCCTTGAGGTAAGCGCCAGACTCGTAGCCAGAGATGAGGGTCTCACGGCGGGCCTCAAAGGCCTTCTGGGAGAGGACGTGGTGATTGGCGCGCAAGGCAACGCCGCGGTTGAGGAAGCGCTGCTCGCGTATGGCCTTGGTGTCCTGCTTCTTGGGAGCGGTGGCCATGAGCACGGAAGCGTAGTGACGCAGGACACCTGTCAAGACCATGACGACGGTAATAGGGATGAGGATCCAGTAGCTAAAGGAACGGGGCCATGTCGGTTAGCAACTTCGGACACAAGTTGTTCGAGGAGGGGGAAAGCTTGTGCGTACAACAACTGGGGATCCCGGTGGAGGGTCTGGACGGGAACTTGAACCATTGTGTCAAGGGCGGGCGGCCAGAGGCTCGCGATTAGTGGTATCCAAGGGTTGTCGTGTGTCGTGAGGCTGCGGCTCTGTGATGCTGATGCCGCCGTAGGAGAGCAGCTTGGATGGATGAAGTCGCCAAGTAGCCACCTGCACAGCACCGTCAATTGCGGCGCCACACCTTGGTCTAGCTTACCTAATTCCGCCAGGGCCGGGTGCTGCCGCGGCGCCAATGGAAGCCAGCGAGCCCGTGAACCCCCCCCTGCTGACACGTAGTAACACACCCGCTGCAGCTCAGGATACGTGCCACTAAACCCCGGGCGGTCCAGTGGGGGTTGCGACAAGAAGGGACAGCTATCCACATACTCGGCCAAGGTGAAGTTGTCGAGACCACCAATATCATCATTTCCCGAATCGCGACTCCACCATATCGCAGCCTCTTCTATTCATAATGGCCAACGCCTCCGAGAAGATCTCGGTCTATAACCTCGCAGGTAAGTTTCCTGCCAACAGGCTCCTCCACACGCCCAATTCCTAAGCTCAATGCCCTTGGGCTTCACCCTCCACGTCTGCGGTGCGTCCTTCTGACACCGTGGCTCCTCGCAATAAACAGACCTCAAGAACACCTCCGACGACGCCATCCCCAACTACCTCAACTCTCTCAAGTTTAAGCAGTCGCATTTCCTTACCGACGTGCGCCTGGCGCTGGGCTACAGCGCCTTTGCCCTGGCCGCCGCTTGTTTCCTCTGGGACTACAAGCTCGGCTTCGAGAGTACCAAGCACTTCACCGCTGCAGCCGTCGGGCTCTACTCTCTCATCAACACCGCGCTGACAGTATGGATTACTGTTCGTGAGAAGGGGGTTGTGTACGAGGGTGCTTCCTCGTCCGGCGAAACGGTACATGCCTCTTTGTTCCCGTGGTCCTGAAGAAGGAATCGTCGCTAACACGCGCCTTTGTTGCAGATCTCCATCACCACCTCGACCAAAAAGAACGTCCCCATCTACAACCTCACCATCACCGTCACCGGCAATGACTCCAAAAAGCGCACCTTCAAGATCGCCAAGCCCTTCTCTACTTGGTTCGATCAGACTGGCCAGTTCGTTGCCATCCCCTTCCAGGAGATGCTGGCCTCTTCCGTACCCCTCATCGGCAAATGCGATCCCAAGCGTGTCACTGTCTCCCAAGAGCTGCTCGATGCGAACCCAGATGTTCTCGATGCCATTCTTGCTGCTAACTCGGCGACTGCGGAGGGAAGCTCAACCGCTGCTGAGGCTACCGGCAAGAAGGCAAACAAGAGACGGAAGTAAACAAAAGTTATCGTGAGAGTTTGGTCAAGAAGGAAACCTGAAAAGAAAAATAAGTTGCGTTTGTTGGATACGGCGTTCAGGGAGGAGCGTATCTTGATGCTTCTACATTGACAGGTTTGGAATGATATGAGAGGCGTCATAACACCTTAGATCTCGAGATGGTGCATTGCAATTGCAACTGGAATACGATATCACTATCAAACAAAGTGTAGCTATGCCATGCCCATTGCTATATATCTAGTGGTCCTTACATGTAACCTCCCGGATACGTAATCCAAATGCCTATTTCCCAACCGCCCACTGTAACCATATGCCTCCATCCAGGCTGCCAACCCTAAAACGCCTCGGAGATCGCCACTACTTCAATTCAGCCCAGGCCGCCCTTGCCGTCCGGGCCGTCCTTCTCAGATCTCGGACCTGATGCCCGCATGCCAATGTCAGCTGCCTCTCTACTTGCGACGCATGGGGCAGTAGATGCTGCGACTCGAATATCCGGGGAAGACCACCTATAATCTCCAGCGCCAGTTTTCCGCACCCTGCCTGGGTCTCAGGATCGCTAGTAGCAGGGACATAGTCCTCTGGTAGCCACTCTGGCTTGCGTGTTGAGGCGGGCTTGTTGGAAAAGACAGTGGTGCAGATCTTGATGATACTGCGGAGGTGGTCCTTACCCTTTTCAGGGGCTTCCACCAAGATGTTCTTCAAAACATCGAGGGCAGCCTTCGCATCTGCTCCGATGCCAATGTTCTGAGCTACAGCGATTGAGATGCGGAGAATCTTGTCCGCATCTGCCTCGTAGATGGGGAAGCTCATGTGCTTCACCATCAGTAACACGCCAATGCTGAAGTTTGTCTTGATGAGTTGGTCCTTGACCTCAGGGTCCGCGCCAACAGCAACCTGCAGCATGGGACTAACGAGCTCGAAGTATACCTTCTGCATCCACAGAGGCTTGACAATGGCGTAGTTCTCCTTGGTCAGCGGCTGCTGAGGAGCCACAATCATCTCTAGCTGACGACCGAAGTGGTGACCGATCTGGGCATCTTTCTGTGCTTCCTTGAAAATTTGCAAAATTCCCTTGGCTTCTTTACCGATGTATCGTCTCATCATTCCAGCAGCGAGGGCATAAGTAGATTTGAACTGCTCCAGCCGATGGCTCTGATCATCACTATCAGAAGAGGACTGTAGTAATCTGGTCGATAATTGCTCCAGCCTTATAATCAAACCTTGTAGGGTCTCGATCTCGTACTTGTTCGCTAAAGTTGTGAGGATAGATAGAGTAACTGGTCGAGTAAAGCCTTCACCACTCTTTGCGGCTGAGAACGATCCACTGATGATTAACTCCTGGGCAACACCAACGTTGAACTAAAGACATCCCAGATTAGCTCAGAGCATGGATCGAACTCAGGGAAACATACCAGGCGTTCTATCAAGGAAGGTCTCAGTGCTTCAAGTATCGTGAATGACAGCACATTCAAGGACTCTAGCACCAACCAGCCCCAAGACGAACCGTTTTCTATAATCGACTGCTCATACCCTGAGGCCTTGTTCTCCTCTGGGAGACTTTGAGGAATGCTGATGAAATCCTCTCGGAAGAGACTAATAGCGAAGCTGTTGGCCTGGAGCGAAATCTGTTGCGCTTCACTCATCTCATGCACAACAAAACCAGCCAAGGCGGATATGAGGTGCAGGTACTGGTTCTCGGAGGCCCGATCCACGCCATTGAAGTCCTCACTGAGAGTGAGAGCCCTCTTGCTAGAAGCAGAGTGTAATTCAATAGTCTTCGTAGCTCGGCGGTAGAGCTGGCGAGCAACGAACAGACTGACAAGTAGGAACTCGTTTCGAACTTCGGTAACAGACAAAGTTTGCGAGACAAGAAGTTGACTCTCGCTTCTAAATCCAGCTTGATCCGCACCAAGCTGGACAAGCTGGGGGTATTTATCTTGTATTTGCTGCAACCAAGACTCGCCCTCGAATGGAAGTTCCTTGTCGGGATTCTTGGCCAAGCAAGCATCGTTGAAGTACCGAACAGTAGACTGTATGGTAGCCACCAGAGAGCACCAGACATTTGGGGTCGCCTTGGCATCAAGAGCAGCAAAAAGCTCAGACAGCAATGCTTGGATGTAGTAAAGGAATTGGCTGAGGCCATTGGACACAGTCTGTGGCAACTCAGAGCAGCCCACAAAAGCCAGATGAGCGCTGAGGTCCACAATTATCTGAGGGCCTTGATCGTTGTTCTGGGTTTGCCAACTTGACCGAATAATAGACATAGCCTGGTCTACCAAGGGCTTAAAGCCACTTGTGTATGATCGAATTGCGCGTTGAAGGGCTTTGGTCGTTTCGCTGACGAGGTCATCGAAACCTTCTGAAGGGGGGTTCTCAGAACCAGACCGCAAAATTATTGCGAAAAGAGATTCACAGATCTCCAAGCATGCTGCCTCCGGAAGTAATCGCTCAGATGTTATGCCCCCAGACTCTGATGAAGGGCTAAAGGACTTAGCAGGCGTTTGGCACACCAATGCCCCAGCACCCTGGACTGCCTGGGACACAATTTTGATGTCGTCGTAAGAGACATCAGACTTTGAACCCTTCACCACAATGGCTTTGTAAATCTCATTGTAAAGGGGTTTGAAGAAGGAATCGATAGCAGCGAAATCCTCTCGGTCCTCCGCGGATATTTCTGCATCTGCCAGTAGAATTCGGGTCTCCAAAATCACGTAGAGAATTTTGAGAAGATCTTGGCTGTGTATTGGGGCCTTGGGATGTCGCAGGTTCTCCTTGATGTGTGTAATTGCCGGAGCCGCCATCAGCACGAATGCACTGGGCTTAGCACTGAGAACGCTGACCAGTAGCCGGCCAGAAGATGATGTGTAAGTAGTGTTGGCAAGGTCAGTTACGCAGTCGCGCGTAACCGCTAGAGTGTAATCTCGAAGGCTGTCCCCCCCGAGTCGTGTTGTGAGGGATTTGAGCACCTCCAGGGTGCTCCAGATAGTGTCCTCAATCTCGCCATTTCGCACTTCATACTTGAGACTTCCCCATATTTGAGTTGTGTACGGGCTGATGGATTGCTCTGGGTTGCTGTACTCATCCAAGCATGATTGGATAGTTTTAAGGATGTCCACCTGTGTCTAGTTAGCAAATACAACTGCAGGACGCCTATAACCAAGATGTGGTCTTACCTTGACATTGACTGTCACACCATCTCCTTGGTCCAGCTTGCCCAGCAGGAACGGGAATGTTTGATCCGCGAGAAGATGGGTGGCTGAAAAGCATTTTCGGAGCTGGAGCTTCAGGGCTTCAGGGGTAATGCCCGTTTGGGATGCACGAGGTAGCGCAATTGGGAAGTAAAGCTTGAAGGTTCCGTAAACCTCATCCAATACCTCCTTGGACGGAGAATACTCGACAAGGAAGACTCTTAAGATATCAAACCAGACCATTAGACATTCAGGGTCGCGCTCGCTTCGACAGAGTTGCAAAAGGTCCACCATAAACCCAGCGGAAGACCCGTGCTTGTGTTGCAGGTCGCTGGAGACTTCAGGGGTCATCATCAAGTGGCGAATGAGCTCGTAAATGGTGAGTCGTGTTTTAGCCACTTGGCGCGGGAAGTCATCTTTCAACGCGCAAACTTTCTGGATGATGTCGTTTCCGCTTTGCTTTTGGAAAGACTTCATGGCTACTATGCGTGCAAGTGCGCTGGCCGAAGGCAGGATGCCAGCCTTGTGATCAAGCTCAAACATGGCGCCAAAGAAGCTGACCAGTAGTTTGACTATTAGGCTATCAGAAACGGGTTTCATAGGAAATGCTAAGCAACGCTTGACGCACCTTGACTGGGTTTCAGAGCGTCCTTGTTTAAAAAGTCAAGGGTCCGGGAAAGAAATTCCAAAGCTAGAATGGTCAGGCATCAGTTGATAGATTTGGAGAGTGACAGTGAGTTACCTTTGGCTCTCCCCGTCCAGTCAGGGGTGCCATCGCCATCTTCTGCCTCGGTGGCACTTCCTGGCATCCAGGGTTGCACAGCTTCCACCCACCGAGCCACTGGGTTCAAGTTGGGGGCACCAGTTTGAATTTCTGCAGCAGTCAGAAAAGGCTCGTCCTTGTATACAAAAACAATAAGAATATAGCTGTTGCTTTAGGAAGCGCACCTTTGGCTGCGGTTTGAGCGATGGTCGTCTGTCGTCCCTCATCATCGGCGAGGACGAACTCCAGCGCCAGCTGCCGGAAGTCAGCCATAATGGACTAGGGGAAGCTCCAAGATTCGGTCTGTGGCGTTTTGGTCCGTGATATGTACAGATCGATAGACGGCACCGGGCAGTATAAATCAGTGTGAGCCAGGACAAGCCTGTGAAAGTATGAGGCTTGGATTGGTTGTTGAGCGGCAGAAAGTTGATGCCCGCCAAAGCGGTGTGATTTTACCGCGGGGTACAAATTACTCTACAACCAGGTAAGTATGATCTATGATCCGTTTACTAGGAATGTAGAACTGAGAGAATGAGAGATGCAGAGTCAAAAGTCGACAACGATCCGTGGAAGCTCTTTCCAATTCTTCGACATAAAGCCGCCTGAGGTAATCTCGTCCAATTACCGAAGCCGCTTTTGTCATTTGCCAAAGGTCCGAAGCCGGAAGCATCCTTCTTTCTCAGGAGTTCGGAGCCGGTCCGCAATAGATGCCGTGGGGTTGGCTCCACCATTAGCTCAATGACGGCAGAGATGGGCTTGGTGCGACCCGAATCAACTCAGAAGCTCCCGGAAGCTGACCCCTGTCACCAACTGTCAGTGGCTGAATCCTTTTGGAAAAAAGATTGCAACTTCACCTTCACCTTCGGCTGTTCAGCTCACCTCCGCCGCCCCTCACAATGGCCTTGCTCCGCATTCCCGCCCTGCGGCATCTCGCCGTGTCTCCCCTCCGCGCAACCTGCGTCATCAACCAACGCCACTGGGCCCAAGTCCACGATCTCCGCTTCCTCGCCACGACTCGCTCCTCCCGGGCCGTCATCGACAAGTATCGCGCCCAGCTCGAGCAGAAGGCGAAGCAAGAAGGGCTCTCCAGCATTGACGAACTCAAGACTGTCTATGCCGCCAAGATTGAAGCCGAGCGCCTCAAGGACGCTGTCGAGGAGGCATACATCCCTCAAGCCCCGAACACGCCCGTCAGCCAGCCCAATGCCGACGGCAAACCTATAACGAATACTCACGAGCCCCCGAAGCCCCCGAGGGTCCCTCCGATCGGTACCGAAAATCCTGCGATCAAGACTCTCGATGATATCATTGACCTCGAGAAGGCTCGTGAGCTGCCCGAAAAGGAGCTCACAGCCGTCTGGCGCCTGCGACATGCCTCCTCTCCCCATAATCTCTGCGCCGTGGTCCCCGCCTCCACATACAAGGCCATGGAGGAGGCTGCGAAGACTTCTCCCCAATTCGTCCTTCCCGTCCCTCACCCGACGCAGGGCGCCGAGATTCACTACCTACAATGGACCTTTGACGCCCCCTCCAAAACCAGCACTGTGCTTTTCACCCAGCTAGCCGAGTACAAGACCAGGGGCGAGTTTGCGCAGCCGCACACCACAATCACACACCACTTAGACCTAGCCGACGACAAGGGGTTGGTTCTGATGCAGGGCCAGGTTATCGAGGGCCGCGGCATTAAGCCGGAGCATGCACAATGGCTCACCATGTGCCTGCAACGGTTTTACGGTGGATGGGAAGGTGAAGGTGTTGTTGGTGGAGAGCGTAAGGAGAGGGCCGATGAGCGGACGAAGTTGTTGAAATGGTTCGCTGCTGGCGATTCGAGGTTCAGCCTAGAAAAGCTGATGGAGGAGGCTGAGCGACTTGGTTAAAACCAGTGAGGAATTTACGCGAACATGAATCTCCCGCGGTGTAAAATGATGGTAGGCTCATCGGAGCCACAGAAAGAGAGGGGGAAAACTATACCCAGCTACAAGGAAACACACATACATGTATGATTACACCGTATATATGTACAAACCATTACGACATCTCCCACCTACAACTTGGCTTGTGGTCCCGTCGCCTCTTCTTTCCTGACCTGATCTCTTAGTACCCGCCTCAAGATCTTGCCGGACGCTGACTTTGGAATCTCCTTGCGAAATTGGACTCCTCCACGTAGCTTTTTGGAAGGCCCAACCCGACTACTCAACCACTGGGCAATGTCTGCAGCGAGCTCGTCGCTTTCGTCAACGCCCTCGCTAAGGACCACGTAGGCCCGCGGAACTTCGGTGTGTTCGGCCTCGTTCCATACTCCAATGACACACACATCGGCAATATCCTTGCGACCGATGAGTTTAGCCTCTAGCTCGGCAGGCGCGACTTGGAAGCCCTCTGTGAAAACAAACGTGTATTAGCCAGTGGTTTGAGTGGTTATAACAGAAGGGAACTGACTGTATTTGATGAGCTCCTTGATGCGATCGGTAATGTATAAATTGCCACGTGGGCACATATACATGACATCGCCTGTCTTAAACCAGCCGTCTTCGGTAAAGGTCTCTTTGTTCAGTTCGGGCTTTTTCCAGTAGCCTTGGAAGACATTGGGGCCCTTTACCAACAACTCTCCTGGCTGTGCGGTATGTTAGAAGACATAACATGAGTAATAGTCAGTTAATACGTACACTTCCAGTAGACACTTCATTTCCCTCAGAATCAACGATTTTCGCCTGCAGGTTTGGCACTAACCTGCCCACAGAGCCTTGGAATTTTGCCCATTCATCGAACAACTGAATACTCACCGTCGGACTCGTCTCCGAGAGTCCATAGCCTTGCTTGACGCTGACACGGAGCCGCTCCCACACGGCATCCACGAGATCCCGACTCAGCGGTGCGGCGGCCGAGTTGGCGAAGCGCAGCGATGAGAGATCGTATTTCTCGACGAGCGGGTGCTTCCCCAGTGCAAGGATGATAGGTGGCGGCACGTACAGGAAGGTCAGCCGGTGATCCTGGATGAGCTGGCAGGCCTTAGCAAGGTCGAACTTGGCCATGACAACACACTTGGCACCCGTGATGAGGGTGATATTGAGAACGACACCGAGGCCCTAAGATAGGGGGTTAGTGAGATGCCGGTGCTTTCGCTGGGAAGTATATCCAGGCTCACGTAGATGTGGAAGAAGGGGAGAACGCCGAGTTGAGAATCCATGTCCCAGGTTATCAGTCTGGGGTCCGATCCGCAGATCTGGCGTGAGTTGGCGACCATGTTGTAATGCGTTAGCATGACGCCTTTGGGAAGCCCGGTCGTGCCCTAAATGTGTAAGTATTGTTCGGCAAGCCTACTGCTGAGAACTCAACGTACGGAGCTATACACCAAGTAGACAAGATCCTTGTGGGGATCAATAGTCGGTCGCTTCGGTTGGATCCAGGCTCCCTTCGCCGTGACTTCGGTCCAGTGCTTAAATCTGTCCTCTTCATCTCTTCCATCACCGAGCAGGATGATGTGGTCGGGCGGTATGTGTGCCAGCTCGGCAGCTTTGCAAGCTGTCTGGAGAAATGCACTATGGGTGATAAGAACCTTGGCCTGGGAATCGATCAATTGGTGTGCAAGCTCTTCGGCCGTGTACGTCGGATTGGCCGGACTAGCAACACCACCAGCCCAGATGACGCCGAGGTTAACGACCGTGGTGTCGATGTGGTTAGGCGCGAAGAATCCAAGCACATCGCCCTTGTTCCAGTCGAAGACATGCTTGAGGCCACGGCCAAAAGAGATAGAGAGATCTTTGACGTCGCTGAATGTGTACGAACGGTTCGTGTCGCCGTCAACTAGGATCGCTACAGGGAATGTCAGCTACCCTATGCTAGCGGTGGGCGATTGAGATGCTTGATGAGGTCTAACTGTGATTGTCTGGGTAGTCCTTCGGGCTCTCCATGTAGTAGCTCCAGATGTCGACGAGTGGAATGTCGACATCGATAAAGGGAGAGTTGAGGGGCATGGTGGCGGTGATAGTTCTGGAAATGGCACTGAAGGTATCGTGAAATCTCAACGAGCGGCTACCGGTTGAGAAAGAAGACAAGCACGCCCGAGCTGGAACAGACGGATACCTTTAAGAGGAGCCGGGCTATGTATGTAATTAAACCCCGAGCCATGAAGTCAGTTTGCCGTGTCGAAGCACCTGATTCCGCGGTGATACTACGTAGTACATCGAGCACAAGCCTGAACCTTGCTGCGGTTGCATCTGAATTAGTGCCGGGGCCACCACAGCCGTTGCTCCCGACTTCCCAAGTAGGTGTGGTGCGCTCAGTAATAATTGAGGTCCAAGTGTGAGGGAGAGGAATACGTAGCTTCAGCGGTGGGGTTTGCGGCACGCGCGGGGAAGTGGAGAATTTCGAATACCCAGGCCGGCAGTTGCTCAAGTGGCCGGGGTGTTGGCTTCACTATTAACAAGCATGTTGGCCATTAACAAGCATGTTGACCGAGGTAAATGATAAAAAGGCTCTGGAAATGCAACTATGCCCTTGATCTGCCGTAGACTCTCTCTATCTCACAAACCTGGTAACAAACAATCATCCATTAAAAAGTTTACCCTGGCGAGTCTTGCCAGCTATGTATACCCCCGAACCATTAGATACTCCTGTATCCAACTATCCTATCGCCTTCGCTGCTGTACATGTTCGTCGTATATATTTCATGTCGTGTGTGCATCATCACATGTACTCGTGGTCCTTGATCATCTCATCTGCTAATCGCTGCTGCTGCTGCTCGACTGAACATCGTCGACAACATCGACTGGAGCGGTCTTGACGGGGCTCCATTGCTCGACGTGTTCGCATCCTTCAGGCACACGACATAAGTCGCGGGCATTGCACGTCTTCCACAGCACCTCGCGAATCTCCTTGAACACCTGGTCCACCGCATCCATCGCCCAGATCACGTCTAGGTGCTCGTACTCAGGGATGACCTTGCTATGCACCACGTCGACATGCGGCTCGCGCCCCTTCTCGAATCGTCGGAGCAGCTTCTCCCCGTCAACAAGTTCATCGTTACCGCACACCCACATCGCAAACGGCGGTGCCTGTTCATTGTACCACGCTGTCGCGCCTTTCGGGTGCTTTCGGTGCGCCTCAACTGCCGACTTCGTCCGCGGTGTTATAGGCCGGCCATCCGTGCTGCCATCCATGTGTTCCTCCGCCTGGAGGTCCTCCTTGGTGCTGAGGATGCATTTGTGCTTCGCGAAGCATTCCCGACCGAGCCACCACCGCATGGACTCGGCACTGACGTAGACAGGTGCAAATTGGAACATGCGGTTCCGGAGACCACGATCCCAACGCTCATCCGTCCAGTCAAACATAAAGGAGAAGACCTTATAGCCGAGCCACCCGTACAAGCGAGGGTTCAACAGACCATGCATCTGCATCATGAGAGGGATAAAAGCGTGGATGCCAAACATGAGCCGAAAGAGCGCAGGTGAAATGATGCGCATGAACTTGAAGTACATCTTGCCAATGAGGGACCCAGCGTAAGCAGCCGGTGCCAAAGCACAGAAGACGGTCAGTTTCTCGCCCAAATCAGGTCTTTGCTCCTTAGCTAGAGCAACAAACGTTTGGGTTGTTCCCTGAGAGTGGCAGATCAAACCGATCTTCTCAAACCCGGTCTCAGAGATAACACGGGAAGTCAGCGCAGGCAGGTCAAACACGCCCATTTGGCGGATGTTCCAGCACCACATCCTCGGGTCACTGTACTCGAGCAGGGCGTGTTTGGGCTTGAAGCCACATCGATTATTGCCCAACCAGACGTCGTAACCAGACTTGCAGAGCCAAAAAGCAAGAGAGTCGTCGTCGTTGCAGCAGTACGCTCCAGAGCTTTGTAGAAGCCCGTGCATGAGCAGCACTGGGAATTTAGGTTTGCGCTCGGTGTCTCTCAACTTCTTCCTGGAGCCTTGGAAGACGTTGGGGCCCTGTTGGGACCGATCGCTGTCGTCCATCTCGGTGTACTCCTTTGGATCGTAGACGTGCCATAGGTCGATGATGAAGCCGTCTTCTGTTTGCACTTCGAAGATTTCGACATTGAGTCCAACCCGCTGAGCGTAGTAGCTGACATCGCATATGATAGGATCCGGGCCACCCGCGGTCGGTGGGTAGTCATCGGCTATTGGGTCTCGTCCTAGATTCAACATGTTTGGGGACTGTTTCTCTTTCCAGGCTTGTTCCTTCTCTTTTCTAGCCTCGGCCCTTGACTTTTCCTCTTCGTAGAATGGCCGTGTCTTGTCGAGGTTTCGAAACGTTAGTCGGTAGAATACCTTCTTCCAGACCAACGGCATGCTCGTGAATAGAGAGCCTAAAACGATGACCCCAAGGAAGGCTAGACTGAGAAAGAAAGACGAGATCTGAAAGAACCGGCACTGAAGATTTCGCAACACCGAGGGTGGACCGTACAAAGGGAGTGGAGGGAACAGGGGGTTGGTGTGGGATGGTGGCATAGCGCCTTCTAACGTATCATCGGCCGACTTTTGTAGCGATGCACCATTCTGGTTCTCTGGCAGGTCAACTACTTTTCGGTGTCCGTCGTCTACCCGAGTGGTACTGGGAGCGTCTTGTTGATCATCTGTTCCAGACTTGGTTTCGGCTGTCTCGTATTTGCCTTCAACTCCTTCACGGAGGACATTGAGGCGGTGAGCCTCTTTGAGGGGTACACCCGGAAGTCGTTGGTCATCCGATGTGATGATGATAGGGTCGTGGGGAGTGACGAACTCAGCCTTGACGGCAAGAGATGCGTCGGAGGGATCATCGCTACGGAGCGGTTGGTGAGAGAGCTTTTCGGCTTGCTGAGTAAATCGGACAGCGTTCTGTGTTAGCTCAATGTCGGGACTTTGAGCCTTTTCCTGCTGAGCGTCGTCGGAAGCACCGGAGGTTTGATCCATTGTCAACTTCGCATTAAGAGGCTGGCGATGCAATGGTGCAAATACCGCGACCTGCCTTTTTCTTGAAGGCGCTAATTGAGAAACCACCAGGTTGATAAACTACCGAAGCTTATCGCGCAGATGCACATATGAAGGTATGAAGACGGACCGAAGAAGCCCGAGGAAAGCTTGCCGTGAAGGGGGAAGGGTAGCGACGTTAATGAACAAGAACTCTTGTCATACCAAAGCAAGCATTAGAATAAGTACTGGGGATATCAAAGAAGCGGTGATAAACAGTAAAGAAGAAGGAGAGCGTGGAACGATGGAGGAGAAAAAATAAACGAATGAGATCGACCGGTAGTCAACTGCCCGTTTCAGCTGCAGTAAAACCGCGATTGGGCCGGTCGGGCGTGAGATCTGAATATCAATTGGGTTCTCAGGCAGTTAGAGGGTCCAGATCACGCAGCAAATGGCCCCATTTCGATGAGGATATTTGTCAGGGGACGAGTTCGGCAGCTGTGAAAAGGGGAGGGGAATCTGAAAAGACCAATGATCAGATCAATCATCGGCCAGTAGAATGAATGGTCGAGACTGGCAGATGGGTTGCGTCATTGGGAGGGAATGATAGGACGTTAGAGACTTAGAGTTATCTGAGTACCCCTGTCAGGAAGCATGTGATTGTCTGGCCACCGGCAAAAGGGGTAATTTAACTGCTGGTAGACTAATTGTGTCTGACTTTTGGGGTAATAACAAGTTGGATTTGCACGAGCTTATCCGTGGCTCTCCTATGTTTTCCTGAATGAGAAACGCTTTTTTCTCTCATGCTGTCGCAATCTTATTACAGGTTTATTGGTATTCATTTCAATCCCGATGAAGACGCTGTCCCAAATGTCTCGGATAGGTAAAGTAGGTCTCTTCTAGAGATACCCGAGAGAACGGAACTGCCCGTGCCAGCCGCCTTCTGTGACTGGCACGCCTTCCTCCGTTTATCCCGCGTAAGACGGTCTGAGTTCGGTAAGTTGATATTGATGGCATTGTAAAAGTTGCTCAAAAGGCTCGTTTCAACATGTTTATGGGAGGAAAATCCAACTTATAGAAGAAGAAGGCTCAATTCACGATCCACATCCTTTCCAGAACATGTTTCCGGCCACAATCCTAGATTTCAAGCATGGCCAAGGCCGGCCAGCATGTATGATGGAGAAAGCTCGGACATGAGTGGCTAGAGGTACGTACCCGATCCGTCCCCCAGAGTCCAAAAAAAAAATGCGGGATGGAAGCAGGTGCAAGTGTGGGTAGAGCTTTCGTGCCTGCCAATGCCGAGGCCAATTCTCCCGTCACTGAGCCGCAGCCGACAAGTCCAGTCGCGCGACAGTGCAACGCAACACGACATAGCCAACCTTGCCTTTCCTTACAACATCACCACCACCGCCGCCGAGTAAGCACACTGACTTCTGCTTGCTTGATAGGAAACCGACCTAATTTTTGTCTCTTTCTAGCCGCACTTCCTTTCCGCCCGCCCCTATTAGCTAGCCATGGTCCTATCTCGGCGGGGTGGTTAAGCTTCATCTGTCCTCGCATCCCCCCTCGAACCTCGACCTCAACCGACTCGCGCTCCCCATTCGCGCCGTCCACTGTACCACCACCGTGACCATGACAGTTGCATCAGCTTCAGCAGCTTCGGGCGCGACGTCATCCAGGAGGCGGAACCGCAGGCGTCGCCAGGACAAACCCGCTGTCACCGCCAAACTGATCCTCGATGATCACATCAAGAGCGACGTCGGCATTGTGTCCGAAGACCTCTTTTGCGACCTCTTCCCTCAACATCAGCGCAGTGAGTTGCCTCCCTTTGGTCACAAGTATATGGTTTGTTCAGGACCCTTTGATACTAATATGTTACCCCAATCTCAGCTACCAATGCCAACTCTCAATCCGACAACGTCCATCATATCGCAATCGCCCCATGGGCCCCCAACGCCGGCCCAGTCGACAGCCCATGGTCCATCGTGCCAGTTATCATGTCCTCTGGCCTGCCGCACTCGACTGTGCAGTTTTCGCCGTCCTCGCCGTCCCTCCAGAGCTTTGCTGTGACCTTGCAGCAGGTTGCGCCCTCAAAGCTATCAAGCCATAGTCGTGGCGGCATTGAGATTCTCGTTCTCGATGTCGCTCCTGTCCCGCTCGAGACCGTCTTTGTCAGTCTAGAAAGCGAACTTACAAAGAGACTTGAGAATGGCGAGGGCACATTCTTCCGAGAACACCCCTCCAATCCCAAGGGAAAGAGCGCAACCAACTCGAGCTGGGAGGATCGCTTGGTCGCTTCCCTCAGGACCGCCCTGAGCAGTCTCAAGGTTGTTCACTCTGGTGACCTGTTCCCGCTTCCCCTTCCGCCTCATCCCTTAACCCATGTGCCTCCCAACCCGGGGAAGATCATGCTGTGCGAGCCGGTAGCTCAGGGCACCCTGACTGATTCAACTAAGATCGTCCTCATGCGAGGGAGAGTCCACACTAAGCAGCTTCGCCGCGTCGCGTCAATGACGTCGAGCCGACGACTCAATGGTGTCACTGATAGTGAAGACGAGACCGGCACCGATCAATTCTATTCAGCCGCCGAAGAACGCTACAAAACCGATGCCCTCACCGAAACGACCGAGTCGGCAACGGAGACAGAAACCGATTTGTCAGGATCTGAGAACGAGGATGACCTTTCAGATGACTCCATGGACGATATGATCTCCCTACAGGCTCCGTCATTGCCCACCACCAACGCCAGCGGAATCTCCACCCTCCAGCCTGGAACTCCAATGACTGTGGGCACCCTACGCGGTAGAAAGACCAGCGGCATGATCACGCCCGGCTCCGTCTTCTCCAACTTCACTGCGACTACTGCAAGGCAAGACAGGCCTCGTGGCCGGCTGTTTAAAGCACAGGGCCTGATGCGACCCATTTCCTCAGATATCTTGCATCCGAAGCCGTCCTTAGAGGATGATGAAGAAGCCAGAATATATGTCGACGTGTCGTCCTTGCCCAAGATCGGATGCTTCTCCGGAGACTGGGTTCGGATTGAGGCAGCCGATGAGCCCCCGCTGAATGGATTTGGCGCCTTTGGACTAGGGAGTCTCGGCCAACAAGACCCAGAGCCTTCCAAGTGGCGACCTGTCCGAGTCTATGGTCTTCCGGAGGGCTACTCGCAGCGACCGATGACCAGGATACCCAGCGCTAAGCATGGCGAAAGAAAGCTTTCGTTCTTCGAATCGCAGGTCCAGCGCCCTGCCAGTCCTGCTGCTTATGCCTCGCCCATTCTTCTTGCCAATCTTGATGATGCTACATATCTACGCCTTTCACCCCTCAAGAAAGCCTCGTATCAGGGAAAGGGTACGATCCCTCGGTTTACAAGTGCTGTTCGTCCTCCCTACGCTCGAGACATTACCATCCATCACATTCGAACCCCGATATCAGCTGAGAGAGCATTTCAAACTGCCGTGTTGGGTGGACTCAAGCGCTACTTTGCGCAAAAGATTCGGCTTGTCCGAAGCGGTGATTTAATCGCTGTGCCGGTGGATGCACAGCTTGGACGTACTCTCCAGGAGATGCCTGGCGCTGGAGGCTCTGAAGTGGACGATGTGATGGCGTTGACTGCCGGGGGGCAGGAAGCTGGGAAGCAAACATCTCGATTCGACAGTGTTGCATGGTTCAAAATTGGACATATCCAAATGCAGAAATCGGACGACGATGAGGATGGGACTGCCGAGGCTTTCTGGGGATCTGTGGCTTGCATCGACAGTTCATCTGTTGGGATGCATGGCTCTGGCTTTGAGACGAGCCGTATTCCTGGGATCAAGCAGAGCACGTGGCAGTACTATCTCGGTCTGAAGAAAACACCCAGAAGAGCTTCGGAGTCCACGCCGCCCCCAATCCAGGACCATGAAGCCCCGTACGTGTCTCCTTTGAGACGTCAGCTAAGGGAATTGATCGCTGCTGCCACTAGTCAACGAGCAATTCATCTTAAGATGCCCCCAGTCGCCATCTTATTAACATCTACGCACCGGAATATCGGAAAGTTGACGCTTGCATCAAATGCTTGCGCTGATATGGGTCTTCACACATACATCATCGACGCATATGATATTTTGAGCGAGGGAAGCGGCAGTGGAAGCGACGTGAAGACCGAGGGCTTCCTCAGAACGAGAGCTGACCGTGCGATGAGTTGTGGTCCTGACTGCTGTTCGCTGCTTATTCAACACATTGAAGCGCTAACGGCTGACCGAATTGAGGCAACTCTAAAAGAAATCTTAGAGGATACGAGAGTGATCATTGCCACCACAAACGAGGTTGACAAAGTTCCTGATGGTGTTCGAGGGCTTTTCACCCATGAACTGGAAATGGGCGCCCCTGATGAGGCTGAACGTGAAGCCATTCTCAAGACTATCATCAACGATCGCGGTGTGAGTCTGGAGCCTTCAATCGACCTGAATTCCATTGCTCTGAAAACCGCAGCCTTGGTCGCTGGTGATTTGGTGGACGTTGTTGAGCGGGCCTCGATAGCCCAACAATCCCGTCTTGAAAAACTCTCAGCCAAGAACACCAAAAACGGGTTGACCGTGACTGTCCGAGATGTTCAGGTTGCCGGCGGCCCGCTGGCTCGTTGCCTTACGAAGGCGGACTTTGAGATTGCGGTTGAAGCCGCTCGCAAGAACTTCTCCGACTCGATTGGCGCCCCCAAGATTCCAAACGTTACCTGGGATGATGTCGGTGGCTTGAATAACGTCAAGGAGGCCGTTACGGAGACCATTCAGCTGCCACTCGAACGCCCCGAACTATTCGCTAAGGGCATGAAGAAGCGATCTGGTATTCTCTTTTACGGACCTCCTGGAACTGGAAAGACCCTGTTGGCCAAGGCCATTGCAACTGAGTACAGTCTCAACTTCTTCAGCGTCAAGGGCCCTGAACTGCTCAACATGTACATCGGAGAGTCGGAAGCCAACGTCCGGCGAGTGTTCCAGCGGGCTCGCGATGCCCGGCCTTGCGTCGTCTTTTTCGACGAGCTGGATTCGGTGGCGCCGAAGCGAGGCAACCAGGGAGACAGTGGCGGTGTTATGGATCGAATTGTCTCCCAACTCCTCGCCGAGCTGGATGGTATGTCTGGTGGCGATGACGGAGGCGGCGGCGTCTTCGTGATTGGCGCAACAAACAGACCCGATCTCCTAGATCAAGCCCTTCTACGCCCTGGCCGCTTCGACAAGATGCTTTATCTCGGTGTTTCGGATACTAACGAGAAACAGCTCACTATTCTTGAGGCCTTGTCCCGAAAGTAAGTGCTTCCTAACTGTCCAAGTCCCGTGTCTTGTGACTAACGTGTCCCGCAGATTCACCCTCCACCCGTCTGTTTCTTTGGCGTTCGTGGCGGAGCAACTCCCCTTTACCTACACGGGTGCAGACTTCTACGCGCTGTGCAGTGATGCGATGCTGAAAGCCGTCACCCGTCAGGCCACAAGCGTCGATGCCAAGATCCGTGCCATCAACGCTGACCCGGCCACGACGCTCCCCATCTCTACGGCCTACTACTTTGATCACTACGCCACCCCAGAGGACATCGCCGTTATGGTTACCGAGGCTGACTTTCTCGCCGCCAACGACGAGCTGGTGCCTAGTGTCAGCGCTGGCGAGCTCGCTCATTATGAGCGCGTGCGTGCGAGTTTTGAGGGTGGCCGCGGCAAGGACACGGACAATAATATGAACACTGGCAAGCACCATAGCCAGCGGGTCGTGTCTGGGGCTTCAACGGTGGTGTCGAAGGGAAAGGGAAAGGCCGCCGCGTCTGGGTCGAGCAAGGGCAAGGGCAAGGCGATTGCTCTGACGAGTGATGATGAGTTCGATGACAACGACGTGGTGGTTGACGGGGAGGTCAATGGACGGTCCAGGGGCAAGGGCAAGGCGGTCATGGGGTTCCAGGATGGGACGGCCAGCGACGATGATGAGTTGTATTAAAGAGACTCGGTATCATGCATCTCAGTGAGTGAGGTTTGATAGGAGGAACAGAGAAGAAGAGAGAATCTAGACAGCAATGTTTGTTGATATAACCCCGGGAAAGGGGGAAAGGCTCAATTTATTGGGGCTATGTACACCGCCGTATCATCATCTTCTACGTCCTACAATGAATGATTGAAACACCCACTTTCACTCTTGCCCTTTGGCATCTACTTGTTTGAATCGATCTCTTACTCGGCCTTAGCCTTGTCGTCTGCCGCTGTAGTTGGTGCGGGTTTCTTGGTTTCTTTATCGTCGTCGTCGTCATCGCTGTCATCATCGCTATCCTCGTCCTCGTCTTCGTCCTTAGCAGTGACCTTCGCCTCTTCCTTACCCTTAGTCTTAGTGTCTGCCGCCGCAACTGCTGGTACCGGCTTCTTAGTCTCCCCCTCTTCTTCTTCCTCCTCATCACTATCCTCCTCGCTGTCCTCATCGCTATGTGTGGCCGTGCCTGGTGCTGGCACGGACTTCTCAGTCTCCTCATCCTCGTCACTGTCGTCGTCCTCATCCTCATCCTCCTCATCATCCTTCTTCTCTAGCTCCGGTTTCTCCTCTATGGTGGACTTCTTCTCAGTCTCCTTGACCTCCTCCTCACTTGCCGAGGTGGGTGGTTGGGTGACTTCGGTCTTGCTCGTGCTTGATGCACTCTTCGTAGACTTTTTGGTAGATGTCTTGATAGATGCCTTCGTTGGTGTCTTGGTAGACGTCTTCGTTGGCTTCTTTGCAGATGACTTGGTTGGGTCTTTACTTGTAGACGACTTGACAGGCGTCTTTATCGACGCTTTTGTAGACGGCTTTGAAGACGGCTTTGTAGCCGGCTTAGTAGACGACTTGGTCGACGTCTTGACAGGCTTCTTTGTAGAGGCCTTGGTCGACTCCTTGATTGGCTCCTTGGACGGTTCCTTGGACGGCTTGATTGGCTCCTTAGACGGCTTTACCGCCGTAACCACCTTTTCTTTTTCCTTTCCCTTATCGTTCTCCTTTTCCTTTTTCTTTTCTGTTTCCTTCTCTGCTTCTTTCTCCTTGTCGCCATCCTTGCCGTGAGCCTTCTCTCGCAAACTCTTCAGGCGAAGCTCCTTAGCCTTCTCCGCTGCTTCATCTGCGACGGAACGAACAGGCAATGTCTTTTGTTCGGGCTCTTTCTTGGATTCGGAGGCCTTTGGCTCCTCGGCTTTGGACTCGTCGGCGGGGATCAGAGTGGGCTTCCCTGTAGGTAGGGGAGGGGCAGTTGGTGCAGGTTTCGGGGCGGCAGCAGAAGCGGCGGTAGCAGCAGCAGAAGCGGCGGCGGCGACACCAGCGGCGGCGGCATTAACGGCTGCAGGTACAGGCTTTACGGGAAGGGCGGGCTTGAACTTCATGGGCTCGGGGAGCTTGTCTTTGATGGAGGGAATGGTGAAGTCGTCGTGATAGATCTTGACGTGCATCTTGAGTTCGCCATATTCGTTCCAGTCCTCAATCTCGACGAGGTCCTAGACAAGATGCACAGTTAGCAGCAAGCTCCGCAACGGCTCAGGAGAGCTCTTTAAAGCTTCTTAAGAAGCTGACTCACGCCTACGATGAACCCCTCCTGCACCAGGCCGGGGAGCTTCCTCACACGGCCGCTCTCGTCTTTGCCAGCCCTCCGGCCCCAGAGTCTACGGGCGTTCTCATCGGTAGCGATGTCGACAGCCTTGAAGGGCACGCGGTTGGCACGCAGGATGGTCTCGAGACGCGAGGTGGCGGTGACAATGTGGGAGGAGCCAGCAGTGAGGGAAGTGAAGATCCAGAGCGCGGCGTCTTCCGTGTAGGTCGCCATGGCTGCTGCAGTGGGATGGTGGTGATGCTGAGGTAAACGTTGGGTGATCGGGACGAGGGATGAATTAGACTAGAATAGCAGCGTACATCGCCCGGGGACGAAGATAAAGCGAGGTGCAAATGGACGATATGGTGCTGGAGCTGTAACGAGAAGAAGTGATTGAGTTGGTGACTGGCGTTTGGAGTTGTGACAGGTTGTCTCCTAGATAGAGTCTCCTGAGACGAGGCTGGCTGGTGCCCAAGCTAGTAGGTCACCAGAGGTGCTAGGGAGGCATGACGCGGGGGTGGGGCAGAGATAAACTGCGCTAATACGTCTTGGCAGGTTATTTGCTAGCGACGCAGGCAGCAGACACAGACCTAGCACAAACAAACACAAATAAAATGTGCGAAAAATGGTATATGTAAACGGAGAAGAAGGAAGAACGTTCAGGTCAAACTCAGTTAGACAACACTTCATTGCACTTACTTTTTTTTAAATGTCTATCCATGTCGACATCAAGTCTTGCTTACGCGTGTCCGTCCATAAATAAATACACAAATATTGCTAAGCGCACCAACGACTTCAACTTCGTGGATCAAATACATCCATCAATAAAGAGGCTGAATTAATCGACCACAACCAGAATCCAGTCTAATAAAGTCTTTTAAATAGAAACCCTAGTCTAATCCTATCTCTAACACTATTCAAACCCTTAACTAACCCTAACCACCATCTCTAAGTACTATTATTACTTGAGGATAGGCTAGCCCAGCGGGTGAGCAGGAGGGATACCTTAATCCCCATAGAAAAGTAGCGCATAGCCATGTACTTGTTGGTGCGCCTAGCAATACTCATGAACGAGACTGATTCGATTATCCTCAAAAACCTTGTGTCGAGGCAGTAAACTACCAAATATCGCAGGCATAGCATTGCAGCTACCACCTGCTCGCATAATTGGACTACAAATACATCCCTTCGGCGTGTATCTTTAAGTGTTACCTTATTTAGCTGCATCTACACTATCGTTCCGTTCACACAGTCCACGTGCCGAACAGCGACTCCAGCAAGTCGGAGCAGAAGCGGACGCTGCCGCACCTGCATTGCATCGTACCTGCCCCGCTGCCACGCACGCAAGAACCTCCATCCACTCCTTCCTTTCTCCCTCCTCTGAAGGCGGCGTTCTTGATGCAGTTCACAAGGCAAGGACGAAGTACGTATGGCGCCACATTTCTCCCGCTTACCTGACCTGAGTAGGCGCTTTCCTCCTTTGTCCTGACGTTTCCTTTTCCTTCCTCTCCCCCCCTCTCGTCTCCTTTCCTTCTCTGCTCTAGAACCGAGTTTTTAGTTCTTCAATCTCTACTCCGTCCCACGATCCCCTTTCACGACCGACATCAATTTCCGACATACATGAAGCAGAATCCAATAGTACCAGCACTAACACTGAGGCAACGCTCCACTCGACCTGCCGAATCCGTCGTCTGCCGCGCTGAGCAGCACTGACGACAAACTAGCTCCCTGAAACTTGCCTTAATTGCTTGCCTCGCAAAGATCTAATTTCGTGTCGCCTGGAACAGGATACCCAAGCGGCGGCTACTCCAAGATTGGCCGAGGATCCAACTTCCAAAGAAGCCGCTTGGAAAGGCTCCCGGTCTCCCGAGCTTCCATTATCGTCGCCGCCGCTGCGATGCTCCACTCTCTCATCTCCTGTGTCTAAGATTTCTGGTGGACGTCGCACACCAATGCTAATGGTTCCAATATTAGAACAATTTTGCCCGCTTGTTATTTGCTGCTCATTTCGCCTCGGTATCGCAGAGTCACTTCGCAATGCACCTCCCATTTTGCGTTGCGGTGTCACGAGCCGTGGCGTTTTTGAGGAGATTTCCGCTAGGCATTTCCCGTGCCATTTCCCGTTTGCCGTTGCTGAAAACCCTTGCTAGCTAGCACCTTCACCTCGCACCAGGGGCAAAGGAACTCCTTTTCTCGGTGTGAGACTAATTAAGCTACGCAAAAGAGGTCGTCCTGCGGGATAGATGGCGCTGCTGGATGGCCCCGTCGTCAGTCGTTAGGTACCGCAAGCGCAGTTCGGTTTCGACAGCCACACGACAACTCACCTCATGGCGCTCTTACCTCGCCCAGCTCCGACTCTCCTCTCGATTCTGCGTGGTGGATTAATTGCGCGATCAAACTAATCCCATGGCCTCGCGTTTCAGAGCCATGGTTGGCGTGGTGCATCGTGGGACGCTCGGGTAACATACCCCCTGGCAGGCCATGGGGACCACGGAGATTGTTGTGTATCACTCGACCCAGAGGACCCAGAGCATCAAGAGGACCCAAAGGATCATCCAAAGGACCAAGCGCGCCTGGAGTACCCAGAGGCATAGGCGACTAAGAGTGCGACCATGCTCACCAGCCTGTCATGTAGTCGGTTTGGCATCTTTCTCTGCCATTCATTTTACTTATTTGTACTCTTCTCAAAAGAACTGGTCCTGTAGGATCGTATTGGCGGTCTCTCGATGGTCTGCTGAAGGAAGCGGACTCTGTACTTGCGACTGGCTTGCTGGCTCACCGTGGTGATATGGGTGGATCCCGCCATCCAATCCGCAAACCGCGCAAGAAGGAGGAGAAGTGCGAAAAATCAGCGCTCTGCAGTCTAGCACAGGTCCCCCGGCGAAACGTGGCGGTAGTCAGTCGGGGCAGCTCATGATTGGCAGGGAATGGCACCAAGTTGAGCTATCTGTCTGGAGCAGAAAGCAGCGCGTTCTTACAGGGAGCGGCCCAGGGATCAGAGCAACCTTGGGCAACCTAAGCTGGACTACTGGACCAGGGATGTGAAGTTGGATTCAGGCACACACCAGTTAGAGGTGCAGTCGGCAAGGTCTTGGACGATCTAGGCAGGGTTGCGCCCACGATGGACCCAATCATAACTCCCACAGTGGATGCAAGGTACCAGGCACTTTGCTAGATGCCGGGGCTAACTCCCTCCAGGCTATTGCCCAACGATCCTAGCAAATGGCAAAAGGCACACTGGTGGGTGATGGTGAGGTGACAACGCACCAGGGATCTAGTCAGCGAGCCCTTCTTTGGCTGACCGACAGAGATTTCCCGCAGGTCCTCGAAAACTACAAGTCCCTCTCGAATCCGCGACTTTACTCCCACTCGCTTCTCTCTCTCAAGCTCACATCCTTCGACGACTTTTCACCCGTTTGCATTCCTTGACAACCTGTGCTTTTAGCACCTCACTCTCTTTATCAACCACATTTGACAACTTGTCTTCGGACTCACTCTTTCGAGCCAACACCCTCACTCAGTTCACCAGCAACTACCGTCTTTCGACCAACATCAAAATGCGTTTCTCCATCTTCTCCGTTGTCGCTGCCAGCTCGCTGGTCGCTGCCACCTACGACCTTCCGGTCGAGGACACCACCACTCTCACCTCCACCACCACCCGAGTCCTCACTCTGACTGCTTGCCCCGACTCTGTTGTCGACTGCCCCTACCGCACCACCACCTCCACTGAGGAGGTTGTTATCACCACTACCACCTCGCAGTGGATCCCTACCACCACCCCCGAGACCACCTCGCAGTGGATCCCTACCACCACCCCCGAGACCACCCCGACCATCATCTACACTCCCGTTGCTCCCGTCGTCAACACTACCAGTGTTTACACCCCCATCCCCAAGACTACCTGGTACCCTGCCGGCAACACCACCACTGCCAACGGTCCCACTGCTCCTGTCACCCACATCACCAAGGCCACCCACAGCAGCGCCGTGGTTGTTCCTACCACCCTCATCTCTGAGAACGCCCCTGCTGGCACCACCGTTGTCGAGGTCGCCTCCAGCGCTGCCCCCTCTTCCGTTCCCAGCGAGGTCCCTGCCAGCGGTGCCAGCGGCCTCTTCGCCAAGTCCGGCGTCGTTGGCGCTGTCTTCGTCGCTGCCTTGGCTGCCCTCTACTAGACGTCTACCCATTTGGGCCGACGACCTAGCTTTCACCTTTATTGAATTCCACTTGTGAATACTTTCTCTGGGGACGGATGTTTGGGGACCATTATGATAAACGGATAATTGGGGAGAATATAAGATTTTCGTACCATCGGGCTACTATGTAGCACTTGGTGAGTTTCTGGTGGTTGCAACTGGCGCATTATACCAGCGTGGAGTTTTCTGGTGCGACATGTGCTGCGTCGTCGCCCTTGTTCAGGAAGATACCTACAGTAGTTAATGTTAGAGTTTTAACAATTGCACTGCTAAAGTGTCATCCCACGTCTGTTCCAACCTGTGTATCCTGTGATGTGTGACTTGCTCTTCGGTTTAGCTGTGCCTGAAACCCTTCAAACGTTCAAGTGGCTTGACTCTACTTACTGCGCAAAGGCCGCGTGGCTACGATAGAAGTCGCCGTCATGCAAGTCTCACCTCTAAACTCTCTCTAAACTCTCTGAGAGCTCACGGACCGCGGCCATTGATTGATCCCCTGTTCCTTCCCTGCCGCCACAACTGGATGCGCCACCTGTGACGCGATAGGACCGATTAGTTCTCGGCGTCAGGTCACGTGTATGCGCGTGAACAACGAACGCGCGTATCCGATTCTCGTCACGTTTAAGTGACAGAGAAAGGTGCTACCCAACTCCAACTCCGCTCGTTCAGCTACCAACAAGCAACGACGAAGGCCAGGTCAGCTGTTCGTCCTGTGCGGCGCATGTCATGGATCACGAGGGGGCGATTTTGTCTCCCACCAACTCTGGAGTCTTTTTGTTCGATCTCTCACCTGCGATCACACGCAGAAAGCCCCGTCGTACGAGATGCGCGCCCCCTCCAACCGTGGAGGGTGTTCGGTGTGTCTTATTTTTGCCGCCCTCTCTCGCGGTTGTAGCTGTTGGTTAAGCGGGTTTCACATGTGCCAGCGCCCACCCGGCCAATGGAAGCCGCCACAACTGTACGATGATGGAAGAGGCAATACCAAGACGAACCAAGAGGTTGTAAGTTAACGGCCGGAGAGGAAAGGGAAAACGCTTGGACACACCCTCTTTCGCGGGTTTTGTTTCGTTGCCCCCCTTACCGGCGCACGAGGCAAAGTGACGTCGGATCTTTTGGCTTGATTGCATGGGCGCCGTTAGTCACTCTCCCGCGCGTATTGGTCTATCGTCTAATAGAACCTGCTGATTGACATGACAGGGTCACTTGGGGAATCTGGGAGGGATGGATGCGTGCGTGGCTGCATGCTATCACTACTGTGACCTGTCGTAGCACTGGATGTAAGTAAATCCAAAAGAAGGGTTCCTGTCTATCGGGACCCTTGGTAGTAGTAGTCTTTATTGGTCTCACTTCTACTTCTTTTTCGGGGGCGCGGCGCGATTCAGGACGTCAGAGGCTCACCGCGCAATACTGTGACTCGATACAGGGTGGGAGGCTTCACTTCGAGTTCCATTTTATGCTTGCTTTTTTTCTTCCCGCGGGCTGAAGGATGTGTGTGATTGTGTGGGAGTGCAAGTGGATCGTGTTTGCAGGACATGCTGAACGCCAGTCATTCGACCCCTTCTGAAGTTTTATAACGGCTTTTTCCTTTTTTCTTCTTCTTTTGCTGCTGTTGGGATACCATGGCGTTCTCAGTTGTCCATTCCAGCCCGCTCTAACCCGTGTGTCTGTCTGTTCTTTTCCAACTACCCAAATTCACTGTTTCGTTTCGTTTCATTCTGCCCTCCCCGCCGGGACCCTTTCATACTAGGAAGCGACCCGAATGCCGAGTTGTCGGGATTGATTATTAGTGGTGAAGAAAACCTTGTCTCGTGTTCTGTTGGAGGCGCAATGAGTAAGCTGTTGTCTCAAGCGCCGACCCTCAAGCGCCGACCCTCAAGCCTCTGTCTGACACCACACCCCTGCCTACATGATGCATCCACCTGGTTGGCTTTTGACCTATTATATAGTCGTTATCTCCCTCCGACGCAGTAATAGTCTCCATCGTCCCGGTTCCCGCTTCTAATAAAGCTAGCCGTCCTTGCCTCCGGCGCGCCGTAATTAGCTTCCCGTGTTTCTGCTTGTGATTCATCAACACCCATTTTCGCAGGTGGACCGGAGACAGAAATCCGGGGCCTGACCACACTGCGAACCGCGAGGACACACTCCACTGAAAGACTTGACGGTCTCTTCCCGTATCTGCTGTATGAATGCCCCGCTGTCTTTAGAAAATGGCTTTCTGGCTCAGGGACACTGCCCTATAGCGCACATCTTGCAGAGACTGTCGTTGGGCTGTGCCGGGTTGAAGCAGTTGTGCACCGCGTTATGTTGGCAGAGACCGTTGGCATAGTTGACGAGGTTTAGGGTCTTCCGGGTGGCTTTTGACTTGCCGGACGCGTGGAGGACGTTGGACACCGCCGAGCAGTGGGAGCATGCCATTTTGGGATTCTGGTTGTTTGTGGCTTTTTTTTTTTTTTAGGGAGACCCTGGTTGGATTGGAAATCCCAATGTAGGAAGAACTTTGACTTGCCAGCCACAGGGCGTATGTGGTGAAGTGATATGAGGTTTGTTGATGAAGGATGAGGATCCGCCGAGGAAATTCAAAGGGAAATCAACGGAAGCAGTCACCTAACGAGAAGCCGGGATAAAAATAGAGGAAAGAAGATGCTAGAGAGGCAAAGAGCATGAGAAGAGGAGTATACTGGAAAGTGCTGCAAAGGAGGATGGGAAGAAAGCAGGGGAGTTCTCGTTTTCACATCAGAGCGGCCAAGCTGTCAGTTGTGATGGGTCGGCCGGGGCTGACTGCGGTTATGTAGGGCTGAGAGTCTGAACAAACACGACAAGAGTCTCGCAAGTCTCGCATCAGCTGCACCGCACCGTGTCCGTACCGCACCGCGCCGCACACCCAAGACGTGAGCTCGTTAGCGGGACTTTGGGCTTTTATGGGCCGCAGGACCCTACCAGTGGCCTTCGTTGGGAATGTAAGGTTTGTCGTGGAGGAGGCCCGGGAGACCTGTAAGTCAGCCCCGGAGCTTGCTTGCCGCTTCATCGGAGGAGCTGCCTCTCGTCCGTTGGCCCGATTCTGTGCTTGCTTGCGAGTCCATCGGTTCCCCATTGTGGCTCGAGATACCAGAACTGCAGAGCTGCAGCGCTGTCCAGCTGCGGTGGTGATGCAGAGGTGGTGCAGAGCTGGGTGTCCGGCTCGACGAGGAACCGTTCAGCAGTCAGCCAGAGGGCAGACAAGCTGACGTTCTTGGTGCTGCCAGGGCAAGGTGTGCGGTTGGCTAGAGAGCAGTTAGCATCCCGGGGACTTGGACCATAGTCCGGGCCATGTCTCACACACACACCCTCTTGTTTCTAGAAACGGCTGACCACCCGATCCCAAGAGTCGGGAAACGGACGTAGACGGCAGTTGACGAAGAGGTGGGTGGCGCAGAACGCCTGGTTCTCAACGCCTCATCGTAATCACTACCATCAACCTCTCACACGCATCCCTCACATTCTCGGTCCCATGGTTTGGCAAAACAAATGCGGGATGATGCCATGGTACGGGATGGGGGGGCATGTTGCTCTTACTGGTGTAGTACTCATCTTTTGGTGCTTCCACACTACAGTTCTCTCACAAAACCCACACTTGGGATCCAGCAGGAGGAGAGGGCGCCGCAATAACCATGCCAGGTGGCGTGGGGCAAATTTGTAGTCGAGTCGTGAGCGTCTGAGTCGTATGTAGGTAGGTAGGTAGTAGGTACGCCCGATACCCAACCAGCCTTGTCGGTCTAGTTAAGCCCGAGTCCCCAGTCTTCAGTCCCCTGATACTCAGCTGCTAGTCTTCGGCAGTCTCAGCATCGATTCCCCTTCTAAACAAGTAGAAAGGTGGCCGATCGGGGCTAACATCAAAATCAAGAGGAGGTGGGCGTGTGTGTTTCGTGAGGGGTTCAGGATCGCGATCGGCATGGCAGCCATTGCGGCACAGGTACAGGGTTCCAGATGCCCACATCCAGCTGTCAACCGTCCACAAGGCCCAGGGGTCCAGTGCTATTACCACACCGCGGGAACAGCGGAATCTTTGTTCTCACATTCGCCCTCATGGTCATGGTTAGGCCCCTCCCCATAGCCAAACAAGACCAAGACAGACAACGCAGCAAGAAACCGTCACTTCCCCGCAACTCGACCGGGACTGGTCAAGGGTTTCCTCTCTGATCCCACCTGGTTTTCCCACAGTTCCTAGTCGGTAGGACCTCAATTGCGTCAAACTGCTGGCAAACCGTAACCCAACAAGGAAACCAGAAACTGATATCTGACTGCTGCGGCGCCTCCCAGTAATTCGATTGGATGACCTGTATGACTTTGTGTGGTTGTGTGGGGGAGAGGCGACCTTTGATCTCTGTGCGTTCGCCATTTCGGCGACACTGGAAGTGGTTCCCGTTCTTGTTGCCTTCGGCCCATTCCCTCGCGTGCTTTGGTTGACGTACTATGTACTACGCACTGCAACAATGCAGATGGGTAGGTCATTTTATCAGCGGCCCGCTCGCTAGTTGGCCTGGGTGCATCGGCGCCTGTCTCCTGACGTGGGACGGCGACCAATATCATGGTAGCCTCCCTCAAGTCCTAGCTTCCTAGGCTCCTTCTCACCTCATCACCAGGGATCACCATGGCTTGTCGTCTCCAGTCTGCCTCCAGTCTCCAACCTCCGCTGCTCTCGGACACCGGCAGGGAATATCCTCCTTCCCCTCTTCTGGGAGCGGTGTTATCTCCAAATCTCATGGCCTAAGTCCAGATGCAGCGATCCACTACAATGAGATCGATCACTCTGGCAGGTCAGCAAGCAGGCAAGCAAGCAAGCTCTACCTCACCCAGAAACCCTCCCCTCTTGCTCGTTTTTGTCAGGGTATCAGGGGCGTCACGGCGACCGTAACCCATTTGGAAAGTTGGTGGAGTCTGTGTGACAGCCGACTAACATCGCTGCCGGCGGCAACAGGCGGCTTGGTCCAAGGACCATCCGTCAGGTTGCGCGGTTGGCCGAGTTGCACCTTTCGGGGACACTTTCGAGGCTGCTTCCGCCGCGTAGGTGAGGAGAAACGAAGTCTGCAATAGAGACGCCTTGCTATCAAGCTACCATGTTAAGGTACCTGTAGGCTGTAGCTAAGACAGCATTGTGATGCAGAACCCTCTCGATTGAGCATGCCGTCGCCGCTTTCAGGGTCTTGCCGGGTCGTACGACATCATCCTCAGAGCCCCATTGATGGCCTCTAAACCAACAGTAGTCGGGTCAGTCATTTCTTCCCCCATCCAACCGCAATCGTTCCCTGTGCCGTGCCCTGTGCCGAGCCCTGTGCCGTGCCCTGTGCCGAGCCCCAGCCAACAATTCATCTCAGTCCGAGCTAGACCCATCGTGGTGATTCTTGCCTGCTCTAGCGCCCCCCACCCCATCTTCGGCTGCAACTCTGCCAGATCAATGCCAATTCGCCTGTGTCCCAGCAGAAGCGCAACGAGGCGACCTCCGTCTGACAAGTCAATGCCTGCCTCCTGTGTAACCTGCTCAGTTTCTTCGGGGGCGTCACTAAAAGCCTTGTGTTGGTCACCGAGGTTTTCGCCTTTGGATTTACAGGAACGACGGGATCAACTTATTACTTGCCCCAGAGTCCAGACTGAATCGGGGTCTGTAGAATACCGGCTGCATGTCTTGGGCCATTCTGCTGCCACCCGGTTTGAAATTGAATGTTCTGGATCATGCATGAAACCCCCTGTCGAGACACAAGCAGGCTGCGGTGGCGACGACGTTGGCCGCAGCATCGACATTGGATACCCACATCAAAGATACCATTTTAGGGACTCATGTACATGCTCCGGGGCGTTTCTTTGCTGCTGGCGGCGGGTTTGGGGGATCGTCATCCTGCAGACCAGTGGATGCGTACTGGTTTGGCAGCGAATCACGCATCGCTGGATACCTGCACCCGTTTCGTTTCTGTTCGAGGAAGCTGAAGCAAGACAGAAAATCAAACCGTGTAGTGCGCACCACGGGATTCGGTGGTGGACATCCCCATCCGCGTCATCGTGGGTGTCATCGTTCAAGTGCTGACCGTGTGATCACTCTTTTGGGTCGAATGAAATCTAATATAATCAGTTCCAGTCAGATTTCATCATCTAGTGAGCCGGAATGATCACCTTGAAAGATTCGATGCGAAGATGGTTACATTGATTCAGGGCCATGACTCCATGAGACTCTAGAAGCGGGGGGCCTCTTCACTCGCCGAGTCCGATCAAGCTTCGATGCTCAGCCAAGTATCTCAGCAAGTCAGCAGTATCTCAGATCAGGCCATTCTGCACGAATCGCCCTGCATGTTAGTTTGTCGGGGATGGCTTTGAGGGTTCTGGTGGTTCCAACCGCTGATTAATGACTCTCGATCTGACTACTGCATTCGGCACCCCGTGCCTACAGGCGTCATGGTGTAGCTAGTCTTCTGAGGTTGCTGACTGCGATGGCGGAAACATCGGAGGTCCCGCAGGTGCGGAAGCTTTCGTCCGTTGGCCGTGGCATGAAACCCAGTCCTCAGGGGCGAATGCCTGGGCTAGAATGAAGTGATCCTGGTCCGTCGATAGTGCCATACCAGAAGCAGAACTGCAGGCACGTGAAAGCACGGCGCAAAGAGAGCTACGAAAAGGAAAAAAAGACATTGAATCCAAGAAAACTGTATGTTGTATTGACTAAGGAAGTTGATTCGGCTGAGGTATCGATGGGACTTAGATTTGATTTCTCGAGTCTAGTTGGCCTACGCGGTGGTGTAGGTCGAAGTAGGCGCGGCGTTTAGAACTGGAGTTAGTTCGATGACTCAAAAGAACCGGGTTTGATTAACATACAGAAATTTGGGGTTACGAGACACCGGTCATTGACCTAGCAACGCTGTGCCTGAGTAGCCTGGCGACTGTAGCCGCAGCTAAAGTTGTTTTCCCTACATATTGTAGTGAGAGGATCATGCACACTCGTGATACCTGCGGACGAATACTAATGATCCCTTATAGCCCAAATGGTATTCTCTCCTTTGGGCTTGCTTTCTTTAGAGGAGGCGAATGAGGTAAATGCCTATTGTGCAAAGTATTGCTGCAGCTCCGTTCATGGCTAGGCAGATGATGATAATCCTGATCATCATGTCATGTCGCTCAAGCGTCCTGCGGAGGAGAGCTTTAGGGTCATGCCACGGGTACTCGTTTCTCTTATAAGGCGGAGGTTGCTACACAGCAAGTATTTAGTTTGGTTCGATAGTTCTTGGAGTTAATGAGACTTGAGGGAACCATACCACAGTGGAGCTGCTCTGTGCTTGCGCTTCCAAGTCACCCGCAGCACCGTCCTGGACAATGTCATCAGGCCATGTAAACCAAACCCCTAGAAACGACAAAGGTTACGTTTCCCCCAACGTAGTTTGGCTCAGTGTAGTTGGAAAAGCGGGTGTGACAAGGGTTTGGTCGACGAAGGGGTCGAGGGGTGGGCTGTTGTGAGTTAGCACCGGAGAAGGGCAAGGAGGAACGCGTACCTACTGTGTGATCAATGCTTGCATACTCGGGGATTGATTCGAGGCGTGGTAATGTTGGTGATGATGATGACGATGGAGGGGACTGGTATTCCTAAGACTTAGTGTCGACCGTGGGCGGTGTCTTCGCCATGGTTCCCGAAGCCGCACCAATGAGTGGGAGCATCTTGATTGTTGTACGCAAGAATGGAATTGAAAATGGACGATGAAAAAAGAATGATATCACGACAGATGGACAGACAGGATTGGTGTCCAGGGAGCCCGAAGACGAAGAGAAGAAGGAAAGAAAAGAGACCAAGCCCCTGTGGTGATGTTGATGTTTGAATGAGGCTCAATGAAGACTCGACGATCGACTCGGAGATGTTGCTAGGCACGCACGTGCCCCTTCCCCTCAAGTTTAGAGGGAAGGAACGAAGTCCTTTTATTAATAGGTGCTCGCAGCCAGAAGGAGAGATTCCTCAGACCGAACTTTACTTTTTGATTTACCACGAAGCCCCGCGGAAAGTGCGAAGGCTAACGCTTGTTGTTTCTTCTCACATCAGCCACAACGGTGATCCACTAGCTTGAACAACACACTAGTCTCGGGTTTCTCTTATAATCGGTCTTGGCCGCTGCAAGCAAAGAAACGAGGTCTATTAGGCTATTCTCATGGGGCGAGGGTGTGCGGAGTAAGCCTTCAGATTGAGTTTTGCATTGGCATATGAAGTTCCTTGTAGCTTGGGCTAGCATAGTCCCGTCCCACCTCCTCAGGCCGTCAATGTGGTCCACTTGGTAGGGACGGCGGAGAGCACGGCGAAATTAGGAGTTAGTTTATCAGGCTGTACGCCCCGTCTAGCATCGATATGGCCGTTCTGGCAGGCCGCTTACTTATACTATGCACCTCAAACCCCCCGAGTCCTGAATCCCTCAGTGGCCCCAACTGCCTGGTCGAGCAGAATGTGCTCTGAGATCACCGGCCCCGCTGGTGTGTACTGGACTCGAAACAGTGATAGTTTTCTGGGATCTGCCGCCTTAGCTCCCGCATCGTTCTCAGTCGGCCCGAAGAACCATGTGCCTGTTCCTTCCCCCGATGGACTGGTACGTCCTTGGTCCTTGATCCTTTAGGGTTGCGAGCTGCCGGCAAAGTTGATACTCTGGCTCTGGTTACCTGCACTCTCTTGGTCCGTTGCCACGTTCTTATCCAATTTTGCTTGCTCTGTGTCGAGTTTTGCCTGGTCTCCATCTCCTTGTGCGATCTCGATCTGGAGAGCAAGAACCTGGAGTTCCAGCTTCAATACCTTGTTCTTGATTTTGCTATTTCCCGTGTCAGCTGCTGTGGTCAAGTATATGTGGCTCTGTGCCTGACTCTGTTTGAGGCTGCAGGGTGTTAAACTTACCCAGCCTGCAGAGCAATACCATCGTCCGAGTCTTTCCCAACCTGGTCAATGGCGTCATTGAAGCCTCCTGCATCTGCTTCCGCGCCCTCGGCCGTCTCTCGAGCTGCTTTTAGAATGGCGAGGTCGTTTTCACTGACGCCCGCCAGATTTGCTCGGAATTGCGCGACCTAAACGGATGTTAGCCTGGTGATCGAGACGCTAAAAGACATGAGGCTGCTACAAAGAACGTACCGGGAACTTCTGGGCAACCTCCTCGAGAGCATTTCCAGCCACGCCGTCGGAGATTTGGAATTGAGAGTAGTCCTGGACCTGGAGCAAATCCGCTCGTTTCGTAGGTGACGCGATCGCCGAGGTTGCTAGCGACAGGAAAAGAATTGCCTTGGACAGAAACATATTGTCGGAATAGGATCAGAAAAGATCGAGGAAAATGTTTTCAAAAGAGCGTTTTCTGGAAAAGCTTGGCCGGCAAGCAAGATTCAAAAACACACTAGGTGTTATGTCTACTTCAACGAAGCGAAGATGAAGGGGAAATGACCGGATAGGTGTGGAACCATGAGAGATGCTGAGAACGGTGATGGGGTTTGAAAGAGGGCATTCACAATGCCTTTATATGAACGGTACAGCGCGCCAATGGAGGCCCGGGACCCTGCACATGGGGGTTATAACACAGCTTGAATCCGAACCGGGCCTATTTTTTCGAGGTGTTGTGGAGATCAAACACTCCTGACACTGACAGAGTGTGCCAAATTTCCAACCCCCATCGAAGCGGCCTGATCAGGCGGCCCATGCCCGCTTCACGAAAACATCGTCTTCGGACCTCGAGTTTTATCCAAACGCGAAGGTAGGAGGTCATTTTCATAGACTGAGTCTTTGGGCCCCAGACGTTCTGTAATAAGTACTTCTTGACATTTTTAGGTAAGCGGCCGTTGGCTAGGCGCTTTGCCCCCTCGTGGCAAGTCTCAGAGCCACTGGAGTCTGGTGGAGCCTTCGAGTCGCGTGGCTCTCAGAGCGGGTAGATGCAGATTCATATTGAGATTAAGCCATGTGGATGGTATTTCCGTCCCAGAGAGTCGAAAATTGTCCTTCTCCGTGAAGGGTTATCGAGCAGGAGAAAGTTGGTTCAAAGACAGAGCCTGGTTGTGATCCTCGCAACTGGACACCAACACTGACCGGCCCCTACAACTACGGGGCGCTTACTCCGTAGCACCTGCATCTAAATTCTTTCGACTTGGATGCGAGTTTTGAACTGTTCGTCTCAAGGGTGCCGTGTTTTATGGCCGTTTAATGGGCGGATGACATCCTACAGTTGTTTCATCAATGGGTCATATGTCGGTCCTCGGCAACTGGCCCAACTTCGGCAAACACGGGGCTGGTGCTCGGCCAGTAACTATTAGAGCGACACTGGGACTGACCTGCGGCGCGCACGGTAAAGGACAGACATAAACGGGATGATGATGAATGATCCCGAAGGCTGGGACACGGGCGGGGCGATGGATCTATCAAACCCGATATTTCCTCGTCGTGGATGCGGGATGCAACGATGAGCGAGTCTCTTGTTTCCGTCGTATCCCATTGGCGTGTGCTCTCCCAAGAATTCAGGCGCCCTGACTTGGCACTGATGGAACGGAGAAAGGTTGTGGTAGCAGAAGGGGGTTTCTCAGTTCGAGACCGTTTCTTAGCTCCCAGGCCAACCTGATGGCGCAGGCGACCTGGACGTTTGAAGAGACCACGTATCCTCAGGTGCTGAGAGAGGTGCGGAGACAGGGGAAAGCGCGGCTAGCTAGCATCTCAACATGCCCAAGCAGGCAGCCGAATTGCTGTAAGACAAGAATAGGCGTCTCCACTGGTAGGTACAGAGTTATAGGGAGTGATCAGAAAGCTGCAGAATCTGAAGAGGCTGGGGTAGGAAACTGGTGGCCAGGGACAGACTTCCTCGTTGACCCATCTCGTTTTCGTATGCATTTCCGAGTTCCCGTCCCGTCCTGAGAATGAAGGAAGAAAAAGGAGAGAGAACGCAGGGTGACTCGGAGAGAGAACGCAGGGTGACTCGGAGAGAGAAAGGGGACCGGAGACATAGGACAGGCCGAGGTTGGATGGTCGAATTGGCCAGTGTGGTGGGTCGCTGGCTTACTTTGTGGTCGGGGTTGGGATTGCTTGCATGGGATCGGTCACCGGCATTGGTAGCTGATGGCTTGATTGCTGGAGATGGAGAGGTTGAGATACGAATACGTACTGTGCAATGGGGATCAGTTTGAAGGAATTGTGATGTTTTGACGTATGGTTTTCTCTAGTGCTGAGATTGATATCGATGAAGTTTTGGAAACAAACTAAAACACAACAAAGCACCAATATAGGCAAATACTTGTTCATACCACCCGACATGATTGAGGTGAGGTTGGGACAATCACAATGATAAATACCTCTAGTTCAGCCTCCTGACGCCGCCTTGGCCCCCTCTAGATTAAGGTGAGGTGCTGAAACGGCCTGAGAGCCTCCACTGCAACTGGGCCCCCGCCTCCCCGGTAACACCGGGGCTGGCACAGGCTGGGTGCTTTGCAACCTCTGAGCCCCGTCGTCAGCGCAGGTACCGTTACTGAGCCCCTATAATTGGCCCCTATCGGTGATCCATGCCTTCTAAGCTCCATTGTGTATCTCCCCCAGGCCACTACCGAAGCCCACAGCTGCGTAGCTAACCCAGAGCTCTGGCATCCGGGGAGTTCTCTCTCCCTCTGCTCTCATCTAAAACCAGCCACCACGTCCAATCAGATTCGCCCGGAACCTGAGGCGGACCCTGTTTTATTTCACCGCCCTTGCGTTGCGTTGCGCCCCTCGTTCCCGGCCGTCGCTGGGCCAAAGCTACCCCTGCTTTCTGCCACTGTCGGGTGCGTGCGTGTCCAGTGCGCCCATCTAAGGTACCTAAGTTACCTATCTTTCAGCCCCCCGCGACGAAAACTGTCCCCCGTCCCGTCCCTGAAAAAAAAAACCCACGACAGGCCTCGACTTCAACTTTCTTTCTCTCCTTCACCTCTCTAGCCATTGGTGTAACTGGGCCCTGATCTTCATCATGGCAAAGCCCGCAGGTGTCACCGACATCGACTTCGAGTTCATTGAGACTCCCAAGTTCATCCAGCCTGACTTCGAGAAGCTCGACAACTACGGTGTTCCCACCACCAAGGTATGTCGCCCTTGAAGACCTCCTATTCGCTTCGGCGAGGTTCTCCTATGTGGCCTCTTCTGTCCAACGTCCAATTGATCACTCATAATGGCCAATTGATACCTCGTCGCACTTCCCTATCTCCCTCGTCATCGCCATCGCTGCACATTTGCATTGCTGACATTGCCTTTCGTCGACAGTCTCCCGCCATCCACAATGCGCCCCTCCCGGCGGATGGCCCTGGTGCCGACACCTTCAACAACTATGCGCTGACCTCCGTGCTCGTCCTGGTTCCCTGGTACATGAGCTGGAAGCTCGGCGGTGGCCTCAAGACTACCATCTTCTTCGCCCTCATCGTCGACCTCCCTCTGCTCGGCGCCTTCTGGATTATTGTCTCTACCCTCAGCCCCCGCAAGAACGAGAAGGCTCACTTCCCCGGCCGTGGTGTTGAGCACTATCTTGAGTTCAAGAAGGAGTCCGACCGCCTCAAGTACCGTGGCAACAACAAGATCCCTATGGAGACCTTCCACGAGATGTACTTCGACGGCGAAGTAGACTTCAAGGGCGATTGTCTTGAGGCTATGGAGTACCGCCATGACTGGGCTAGCTTCCGTTTCACCATCAGCCTTATCAAGTTCTTCCTCTTTGGCATGATTCCCGAGGTCATCATGCACACCCGTTCCCAGGGTATGTCTAACCTCGGTGCCCCTCCTGAAAAGCCACTGACTAATAAACCATAGATGAGGAACAGGTCCGTGACCATTACGACCGCGGTGATGACTTCTACGGCTGGTTCCTCGGCCCTCGCATGATCTACACCTCTGGTATCGTCTCCGATATCACTAAGGAAGAGACCCTCGAGGAGCTCCAGGACAACAAACTTGCCGTCGTCTGTGAGAAAATTGACCTTCAGAAGGGCGAGAGCCTACTCGATATCGGTTGCGGCTGGGGTACCCTCGCCCGCTTCGCCAGTGAGAACTATGGTGCGCATGCTACTGGTATCACCCTGGGTCGCAATCAAACCGCTTGGGGCAACGCTGCCATGCGCAAGGTCGGCATTCCTGAGGAGCAGAGCAAGATTCTATGCATGGACTACCGTGATATCCCCGTCCCCGAGGGTGGATACAAGAAGATCACCAGCCTCGAGATGTCCGAGCACGTTGGTATTCGTCACTTCTCGTCTTTCCTCACTCAGGTCCATAACATGCTCGATGATGACGGTGTCTTCTTCCTCCAGTACGCTGGTCTGCGCAAGTCTTGGCAGTATGAGGACTTCATCTGGGGCCTGTTCATGAACAAATACATCTTCCCTGGTGCCGATGCCTCTACTCCTCTTGGCTGGGTCATCGACAAGCTTGAGGGCACTGGCTTCGAGGTTAAGCAAATTGACACGATTGGTGTTCACTATTCAGCCACCCTCTGGAGATGGTACCGCAACTGGATGGGCAACCGTGACAAGGTTGAGGCCAAGTATGGAAAGCGATGGTTCCGCGTCTGGGAATTCTTCTTGGCCTACTCTACCATTGCCTCCCGCCAGGGCAGTGCCACGTGCTTCCAGATCACTCTCGTCAAGAACATCAACTCGACCCACCGAATCCAGGGTGTCCCCACTCAGTTCGCTCTCTCCGAGGCTCTTGACAGCTGCCGAGCTGACCTTGAGGCGTGGGCCGCCAAGAACAACGTCAGCACCCCGGCCGAGTATCTGCAGTGAGCAGAAATAACCAGGCGAGACGAGAATTCGAAAACTCGAGGCTGCGTTAGCCGAGGCAATGACTTCCCTTTGGGACTGTTCAAAGGCAGCAATCGATGTGATCCGAGTGCTTAGCATTCGGAGGACATTACTATGCGGGCAACAATGGAGGAGAGATCTACATCTTATTTGAGTCTCAGATTGCGCCCCCTTGGCCAGTTGGATGGCCATGGATGGTCTTGACGTAATTGAGAGAGTACCGTCTTAAGCATGGTAGCCATAAAAAGGAAAATGACGGAGTTCATGTTGGTATGCGCTGTAGGGCGTGATGCTGCTCTGCCATGTTGTAACGATGAATTGAAAAGTTGTTGATGACGATTCCTGGTATAAGATGGGTCCATTGACATGGAAGTGTCGTGCTGTGCAATTGTAGCTTGGTAGCTGTGTTCATGATGTGCGTGCCCTGAGTTATGGTGGACGTTCCATGACACCCTTACCAAGTCCATCCCAATTGGGAAAATTGTTGCAGAGCTAATCTCAGCCACCTTCATCCACCAACACGAGACCTGGAGACCCAACACGGTTCAATTCAGCACTCAGACAACAGCGTTAAGGTGCCTTTTCATTCAGGCAGAAGGTGTACAGCCAGGCCAACCCTTTCTTTTACTCGACTAGTATTTTGTTCTTAGCAAATCTGTTTTCACCGTTTGTCTCTGGCTGGTTTGCCGTCAACGCCAAGGAAGCACGCATCACGTTTCGCGTCAGGATATCAATATCTCAGAATTGAAGTCGCAGTGTTCTTGGTCTAAAGACGAAAACATGCGGGTGCTCTTGAGGGCAACTTCCGGGCTCGGCCGCCAGTGCTGCCAGGCCGGGCGTCGTGCCTACGCCGTGTCTGCTTCAACACCAACGCCACCACCATCGTCCATCCTCGCCGCCATGGACGCCATCAAATCCCGCCCGCCCAAGGTCATCCCCGACTACCTCACCCCCATGCCCTCGCATCTACTCGCCACAACCCTCAGCGACCTGCTACACGCGCCGTCGGCTTCTTCGCCCACCATCGCCTCCCCACCGCGCCTCCTGCCGCCGGGCCACCATCTCGTCTACTTCCCGATCCAGCTGCCGCCGTCGGCGCTCGTGCCCGACGGCGCGGACCCGCACCACTCGCCGGGGTCGCCGTTTACTCGCCGCGTCTGGGCCGGCGGCGAGGTGACGTTTGCGGCTGACATGCCGCTTGATGGCCGCGCCGTTGTGTGTCGGGAGAAGGTCGAGGACGTCAGCATCAGGGGTCGGGACGGCGACGAGAAGGTGTTTGTGGATGTGTGGAGGCGCTATGGGCTTGGGCACGAGGACGTCGAGACGAGGCGTGGGTGGGAGATCGAGGAGCGCCGGACGCTCGTCTTCATGCGGGGGCAGGAGGCTTCATCATCGGCTGCTCCATCACGCCTCATCAAATGAACGTCATCTCACTCTCCTTACAAGATGCTCCTATACTAACCCTGACTCTTCTCTCTTCAGACCCTCACCCTGCCTCGCACTCCATCTCCCTGACTCCGTCGCCCACACACCTCTTCCACTTCTCCGCCCTCTCCTTCAACGCCCACGCCATTCACTTCGACCCGCTCTACGCCCGCAACGTCGACGGCCACCAAGCTCTCCTCGTCCACGGGCCCCTGACTCTCGCCCTCGTGCTGCGCGTGCTGTCCGATCACCTGGGCGAGGGTGTACGCGTGCGTCGCTTTACTTACCGCAATCACGCACCTCTCTATGTCGACGAGTGCATGACTATTTCTCTGCGTAAGGTATCTGGCACTGGTGAGACTCGAGCTCGTTGGGATGTCTGGGTCGAGGGCCCAGAGGGTGGGTTAGCCGTCAAAGGAACAGCCGAGGTGGTGCCCGTAGAGGACGTCATGGTGTAAGAAGTCGGAGTACCAATGTGTCGAGCACACTTGACCCGGTATTCATGATATGAACTATTGGACTGTACGATAGGGAAAGGTCGACAGCATGTCGAAGTTTTGCATCTAGATCTCACCCGGATAAATCTAACATTACACGAAGCGAGCAGGACATACCTTGTCTCTTCCTCCCAACACTTTTCAAGACGTCCGAGTATAACACAAAGCCCATGGCTTGAGTAGTTTTACATTCTACACATCCGTATATATCGTACATTTCGTACATGTTGGGTTTTACAACATCTAGACCGTTGACTAGTCTAGTCCGCAAACCCAAACACCTCACTGAGGGCCAGAGCGTTGGTACGTACGCCACTGAGCGTGACGAAGATGGCCACGAGGTCGAGACAGAGAAGCGCGACGGTCGCGAGCATGAAGCGTGGGTTGAAGACGCGGTACAGCATGAGGTGGCGACGCAGCCAGCCCGCCCAGCTCATGGTGGCTAGGGCCTCGACCGCGAAGTAGGCGATGAAGACGCCAAGGCTGCGCGCGACTGTCTCAAGCACACCCCTTTGCTTGGGCCCGGTCTTCCACATGGCAAGGAGAGGCACCGAAGTCGCCGCGAGGATCTGGCCGCCAAATGTGTTGAGGGCGACGACGATGGGCGTCCACGGGTAGCGGATGGTGAAAAGTGGAATAAAGGCACTGTCCCATTGTATGCTCGCCAGCGTTGCCTGGTGGCCTGTCTTGAAGTAGTAAAAGCTGCCTAGGATAGCAAGCATGACGGGGCCAATGGGGTCCGTCTTGAGGTCGTTGAGGTCCAGGATCTCTGCTAGTGAAAGGATCTGCCACATCATGATGGCAAGCGATCCGGCGCCCATTGGCTTAGAGAGGAGGAGGCAAGCCAAGAGAATGTTGAGTGGCAGCAAGAGATATCGCGCTCCGATGGCATTGGCGTATCCTAGAATCGTCACAGTAGGCCGGCCTGAACTGGAGGCAGACGACAGGATGGACACGCACGGCGGCGCCCAGACGAAAGCCGTGGTTCCAGCAACAAAGGCCAGAGCAAGGACCATCTGAGCCACGTAGATGCCCACGGTCTTGAGTGTGCCCTCGGGAAGACTTCCTGCGAGCCAGTCGCCATTATCAGCAGCATCAATGACCCAGTACAACGCTGCCAAGAAGAGTCCACCTCGGAAAATGAGGCCGATCCACGTAGGTGCAAGACCCTCCCACGATCTCGTTGGCGTGAGAAAGGACTTGATGATGGCTGGGAATGCAACGCAGATGACAACGGGGATGATGAGCTGCCACGTAGCAGACGTCGATGACGAAGCAGATGCGTAATAGGTGGATGTGCAATACGGCATCTGCTCCTCGCGGCAGAGCTTCGAGTACGAGGCTAGGCGTCCAAGGATCACAAAGGCGATGGAATGGTACACGCCCATGGTTCGGCCCACCTTGGACTCAATGCGGAAAGATGCGACGGCACTGGCAATACCGAATGTGGTGATGAAGAACAGCAGGATAGAGTCCTCCCAGATCGTGAACGAGTTGGACGCAAACCCAATCGACTGACTGACAGTGAACACGACGGCCAGCCAACCCCAGAAGGACGTTGGTAGCATATTGAGGAGGCCCTTCCCTGCTTCGTGGAGCGAGGATCCCACGCCAACCATGAGTAAGATCATGACCAGTGCGGCGAGGCCATCCATAGGCTGTTGGCGATATACGGCAACACCAATGAGAACTGCCAGAGTGAAGAGGAGTTTTGGATCCCACATCCCCTTGAGCAGATCCTTGTGGAAGATCTGGTCCGGTTGAGGCTCAATGTCACCCCGGAATCCCATGAGCTCTAGCTTCCGCTCGGCGTAATCGAGCTCGGCGTCATTGGTAACAACGAACTCATCGTCCTCATCACGGGACGAGTACATCAGCAGGATGACGACTCCAAGCCCGAAGACTACGATGCCCATTATCATACGAGGGACATCAAAACGCGTCCACAAGCTCTTGCAAACCCGCAGAGCCTCCTCCTGGAAGCGCGAGAATGCGACATACATGTCACGGTCTTTCTTGGCCAACGTGGCCTCGGACCACAAAGCGGCGGATGAGCCCTCTTCAGAATTATGAGCAACTCCCCGGGCCTTACCGTAGGAGGCTTGATATCTCTCGATTCCACCAGAAGAAACTCGCGAGACGGCCGCAAGGTTGCGCCAGTCATTGCCCTTGGTACCGGCAAATGCCTCTTCGATGGGAGCTCCAATGTTGTTGTAGGGGATGGGAATGCCTAGAAGCAGCGCCAGTGTGGGCACAAGATCGATTTGGTTCACTGGCCGAATTTTGGCGTTTGCGGGGGGCGTCGAGAACTCAGGGGAGGTTCTGCCAAAGAAAGGCTTCTTCGTGTACATCCACAAAGCAGCCTCAACCTCGTCATCACTCTCACCGCCATGGTCGCCCTTGCTATCCATGCCATGGTCTCCCATGACGACTAGAAGGGTGTTGTCATCGAGCTTTTCCACCACATTTCGCACGAACTCGTCCATCTGCTTAAGCTTAGAGGCCATAGCGAAATGGTCCGGTCCATATCGGTGTCCGGCGTGGTCAACGCCAAGGCAGTGCCCAATAAGCAGATCCCATTCTCCCTTGCGCTCTGGCTTCAACAGAGGGAAGATGTTGTCGATGACACCATTGTCAACTGTGTGTAGATCATAGACGTGGAAGCTGTCGTAGGCCTTGCTAATGTTCGCCTCGAAGTATCCAGGGAAGAGGGACATCCACGTATCGTCGCCGAGATGGGCAATCTTCTTTCCAGCATCCTTCATTTGCATCAAGAGATTGTCCTCCTCAATGGCGGTGCCCGCAAAGTTGCTACCCGCATCCATAAAGGTCGGCAGGGTGCCGGTGGTTAGACCCTTGAGCCGTTGTAGCGTTGTCGTCGGGGGATCCGCGATGAAGGGTCGTAGAAAGGCGTTCTTGGGCGACTTGACAGCGGTTTCGTAAAGATACGGGAAGGCATTGTGGAAATGCTGCGCATTCTCAGGGTCCTCGGGGACCGTGAAATCATATCGGAGCGCGTCGATCAGGAGGACGACGGCACGATCGAACGACTTGGGATGCCAGCAGCCACCATCGACGTTCAGAAGGCCCTTGGTATTCTCGATCGGAGGTTCCGTGCAGTTAGACTTCTCGTCAAGCACCAAGCGAGTGAGGAGAAAACCGCTGGTGAAGAGCCATATGCCGATGGCGTGGACGATGAGCAGCCAGCTCCAAAAGAAGACAGTCCACCGCCAGCGCTTCTGGTAGACCATCTGGCGCTTCTTGTCGAGCTTCTCGCGGTGTAGCTCCAGCATATCGACGTTCTCAATGGTCGGGGGCAAGCCTTGCCTCGCGGGAACAGCCTTCGCGGCGGCCTTCTGAGCATCTTGGACGCGCTTCGCCTTGGCCCACTGCTCGGCGATGGCCTGGTATTCAGACGGCGGGGCCTGCGCCTTGGCCTTCGGCTTGGGGCTTTGCGAAGGCATCGTTTAGGGGCGTGTTGGGTTCGCGGTCGCAGGTGACGTCGCAGTCTGGGCCATTGACTGCCCGTGGGGCGTGGGAGATGAGGGCGATGATGTGGTGTTGGACGTGGCCTTTCAGCGCATTCAATGGGAGAGGTTATAGGGACTGGGTTAAGTTTGTGTGGTGGAGCTGTGGCGTAGGAGCTCTGGCGCAGACTAGAACTTACAACCGTGGTTATATGAGCGATGAGTGGGGCCGGCCGCAACTTCCGTCGCAGGTCGTTGGGGAAGCTCCAATTGGACAAGATATGATGTCAGGTTCCGGCGGTGATGACTTCAATCTTTACTCCATATTATACAAAAACTCATATACGTCCTAACATGTATTTTACATACAGTTGGACCGAAAACCAACAGAGCCAATCGAGAAACAAGTCAAATTATCCAATTCCATCCCCACCCTAAGTTGCACAATTCTTTCCTTAGCGTTGGCTGTCAGCCTGTTCTACTTGAGTCAAAGATTTATTCGTTAAGGCGTCTCAGTGTTCGTTCATATCTAATATCGACATCAAGATTGAAAGCGAAATGCACCCCAAAAAAAAAAGCCGCCACCAAGCTGTATCCGAAACGCCGTATAGTGGTAGTGTCCTCCTGTCCGCGGTTTGCCTCAGCCCTTGAGGGCACGAGAAGAGTAAGAATAGAAGTAACCACGCACGACGCAGCTGTGCAGAGTCTGGGTGTATTAGATGTACTCATTCCCCGATGACATACCATGGCGGGCTGAGATGCTCTAGTTGAACATGTCTGAATCACCTGCCTTGCTTGTCTCGCTGGCTCTTCTTCGTTCTTGGCGTCGTCGTCGCCGATTATCCGCAGCCGCGATAGAGCCGGCTGGTGTAGGCTTTTCGCGTCCAGGCGGGGATGGAGTAAGGGCGCTCCAAGTCCCATTTCCATGACTCTCTCCCATGCTGCCAAGGCTCGACACCGTCTGGTCCGGCAACGGGGTGGCAGGAGGTGGGGCAGAGCTAGATGGTCCTCCCTGTGTTTGCTGGCCTGAGTAGTACGCCGAGTCCTTGGCTCGTTTGGCCTTGGCAAAGGTCGGGTTTGGCGGGGATAAGGGGATGGGATCTTCTGCCTCTACTCTTCGTTCGGCGACTACCTCAGCTCTCCTCTGGCTCGAGTCCCGTCGGTATCGTCGACGGCCGTAGCTGGGTGACTCCAATTCGGAGATGTTACTCTCGGTGTCTCCTCTGCGACCTCGTGCCTTCATGGCCTCTTCCTCGGTGAGTCGGCGAAGTGTCACGTTTCTATCCCGATCATCGTGCACCTTCAACTTGACACTCAGACTTGCGGGTGAGGCATATCGGACTCGGTCCTCTGGAAGAGGCAGATCGCTTTCGGTGGCCAAGAGCCCACCCATTGCTGGCGCTCGTCCCTGTCGAGATCGTTGAGGGCGGGAGCCTGGCGAGATGCCAGAGGCTTCCGACTCCCCAGCGCCACTAGCGGCTAGGATTCCCTGCGGGTCTGGAGGCATTAATGGCATTGATACATGCTCGACACTCTGTCTTGATCTGGACCCATGGCCACTTCCAACTGGAGGTAGAGTGCTTGGTGATATGGTGCTCGGCTGTAAGGTGCTCAGCGGCAGGGTGCTCGGTGGGAGGGTACTCGGTGGGAGGGTACTCGGTGGAAGGGTGCTCGGGGGGAGGGTGCTGAGGTCTGTGTGATGACCATAGGGTCCCCGACGTGGAGTTTCGATGGATGATTCAGTCAGCTCGGAAGATAGAACCGTGCTATGGTTGTTGAAGCCTGTCGGACGTCGTTGGGCCACGGGTCGGCGGGCCGATGATTGCCTAGTTGGCGACGGGTGTCCATCTCCGGTGAATCTCGATACAGACGTACCAGACCTTAGGTCCTCCTCGTCTCGTAGGCGCCGCTGCTCTTCCTTGTTGGCTTTTCGGTCTGCCAACTTCTTTGCAAACCAGCCAAAACCAAGGCCGCCAAGGAAGCCCTTTGCAACGCCACCACCACTGGGCCGCTCCTCAAGTTCTCTCTGCGACGGGCTCTGATACGACACATAATCAGATTCGTCGTAGGTAGCCCTTGAAAATCGATGGGGACGCGTCGCGCGTCGTGGTGTCGTTGGTGGTTGAGAGCTCAATCTCGAATCAATCTCGCTCCTCGTTAACAAAGTAGTTGTGGCAGGGTTTCTTGTAGGGGGGTTGAGAGAGGTTTGGGTCATCTCTGGTCCGCGTCTGGTTGTTTGGGTCACATCACTGGTGAAGTCGGTCATTGTCGGGGCGCCACGGTTTGATCGATATCGTCGTGGTGTTTCGGTAGAGACGGCAGAGTATTCTTCATCCCGATCTTGTTCTCGCTTGTTCATCAAGCCGGAGACCAGTTTTCCAGCGCCAATCGCAGCTGCAATACCACCAAAGGTCTTCATGAATCCTCCACCCTTCTTCTTTGGCGTGGGAGGCTCGGAATACTTGTCAGTCAAATAGCTAGGGGAACCACGCCTCGAGGCAATGACTTCTGGTCCACGACTGCGGTCGATAGAGGATCGGCTTGGGCTTCGGCTTCGACTTCGGCTGCGGTCCCTGTTCTTGTTCCGTCCCCGGGTCAGGGCAAATAGACCAGCGCCGGCCGCGAGAGGGCCTAGCCACTTGGTCTTGCCACTGGGTTCCTCGGTCTCGTGTCCCGATGCAAAGTACTCCGATTCGGTGACTCTGGTGCGAGTTGTCTCGGTCCGCCCAGACTGTGCACCACTTATGTAAAACTCGCGGCGGCTTTCTGACCGGTAGCTCAGGATAAAGTAGATGATTAACAGGAATCCCATCCAGACGGCGTAGAGGATAAAGAGGTATTTGGGAGAGCCGTAGAGGGTGAGTCCGAGGGGAACCTGGGTAATGCCCAGAAGGGCAATAGCTCTACCGCACCATTGGTGGAGCATGATGCGCAGTGACCGGGACTTGGTGATATGTCGAACCAATCGACCTCCGACGATCTGAAGGATAAACATTGCAAAGATAGCAACGCCGATTCCATGATGCGGATTGGTAAGACTTCTATCGGGTCCGACGGCGAAATATCCTAGGATGAATACGGCCAATAGCAAGATGCCAGCCAGGAGATTTACTTGAGCGTGGTATTTGACCGCGAAGCCAGGACGATGCGAGTAGAACCTCGCCGTCATGACGGAGAAAGGAATCAGGAAGAGGAATATCATGGCGCCCATTATTGCATGGGCTCGTACCAGTGAGTGGTATTGCGTGAGCGTCGAAAATCTGTTTCCCATGCCTATCCCCATTCGGTTAGTATTTCATGTTCTATCGAGGTCTGAATGGCCAAGGCGGCCTACCATTGTACCGCATAGTCTCGAAGTTGAGGCCCTGCAGATTCGGCAATAGAAACGTGTTCTTGCTAAAGTCCCAGGTTCCATCACCGACTACCATGGTTTCCGAGTCATAACTCACCGCACCGGGCGCGGAGAGTTCACCTGAGGCCGGCGCCATGACGGCGACGACGGGACGGGACGCAGTGTTTCAGTCAGTCCTGGGGAGGATTGTAGGTAGCTCGATAAGTGCGAGACCAGGGAGGAATTTGGGTGGAAGTTGAGGATGGGGGAAGCCGGAATGCTGTGACGTGTGGTTTGAGATGGGAAGGCGGTATGTGGGTGCTGAAGCTGCGGGAGGTTTGGGAGGTGTCTTAGGCTATCCACCGTAACGGACGCATCTTGATTCGGGGTGGTTCGCAGCTAGGATGGATGGCGACGAGAAGGGTTTTCCTGGACTCGGAGATGTTGAAGCACCAAATTCTCTGTTGGGGCGTAGTATCGAAGGGTTCATGAGCAGACGGGGAGGTAGCCTTCGGGTCCCAATGCTGATTGTCTGGTTGCGGGGTGACGAGCAGGATCCCTGTTCGGACAACGCATGCAGTGGCGCTGCTGTGGCTGGTGGGTGGGACTTTATTTTATCATCCACTTTTGGCAGCTGGCGTATGGCTTGATACGTTATGAAAGGAGCGTGGGTCTGTGGCTGGTTATCTCTTGTCGTGGATCCCTATCTCCACGTGATGCCCTTTGTCAAGGCACTTTACATAAGACACCATGACATGTGATCGACCGCACTATGATCCCTCCCACTATTACTCCGTAAGGCTTGCTAGGTCAGCCCGACCATAGTTGAAACATACCATGGAGAGCACTCACTCAAAGTTCATTCATGCTCTAAACCAAACCCAAATGCCAAGAGTCCGCCTTATTAGCCAGCTTCCACATACATCTCGGCACGTCTCGGCAGCATCATCCTCCACCTAATCTGCAACCCCTACTCCGAGATGTCGCCGCTGCTAGGTCGCTCTAGGACTCGAGGTTGCAAGGAAACAGGCCAGCGATCGGCCGACCCTTGCCTCAGCCGCAAACACTGCGCACAAGTGTGTATGGAGATCAACTCACTTACCTCTGACACCACAACCACCCAGTCCTTGTTGCGCCCGAGGTTGTCAACTCAAGTCATGGCGGCTCAACCACGCCTTACTGTGAAGGGTTGAGAGTTGCTGCTGTGCCACTTACCTAGTATCCGATGCCATCACAATAGCCGCCGTTCTCTTTTCAAGTTCGTTCTAACCACGACGCTGATCCGCATGTGATTACCAAGAGACAGGTGAATTCCCAGAAACATCTTCCCCAAGATCAGATGGCGTGTGCTCTGAAACCTCTCCTAGACTAAGAGCCCCTGCGCCACGACCCCCACCATCGAAGGATTTAAAAGACGAGGATAGTAAAATAGATCTACTATGCAGTACCATGCAGTACTGCATGTACACGGTCCTCCCGAATCAGGCTGTTTCGCAATCACTAAACTCGTCCTATTTCGTTCTTTCAATTCGCTCTGTACCGAGCGTTCCGCTATCAGAAGGGAAGATCAACTTGGGATGTTAGTGTGCCTAGATGTCTTGCCCTGTATAAAGTAACCGTCCACTCTTCACATTTACTCAGCTTCCTCTTCAGGCCATCTCATCTTGTGACATCTTCTTCAGTCGTTCCCTTTATAAACGTAGCCGTCTTCCTTCCCTTCTCTACGTCGCTCCCATTTACAAACCTTCACTGGGTACCGGCTAACCGACTTCCTTACAATGTTGACTTCTTCTCTCCTCGTTGCGATCGCAACTCTCACTTCGTCTGCCCAGGCCTGGCTCCCCAACGATGGTTCCAACACCGTCCTTGACAAGCGTGGCTTCAGTCTGTTCTCTGCGGATCAGCAAGGCTCCGACAAGAGATGGCTACCAGCCTCCGGGAAGATCCGTGGTGTAAACCTGGGGTCCCTCTTCGTCTTTGAACCCTAGATGTCCTCGTCGGAGTGGTCGGCCACCGGTTGTTCGGGCGAGAAGTCTGAGTTCGACTGCGTCATGAACAAAGGCCAAACCACGGCCGATGCGAACTTTCAGGCGCACTGGAAGAGGTTTGTCGGCGAGTCCGACCTCAATGACATGATCAACTACGGCTTGAACACTATCAGGATCCCTCTGGGATACTGGCTGAAGGAGTCGCTGGTCGACAGCTCTGAGCACTTCCCCAAGGGTGGAGTGGACTACCTCACCAAATTATGTGGCTGGGCCAGCGATAGGGGCATGTACATCATCCTTGAGTACGTTTTCCCTGTCTGTGACGTATGGTATCGAGGTTAATAAATTACAGCCTCCACGGTGCTCCTGGCGCACAGCAAACCAACCAGCCCTTCACCGGCCAGTACGCTAGCACGGTGGGCTTCTACAACGACTACAACTATGGCCGCGCCATTGAGTGGCTCAAGTGGATCGTCGACAAGGTCCACAAGACCAATGAGTTTCGAAACGTTGGTATAATTGAACTCGTCAACGAGCCGCTCAACTGGGATAACGCAGCCAGCACTCTGCGTTCCTCGTACTACCCCAAAGCCTACAAGGTATGTGTCCATCATTACCTCGGGACAATTTCCTACTCACCCTATCAAAGGCCATCCGCACCGTCGAGGACAACCTGGGCGTCAAGTCAAACGATCGCCTCCACATCCAGATGATGAGCTCGCTCTGGGGCAGCGGAAACCCCGTCGAGCACCTCGACAACACATCCTTCACTGCCTTCGACGATCACCGCTATCTCAAGTGGGATACCAGCGTCGCGGTCTCCCACGATGCGTACATCCAGACTTCCTGCAAAGACGACCGCAACTCGGACGGCCCGTCCATCGTCGGCGAGTGGAGCCTCGCGGTCCCCGACAATGTTGAGAGCACTGACGCGTGGAATCCGGCCTCGCAGAAGGCCTTCTACTCCAAGTGGTTTGCCGCACAGGTTCATGCGTATGAGGCGTCGACGCTTGGTTGGGTCTTCTGGTCCTGGAAGACCGACTTGGGAAATGATTACCGCTGGTCCTACAAGGGTATGTCAAGCACCCCTCATATTGACGGTCGAAATAGCTAACTGTTTTTCAGCTGCCGTTGAGGCCGGTGTCATCCCGACGAATTTGGGTTCCATTTCTAACCCTTGTTAAACGGTGTTCTACACAAGAGCGGCGACAAGGCTAGCCAGCTTTGACGAATCATCCGAGGCAGTCTATCGTCTATACTATTCTATTCAGACTTGTATTATTATTCCACTTAAACCTTTAACCCAAGTGCTACACACTCTAAGCCTCTTAACAAGTGCAACATACTCATAGAATAGAGTTGTACAAGGCATGATCCCAGGGGAGATGAAACCGACAACGGCTGAGAACCTTTCACTGAAATTACATTGTGTTATGACATTCGTACAAATAGCAGCTCTGTGTAACCGAATTTTAGGTACTTGATTTTTTTTATTAACATTTTTAGGTCGCGAATTATTCAAAGTGCCCTCTGTAATGCACAAGTGCCCCTTTATTCCTATTCCCATACATGTAAAAGACCTATTATATACCGATTATCGCACTAAATTACCAACACCACAAGTCCAGTGAGCGGTCTTCACCTCCTAATCATGAGAACAGCCCATGACGCCAGCCGATACCCAAAGATGATGCCGATCATGATGCCGACATCCTTGCCCATGTGTCCCCCATCATAGCCATACTGGTCCAGCACCGCCTGGCCGGCAATCTTGCACTGATCGGCGAGCGGCGAGTCGTACATACAGCGGCACCCCTTTCCGCAGTCGTACACGCGGTCGGCGAACTCGTTGACCATCATGCCCTGGAAGACGTACTTCTGGTAGTCCCAGTAGTGGAAGACGTACTTGTAGAAAGAGTTGAGGATGGTGGGCGGCACCATGAAGCCGCCGACTGACATCCACAGACCGTTCGCAAAGGCCACCAGCGCCAGCGAGATGACGAAGCTCGGGAATAGCGACGTGAAGAAGACGACCATCGACTCGGCGGCCAGCAGGTCCAGGAACAGCCACATTACCCAGGTGAAGAAGGCCTCGGCGGTGGGCTGGAAGTTGGACAGCCAATACGAGATGGTGGAGAAGAGCATGGCGATGAGGAATAGGTACGGGATACCGATGAAGAAGTTGGACAGGATCAGCTCCGTCGCGCCGTACAGCCCATTGTGGTGCTCCTTGACGTATTGCAGGCGGTCCTCGATGAACGACGGCACGTAGGCGACGGCCATGAAGCTCATGAACGCCGAGCCGAAGAAGATGGCGTTGACAAAGGGCTGGATTGACTCTTGGTTTGGATCGAGGCGCACCCACACAGTGCCCATCATGATGGCAAGGCCGAGGTACATGGCCACGCGGATGCCGTACGCCACGACGTCGCGATAGCTCTTGACGAAGCTCCGGTGCAGCAGCGTGAGCGTGAGACTGGGCATACTGGGCCGCTTATCCGCCGTCTCCATGGTGAAGTGGCCACCACCGGCTTCAACACTCGCAATCCTGGTGCTGATGTCGTCGGCCTGACGCGACGCCTGCCACGCCGCCTGCAGCTTGTCGAGGCGCTGGGCAGCGGCAGCCTTGTCATGGGAGAAGTCGATGTTGACCATCTCGAGCAGATACTCAGCCGGGTTCACATACTGCGGAACAGCGGCGCCGGCCTCTTCGTAGTACTCGGAGATAGAGCTCACGGTTCCGAAGTACTGCGGCCGGCCGGCGGACAGCAGCAGCAGCTTGTCGAACAGGTTGAAGGTGGAAGTGGAGGGCTGATGGATGGAGCAGACGACGATGAGGTTGTTGCGGCGGGCGACATTGCGTAGATAATTAATGACCTCCCACGAAGCGGCCGAGTCGAGGCCACTGGTGGGCTCATCGAGGAAGAGCAGCTTCGGGCTGGTGATGAGCTGGCTGGCGACACCGACACGGCGCTTCTGGCCGCCTGAGATGCCCTTTCGGATGGGCGTGCCGATGAGGGTATCGGCCTGGTCAACGAGGCCGAAGGACTCGAGCAAGCCGTTGATACGGAGGAGTCGTTCTTGCTTGGGGAGCAAGCTGGACGATTGTTATACTAGTCAGAAACAGGTGTTGTTTAGTCTGAGATTTAACTTAGGGTTCTCACCTGCTACTGGAGAGACGTGATGAAAACTCCAGCGTCTCGCGGACCGTCAGAGAGCCAACGAGGGCATCTTCCTGCTCGACAAAGCATGAAATCTCTCGGAACTCGCTACGCGATAGGCGACTTCCGTTGACGAGCACCTCGGACTCGACATTGCTCGCACTAGTCGGTCGGCGGGCTAGCACATTCAACAAGGTCGTCTTTCCGCAGCCGGACGGGCCCATGAGGGCGCAAATCTCACCTACACACAGATGACATCAATTTCTCCCGAAACTCCCTCCAAAGAAATTACAGGGAAACTCACCCGCTTCAACGATGCCGTCTACGTTGTCCACAATGGTCTTGGGCTTCTTGGATACGCGGTCCTTGACGGTAACGGTGATGCCGCGCCAGGTTAGGTTCTTGACGGTGGAGTTGACCAAGTGCTTCTCAGCGACGGGTCGCTGCTCCAGGTCCATGTCGCGGTCGATGTTATCCATGAGGTAGTATTGTTCGGTGGAATGCGTGTGCATGATAAAGAAGAAGGGGGAGGAGGAGCCAAGTCGGGAGGAGATGTTAAGTATAGGGAAATAGGAACGCCCGAGACAGACTTCACAGGAGGGAGGGCGCTGGGCGGCGAGACGCAAGCTGGCATCCGTAAGCTGCAGGTCGACACTCGAGCTAGAGCCCGATCGGCAGCCGCCTGTTCAGCAGACGAAGCCGAGATGCTTCGTAATAAGGGCTACGTCAGGTAGATGGTCAAGGTAGCGTATGAAGTCCGATAGCTCGGTACGTCGGGCGCTAGGGATGTGATATCGGGTCGTCGGGTTTCAACTCCACCGGCGAGATTGTGCAGGTATCCAGGTATCGTACAATGAGAGTGTGTGCGTGCCATTTCTCGCTCTGCTTCCCACACAGAGCCGACGGGCTTTTATTAAAGAAGCTCCCCCATGCTGTGCTTTCTCGGAGAACAGAGCCTCGAGGCAGGACCAGGAACATGAAGCATGTCAGACGGACCCGCCGACCATTTGATTTTCGCCGTTCATTTTTACTAGTCCATGATCCTCCGTTCCACACCCCGCCTCCAAGAGAGCCCAGATCGGGCGGCCACTAAAAAGCACTTCCCGAAGTGGCCGATAGGCTCGTGCACATTCCAGCCCCGAAAAGGTGGTCCCCGAGGCCCCTCCCATCTCGGCCATCCATCTCGGGGGAAATTCCGGCTCTGCCATTGGCTACCGGTGACCTAGAAATACCAGGTCGCCGATTCTGAAGGTCAGTGATTGAAGTTTGACGTTACGCAGGTTGCAGCAAATAACATTGAGTTTGCTTTGTTCGAGGTGAGAGTGCAGTCACGTGGAAGCATTGCACGTTACTGCTATAGACTAGTAGTCAATCACCACTATTTGTCCAATGGCATCCTTATCTTCAGCTTCAGGCGATACCCTCTGTTCGTGAAGCTACTATGGACGCAGAAGATAGGACGCAGTAGAAGCCACCCTGTTATGTGTTATACGCCGTATAAAAAGGCTAATACCGTTTTTTATATTAGCTTTCCTGGTACCTTGCATGATCCAAGTTGATGCCACACCTTAACCCTGCCTTTGCAATCCCTCTGGGTCCTTCTCTCTGACCTCGATATCCTGTCGTGCAAAGTTTATCCTAAACCAAAACATATATAATACATGTTCTGGCTGAAGCCCGGGACCAAATTTTGTTTTTGGACATAGTGGAAGTTATTTGTGCCCCTGAAAATACTGTCCGACAAGCAACATTTCCACAACTTCATTCTCAAGCCGAGCATACAGTCTCCGACGACTTCCAAGATACGTTACCACGAAAGCCCCCAGTAAACAACGCGAGATTGGAAGAGTTTGTGGAAGAAAAATATCCCTAGTCTCGAAGCTCTCCAAAATGCGGCTGGCCACACTAGATTCGTTGCCCTTGACATCGAGCCTTAGGGTTACGTTGGCAAGGAGGCCGCTGAGATTGCCGTTTCCATCATCGACCCCATTGATCCCTGCCAACTTGGAGATCCACCAAAAAAACACTCATGTCTCTTCGCGAGCAGTATTCTGTCCAAACTCACTGTCTCAAGGTGTCCGGTCGGAAACAGGGTAAATGCCATCAGCGCGAGCCTTCGATGGGGAAAGTCGAATGGGTTTAGCCCGATGAGGTTGAGAGTACTTTAGTAAATATCTTGAAGTCAATTCAACCTACCATCGTTGCCAGCTCTGCCTCCTCGAAAGCTCGAGAAAGCTCCGACTTGCCCCATTTCACTCTTGTAAGGTTTGACCTATACTTCGAATTTCGCGTCTTGTCGACTCAGTACCCACGCCTCATTCAATATTTCACATCATGGGTGGACCTTCAGGAAATTGTCAAGGTTGTGTCCACCTATCTAGAAAACCGTGCTCCTGGCCAGCGCAATACACTTATCGCCTTTGGTTTCGGAAACGATTTCCTGGCTATTATATCCAAAGCGACGTCGCACAGTGCAGGAACCGACATAGTCCGCATGGTTGCACTTCTTGTCAACCTCCTCTCCTTTCCTCTTAACAAGAACTTGAAAATCGAACTGACGCCTTCCCGCGGTTGGTCTAAACAGAGGGCGAACGGCAGATACAGGAAGGGTGGAAAGCTTTTTGGCCATTGTCGGCCATCGCCACGAGAATTATATCCCTTCGCCGTGAAGATCCGACGAAGAGGAGGATCTGTCACGAATCTGACGCCCAAGAACAAGTATGACATTTTCTCTGAATGCAATCCAACCGCAGTTGGGAATTCTGGATGGAGAGGTAGTCAATTAGGAGGCTGGGTCTGTCTTCTGAGTCTTGGCGAGCTCGAGACCTTTGTGAAACAATTTGATGGCATATTGACGGAGGATGGCGGTGTTTGGGAAGCAGTATCATACTACGATCCGTCACTTACACGCCCGGACTACTGCAGAGGTTAGTGAATTCCGAGAAGCAGAATTGGCCACCAAATTTGCACAACAGATGGTTTGGGGAAGCAGAAGAAGGAGAACAAAAAAGCAGAGGAGACCACGCCATGAAAAGACTTAAATGAGAGTGATGAGACGAGTTTGATGTTTGCAGGCTTGCAGCTTTGAGACCTGCTGGGGACATTTGGCGTTACTGTGTACAGATTATAGCTTAGTATTTGGCCTTTATCTAGAATTAGTCAAACGCCAAGAAATAGTCGTGATGTTAATTGAGCATCAACACGCATCCGCGTAGCATGACAATCTAGCTGTCTTTTCTGTAGGGCAGTGTACTCCCAGTGTCCCACCAACACTGCATGCAACTACCAATTTCGAGACCCCGTGCAGGTGAAAAACATGTCCATCAATTAGTCGGCAGATCTTTCAGTCATATCACGCAAAATTCAATCTCGTCAATGATCCGGCAAACAAACAAGAGGGACTGTTGAGAAAGGCGACAGATTGAGCTTTCCGTGACGCCCAACTCATAAGGGTCAGAGATGCTAATTAATGACGAAAGTAACTTTCAGTGACCAGCATTACCCTACTCTCTCCCTTCCTTCCAACTCGCAGCGCACCAATAGTGATGAAGTCTTTTTTCTTTATCTTTTAGCCCTGCTGTATACCTAGTAACAGAAAGCACGCTCGGAGTTCTTCGTACAGGCCGCTTGATGCCCTAAACAACCCCCCAGCCCCCAAAATGTGGATTCCCGAAGCCCCGGCCGGTCTCAGCCAGGTCGAGGGAAATCAGGCTCCGCCACTGGCCGCCGGTGATGTCGCAAATCACAGGTCGCCGACCGCTGGAATCGAGATCGCCGACCACTTGTAGGGCTGAGGTCGCCGATCAACCAGGCCAAACCCCGACAAACATCTGCCTCCATCCCGGCCGATCGGCGACTAATCAATAGTACGCAACTAAGCATGAAGTAGTCACTCGGTCTCTCTCTCGGACGTCTCCTTCTAGGCTTCCAAATTCTTTCCATTCCATCAGCACTACTCCGCATCAACTAAAAAGTAAAAATAGTAACGTCTCGTGATCAACTAGGGTGTGTTTTGCTTTTCTTTTCGTCTTCCTAACCTTCCCTAGGTTCATGCTGCCAACACCCCACCCGTAGCTTGACCAACAGTTCAACACCGGGCTCGCTTTTCGCACAAACATGGCGGTACCTCCTAAACCCTAACCAACAATCTTTGACGGTAGCATTATGCCTCCAACCTGTGATAACCGTAGTCTGCAGGCCTTCGCGCTAATACCCCGGCGTTGGCCAGCGAATCCTTTGCATATTTAGCCTCGGTCTCTTCCGTAGTCCACCTTCCTGCCTCAACCTATCCCTGCACAATTGAATAACCCACAGGAAGCCTTGTTGTACTACGTAGACTAGCACACTCGTCTTCACATGTAAACACACCTTGACATGGTTAGATCGAGGGGCTTCATGTATGCAGCATAGTCCAAGTCCATGGGAGCGGATCTAGATGGCTTCGCGAACCCCATCAATTTGTACCGACTGGTATGCTTGTATCATAATGAACAAAGAGTGAGAAAACACGCGCCTTTCGGAATTTTCCAACTATTCTATCAATCTGGTTTATACCTATCCAGATGAGGCAACCCAAGTTGCCGGCTTCGAGCCTCGCCGGTATTGTAACCGAGTCCCCAACGCCAATCCCATGAATACATCCAAATCCCACACGTCTATGGTTTGTCCTCTCCTAAATCCATCACAGCTTTACCAAGTCTCAAAATAGCACATCATGAACACCTCTTTCCACGTAACGTCGTGCCTGAATCTCATTCCCCACATGTCTAGTTTCTGGGCACATCCGATACACCCTAGATGAAACGTCCCAGTTTCCCGTATGCGGCTCAACCCAGTATGTTAGGCATGGTCTCGATGTTATGCATGTTCTCAATGTCGCTGATGATGGACTCGTCGGTCGCAATGCTGTTCATCACTTCCTCCTGAGTCAGACCCAGCCAGTACTGAGGCGTCAGCTGCTGCTGCTTTTTGACGCGGTACACCTCTTGTGCGACGCCTTTGACCTGACCGCTTGCGCGATCCGCCGCGGTCCACACTTGAGAAATCTTTGCCAGAGCGCCAATGTTTAGGCGGATCTGTTGGCGGAGGTTGTCGTCGTTGTGAGGGATGAAGAAGAGTGCCCATTTGCTGAGGTGCACAACTGATGAAAGCGTTAAGACGCATGCGAAGAAGGGTGTGTGTGACAGCAGTGGTACACGGTGGGTAACCAACTTGCTGACTTCATTCGCAGACTGGATCGTGTGTTTGGTGTGGGCATTGAAGGCGTCACCGGACATGACCGGGGTGTGCGGCGCGCATGAGGTAACAGAGCGAGTCGGCGACGAGTCCAACTGTGAGTGAGGTTGGTGGAGAAGGATAGATGTGGCATGCATCATCATATGTGCTTGGAACATCATCTCGTCCAGTCTGCCGTCCTTGTAGATCGCGTCCCGCTTACCCTCGGGTAGGTGCAGTCGCCAGTTGGTGAGGAGAACTTCGATGTGACTGAGATTCTCGTCCTCGGGCCCAAAGATAGGAGGGACCCTCATGAACTTTCCCAGGTTGCGGGCGCACTGGATGCGATAGGCAAAGGAAGAGAACTCTCGGTCGTCGCCGGAAAAATCGCTGTCTTCCATATCCTCGAGGTACAGTGGCTGGGGGATGTGCTAAAACCGACAGGTCAGCACATGTAGTTGCTGTAGGCGTGCGTCGAGCTTACACCTGAGAGGTACTGGTATTCCTCGCACGGCAGAGCAACATCGGCGGGAACGTCGTACAAGAGGAAGTTGGTGGTGCGATGGACTCCTGCAATCATGGCATCGACGACATATAGGTCCCACCAGGTTCTTCGCCAACTCTCCTCGAGGGCTGGGATGCCTCGGCCATTGAGCGACGCAAAGGAGCGAGTGTTGAGGCCAATCTGAACAGAGATGCGCTCGACGTCGGACAGGATCTCTCGGGCCTTTTCCTGTTGGCAACTGCCGTCAAGGCCAATGACAAGAAGAAGCATGGCCTGCACAAGGAAGGCATCCTTGTGACGGCCAGGCTCGTAGGTAACGCGATAGGCTTCGTCAAAAAAGCTATTTCGGCCTGAGCCGGCCTCAACGTAAAGCGAGCCAAGCCAACGCATAGCGGCCAGAAGAGGCTTGATGGTGCCCTCCTTGGCTATCCGAAGGAGGTATTCCTTGGGCAGCACAAAGGGATGAGCGGCGTGGAAATGGTGGTAGAAGGAATCGATGCATCGCTCGCCAGGAGTAGGCACGGGCACTTGAGCGGGAACGTGGGCGCTGTGGTGACCAAGAACCATGTTGGAGGCGTCGTGGGCAGCGCCGAATGTTTGGTACATGGCAAGATTGGTATTGCAGTTGTTGGGAGAAGGGGTGGGAGCAATGAACGGCGAAGCAGAGCTGTTCTCTGGTAGGATGATGCTAGGGTTGAAGGAGGGAATGGAGGAGGCCATGGGAGCGCCAGAGCTGGAGCCGAGCAGGCACTGGCCGTCGGTGCTTGAGGAAGACTCACGAGCTGGCGATGAAGCATGGCGCTTGTTGGGGTTCTTGGCAGTCCCTCTGCGTGGGCCCTTGTAGCCACGACGGGAAGCGACGTAGATGCACTCAGAGTTGGCGCTGGTGCAGCGAGAACAAGGCGTTTGGCCATCACACTTGAGGTGCTTGCCGCGCTGCAATTGGGAAACGGAGTCAGCTTCTTAGTGCGCTTTGTGTAAATTGTATCACAGCATATCAGGCTATCTCTGTATGAGTCGCAACTGGAAATGCGGATGCGGTTGATGCAAGCAAGACAACGGGGAAACGTAAGGAAGGGAAACTCACGCAAGCGAGACAAGCAGCCGGGACTGAAGGTATGTTCACCCGGTTATCATTGCTTCCAGAGGGCGAGGGCGCAGAGGAAGCCAGACTGTCGAGGGCAAGCATGTGCGAGTTGGGTGAAGCCGAATTTGACGGCGGGTCTTCGGGGCCGGAGAATGAGTCCATGTCCTTGCCGACTGAATGATTCTGAAGATACGGGGACGGCGCATGATCCATGACTGGCGGGTACCACACGTATGAAGTATTGGGGAGGCCGGCGTAGAAGTTGTAAGGAGAAAGCGGCGGAGGAGACGGCGTAGGCGTGGCGTAGATGATCTGGGTTGGGTTGGGTGCACCCATAGGTTGGACCATGGCATTCATGAAGAAGGCGCGCCCGAGGGGTGGTGGTCTTGGTGGCTGTTTTTGTTCGGAGCACCCTGCAAGTTGGTACCTTCTGCTTTGTTAAGCTGAGGGCCAGAGCTCTGTTCAACCGCTTGGCAAATGACTAAGCCGGAAGGGGACCCCAAAGTTAAAAAGGTAAAAAATTGGGGATATAAAGAAGCCACAGAGATATAGACAGTGGTTGACGAGAGGTGAGGAATGCCCAAAGAGGTAGCAAAGTGCGGGTATATGTAGATGCGAATGTCCTGGGAGTGAAGGGCAAGAGACAAGGTTGCGTGTGCCAAGTATGCCAAGTAATATGTGTGGGTGGTTTGTGTGCGTGCAATGTTGCTCATGAAGACAGTAAAAAAGACCGTTGAGATCTGGGGACATGGAGGCATCTATATCTCGTTCCCATCCCAGCCCAGCCTGCAGCTACCAAGCATGAATTGGGCCTACCCTCCTGCCTTGTCTAGCTGCTCATCTTCCCATCTCGTCGGCGCTCAACTACCACCCATCCCCCAGCAACCCTCTTCTAATTACCCCCCTCCCCTCCCTCCACTTGAACTTACGGATGGCGGCGTGAGGCGTGCGGCGTGAGGCGTGCGGCGTGCGGCGTGTGTGTTGCAGGACAACCTCCAACTAAGGTAATGCCCCTGGCACCCACGAACCCGTCAGATTTGGCAAATCTCACGACAAGATTGAGGGATGCCGCTGCCACTAAGTGACCGCCCAACCCATCCCCGTCCCCAATCGCGGGGGGAGGTGGGTTTTCCTCATACGCCCAGCGCACTCTGGCGTTGTGGACTCTCCGCCACGGGTTAGGACACCGGGCCTGCGAGGGCAGAGGAGATGCCGCCCTCTCAGGCTTCAGCCCTAGCTCCAGCAAAGAAAGGCCGCTGGGCTTCGCTGGCTCTGCGGGTTTCTAACAAGACCATCCTGGGTCCCCCGGTTGCAAGTGCAACGTGCCACCGGGCACCAGGATCTGGTCAAGGGCTTCCAAAGGAACCCGAAGGGGGAAGGGGGCCTGCGAAGGGGATCCCACGAAGCGGCATAGTATAGTGTGTAGTAAGTAGTACTTAAGTACGAAGCATCGGTCATGACCGACCTGGCCGACTTTTTGGTGCGCGCGTATGCCAGCAACCATCGTAAACTCCCCAGCCATCAGCATGGCTACGGCGGATGCTTCGTATCTTGGCCAATCCGCAGGCTTCTTTTCGCGGATGTTGGCTGTCCTCGTACCATGCCCAATTATGCTCGCTAGCATCGCGGGTGAGTTGAAGTTTGAGCGAGCGCGGACTCGGGTGCCCAAGGATCGCGAGAGAGTCCATGCGACGTCAGTATCCGAAGCGAACCAGAGTTTAGTGACTGCGCTCACGCCCTTGGAGTCGGGGCCACCGGCGTGCCCGCGCGGCGTCGATGGGTGGCCCCTGGAGAACCCTGTGCTCGGGGAGCCTTTCAAGGCCTTTAGGGCAGTAGGGCGCTGCGGACCCCCCAGTAATGGTCGGGTGCCAGCCCGCCTAATGCAGGGCCCGCCACTCATCTTCCTCTGCAACCACTGCAAGTCAGCTACCACCCAATGCCCAGCTCTCCTGCCGCCTGGGCTGGCCTCGGAACCCACCTCGCTGGACGATCCACCAGATCTCCACTGGAGCCATCAAGGCGTCCGCTAATTCCTCCACAACCACTCCATCGTCCAACTACCCGCCAGTTTCTCTCTCGTCAAACCTCACTTCTGGCCCTCCATCGACGAATCCCTCCGCCCTCACTGGTTGCCATACGCCACGACCCACGGGTGGTGTTGTCGTCTGCGCAGATGCAGATGCCGCTGCGGTGCGCTGCGGTGCATCGTCACTTCCATGGCTTTTTCCCAGCTTGCCAGCCTTCAAAACGGCGGCCAAAACGGCGGACTGCGAGTTATGCTTATTCTCCCAGTCGTGTCTTGATAACAGGGCCATCCACGCGGGCGCTCCATTCACGAGCCCTCGCGTGACTGCGATGCCAATGCGCCTCCACCAAACGAGCCTTGTCCCCCATCCACACCCGGCCTTACCTCGCAAATGGTGCAAGGGGCTGAAGCTCTTTCTCTTCTCCAAGGCCAAGCCATCGTCCATTCTTATCACCATCGTGCGTGTCGGGCCATGATGCCCGCCCGCCAGGTACGTACTGTCACCGCTACTCTGCTGCTCCCCTGCACCGTCCCTGCGTATGCCCTGCGATATGCCCTGCCACAGACCCGTTACCACGGCCGTCATAGGCCATCATCAGCCTTCTTCTCCGTCTCTCGGTTCTGCATCCGGACCGCTTGCGCCTCAGGTGCCGATGCTTGGGTAGTCGGGCTGCCAGGTGAGTGGTCGATGGACCTCCAGGTGCCGTTCGTCATACCTGCGAGCTGACTACCTTGTTTGAACAATCCCGCCTTTTTGGAGGGAGCTTCCTGTTGCTCACTGTCGATCCTCGTTGGTGTTTGTTGCTCTTTGCTCCTTGCTGCCCCTGTAGCTCCTTTCCCGGACCTACGGATCATCATCTTCTTCTACTATGTACTACTATTATTGCATACTACTACATAGATGCTCTGGATCGTGACTCTTTGAAGGCTGATACATGTAGCACGGCAACCTGGTATTTTGACATGTCATGTGCGGGCAATAGCAGTAGGCATCATTCAGCCCACCATCATCGAGAGCTACCTGATATCTTTCAAGCTCATTATTTATCCAATCCCATCCATCCCATACACCCAATTCTCAAGCACAACCCTCTCAGCTTGTCTCACATTCCACACGCTCTCTGTTTCAGCAACTCTACCCGTTCTAGGTAAGCCCACACGGGTCAGCTGCGATGTCGGGGACTCTAGCTCTCGAGGATGCCCCCCACTAGTAACTAACGCTCGTCAGTTTAGCCAATGCGGTTGCGTCACGATTCGCAATAACAAGACCCTCATTGAATCTTATTATTTTTTCTAACCAGGAGGGTGCCGGTCGTTGAAAAAAAGCCATCACCCAGAACACAGAAGTCAATTGTCTGCTCGCCAACTCATGTCTTGCATACGTGCACTCCGGATGAAGTACCGGCCAACAGTAATCGTTCTCCGTAGCCCCTCAAGCCCTACCATGCTTCTCTTTTCCCTTCTTCAGCCGCGTCGTCGGTCGAGCACTAGTAGTCGCTACGTAAGTAGGCTAGTACCGAGTTAGGGATTATCCCAACTTTGGACCAGTCCCTTGATGTCCCACGATCCTCTACGGCCCGATGACAAGAAGAGAACCAGTCCGGTTACTTCTTATGTGGCTGCCTACGATGCAAATTCTGGGCCCCGGAATCACCGTCTGCATGTAACATGCCATGACGTGCCGGGGCGGAGAGGATGCGGCTTGCTTTTTGTCTCGTCAGTGACCAAATTTGATTTGCGAGACCTGCGACTTCCATTACGCCGACAATGGACGATTGAGGAGCAGATTTCATGGATGTTACTTTTTTTCAGGGTCCGTCTTCAGCTTTTTGGCCAGGCTATTGTGCATCTGGTATGATGTCATGGGTGCGTCTTTGCAGTGGCAGCAAGGCGTTTGTGGGCGTTCTAGAAGCAGGCCCATTTCGAAGAGCGGTGTCCTTAACAATTAAATTCAAGCTGCAGGAAAAGCCACCAACCATACATGGAGAATAACCTTAACACGATTGGACAGCCAGACTCTCTCATCAATTGCCTGATTGAGGCCGCCAAGGAACGGAATTTAACGAAACTCTTAATGCTCTATCTATCTATCTGTCTGTCTATCTGTCTATCTATCTCTCTATCTATCTATCTGTCTCTATCTGTCTCTGTCACTCTCTCCTCTCTCCCTACGTCCCTTATTCTCTCTTCCTTCTCTTTCCCTGTCTCCTCTCTCTCTTCTCTCTATTCTCCATAACTCAACCTCATCCCTGTCCGTGATTAATCCTCTATTTTTCTCCTTCATATATTTTCCTTCCCGCCTTATCCGTGTTCAATAATTCCCATCCTTTCTTGATCGAGCTGTCGCTCACACCTCCAGGTGCCGGGACATGGATTGATCAACATGGATATCGTCACCTCATGGCAATGAAGAATATCCAATCCTTCTCCAGGGGAAATGTAGACCCTGCAAAAGCGCATTTAAGGGCTACGTGAAAAAAATACCCCAAACAGAGTTCCCTCTTCTCAGACTAGACTGGCGGCCCCCAAAGTAGGTAGGCCAACCTTCAACACACGAAACGGTTCCCGGAATAAAACGGGCCATGCCTCTAGCACCATGCCAGTCCCGCGCTTCTTATTAGCCCAGCACCAGCTACTTGGTATGCTTATGGCAAAGAAAGCTTGCCCTAACAGCAGTCAATGATATGATCGCCGTGATGCTATCTTGTGTTATACCGGCAGCCCCCATTTCCCAATCTCTTGCCACATGCACCCATCCGCATTGGCAAAACCGTCATGCAAGACCACTTCCTCATACCGAGTCGCTTGTTTCACGACCACGACCCTCTCATATCTTCCAATGTGATCCATATCGTACACGCCAGTGCCCCTCTCTCCCACCACCTCTCCCCAATTGCCATCGGCCATGCGCTTCCATCCCTAGGCCCTACAATCCTTGCAGCCACTCACTCACGCTCCCCCCATACCCTGTTCTGCCCATTTCCCACTAGCAACGAACGCCCAAACTGCGCCAAAAATCCTCACCATATCAAAACCCCTCGCCCACGTCCTTCAGCCCAACCCGTCGGTCGAACCCTCCCCATTCTGCTCCGTGCTAAGCATTTTTGTCATCACACGCCCTCCCCCCCTGAGCCGCTATCCTGCTCCTTCCCCTCCCGGGCAATGTGGACGAATCCCCGGGCGTTGGTTCCTGATCCCCATCCGTCCCGTCCTTGTCTCTCTTCCGAAGCCCCTGGGTTGGCTGTGTAGACGACGTCCATGGTCATTGCCGCACCATAGCTCATTGGCTCTGCTGTACTTCGTGCTATACCCGGGCAATGGACCCTGTCTCGCTCACTGGCTTGGCCATAGGTGTCGCTTCCATTGGCCTGCAAGTCTATACCAGCTGTATTCAAGGCATGTGCTCCCCACCACTTTGGCTCATGCTGAAGCTCAGGCCGAGGCTCAGGCACAAAGCATGGCACAGACAAATGTCTAATTATATATTTCCTGTCCTAATACGTCCATTCGTCCAGGGATTCAGCTGCTCGTCACGGCCCTTGGATACGAAAACGAGTGCAGGTACCTCAACCTGCGCCTTCGCATGGAGCAGCAGCGCCTCTACGCATGGAGCGAGACCTCTGGGTTGCTTGATTTAGACGCGAAGAACCAGGACAAGATCCTCAACTCCAACATCTTCAACTTGCACCGCCAGACCGTTCTCGATCTGTTAGTCCAGGTGCAATGCCTCTTTGACGATTTCACTCAGTATCAGCACCGCCACAACAATCTCAAGGCTATCCGGGATGACGATGGTATCTTGGCTGCCCCTGAGAGGGATGCCAAGCAGGCCAACTTCCCTATGACCGAGAGAAAGAGAGACTTTATCAAAAAGGCCATGGCTGGGCTGAAGACTAAGTCTGCCGGGAGTCTCACCAGACTTCGGTGGGTCTCGTTCGACAAGGACGGCTTCGAGGTGTTGCTAGATAAGTTCTCCTCCCTGAATGACAACATGACCAATATCCTCGATCATTCCCTTCAGGTCGAGATCCGACACACAGTCCAGGACACCAACCGAGGCGTCTTGCTCCTCCACCACAAGATTAACGACCTAAGCCACCTCGTGCTGGCCCTGAAGTCCCAGCTCGATGCAGGCACTCCCGTTGGGCCATCCCCCATGTCCAAGCTGGAGCGGGAGGCCAACGCTGATGCCTTGAGGCAGCTCTCCAAGCTGGCCAAGTTCAAGGCCTTTAACGAGACCATCGACCCCAAGTCAGGTCCTCCAACCCTTGCAGATGATGCGGCCGCCAAGTTCCTCGAGCTGGCGCGCCCTGGTCAGCAGCGGGTTCTCTACGTACCCAAATCTTTCATCGAACTCGACCCAGAGGTCGATGAGTCCGAGACCCCACGGTGCGAGGCCATCATGAAGACGGCCGAGGGTAAAAAGAAGGTATGGATCGAGTGGAAAGACTACGACAACGCGGGTCCGCAGCCGGGCTCACTCTCCAAACCCGACGCTATCAACCGAGTCCGGAAACTCGCTGCGCTGCTCAACCACAGCCCCAAGCCGGAAGCGTTCCGAACCCCCCACTGCTTGGGCTTCTTCGACAAGGCCGACCCCAACGTGCCAGACGACGACGTAGATATCCTCGACCGGCGGCTCGGCCTCATATTTGAGCGTCCGGCCGATGTCAACCTGCACACGTCGCTCCCGCCCGTATCGTTGCGCGAGCTGCTCCAGGACTCGCTGGCCCGCAAGCCTCGCGTTACGGAGCGCATCAAGCTCGCGCACGCTGTCAGCAATTGTCTTCTGTACCTGCATGCTGTGCACTGGCTACACAAGGGCCTGCGTAGTCACAACGTCGTCTTCTTCCGCACGCGGGAGGGTCACGTCGACTTCCGACAGCCGTACCTCTCGGGCTTCGACTTCTCGCGGCCTGGCGGCTCGGACGAGATGACGGACGCCCCCGGGGTCGACGCCGAGCACGACCTGTACCGCCACCCGAGGACGCAGTCGAACCGCGGGCGCGACCGCGAGCGATCCAAGCAGAGCTTCGATATCTACAGCCTGGGCGTCATATTTGTCGAACTGGCTCACTGGCGGCCGGTCGAGGCGGTGCTCGGCATTGAGTTGCGGCGCGCGCGGGGCCGGCCCGACCTTGTGCGCCGGGTCCGCGAAGAGCTGCTCGCAGAAGATCGGGTTGCGGCCGTGGGCGCCGACATGGGCGAAAAGTTCGAAGAGGCGACTCGCAAGTGCCTGACAGGTGGTGTAGACCTAAGGTTGAAGGATGGTGATGATGAGACGGCGGATGAGGTGGCAGAACGGTTGTCCATGAAGTTTTACGAAGACGTAGTAAGACAGCTTGAATCTGTAGTAGTGTAAGTTGCGGACGACACTTGGATGGACGTACTCGGCTTAGTTTTCAGGAAGCCCCCCAAATCATCAGAAGAACAATAGGACAGCAAATTTCAAAACTCATTCCAGAAGCAATTATGAACTGTTACATTAAAGCTCATTTGCACTATTCAATCATTAACCGCAAGAGACATCCCGATCTGTGATAGAGGGTAAGAGCCCAGATTCTTCATCACGTTAGTCTTCCTTTAGGGTAACCTCCCTCCAAGAACGCCAAAGCAAAGGCCCGGAGCCCGTCGTCAATTAGCAGCAGCAATCCAAGCACTCGAAGCAGCAGAGTCCAGCACAGATACCGCAGCAAATAGCCTAGACAGAAGAAGACAAATTAGCAAGACGAGGAAGTTTTACGTCGAATGTACACGTACACCACCGTCTTTACCACCACGAAGGCCAACGGTAGGCTGAGTCTCCATAGCCATGGGTTCAAATGGACGCTGTTGATGAATTTCTAGTTAATCGACATGTTCTGAGTTATATCGCTTCCCAGCACCAAAGTCGAAGGCACGATGCTTAAACGGAGGCGGAAGGGGACGTACCGGCTGGGCGGCGCTCAGTTTGCGGGCCGGCTGTGCGACGGGCGCGGGCTGGTGGGGCATTTGTACCGGCGTTGAAGAAGCGGGCATTATCGCGGTGTAAGTGATGGACCGAAGGCTGACGTAAAGTTCCAAACGGAAATTCGCAATCTAAAGCGCCGAGGATAGCGAACGATAAGAAAAGCAACGGTGGAGTTATTTGGCAGGCTGAAAAAAGGTGAAGAAGAGTGAGAATCAGGATGAGAGAGGGGGGTGCAACGTCGGTAATAAATGTTCTGAGGATGGGTGGGCTACAGGGTTCATGCAGGTCTCGTTTGGACGGGGATGAGCGCTGAGGCGACGAGTTTCAAGCAGCAAGCAGGCTGAGCAGGCAACAAGGGCGCATCACTTAAGGGAATGGAGAACGCCAATACGGATACACGGGAGACCAAGTGGGCTGGGACGCCTGACCCGGCAGCATTTCGCTCGTGGTGAAGTGCCGTGACCTCTGAATGAGGTCAGCAGGGAAACCGGCTGGGCTGGGTGGTGGAGACCCTTGGCAGGTTCCGATTGTGATGGAGGGCTGTGATGGAGGGTGGTGGGTGGTGGCTCACCTTATCCTCCTTGCCTTACGGGTACAAAGTATGGCGATTCCCGTACTTTGGTGGAGGCACATGTCCGGTACAGAGTCAAACTTGCATGGTGTAGTGATCAAAGCATCACGCCCTGGCCCTGAACAAGACTCAATGAATGTGGCTTGATGGGGGTTAAGCAATCCGAGACCAAGGCCGAGTCCAGCACAAAAAGCCTCAGTACGAAAAAGAAAGAAAGAAAGAGAGAAAGAAAGGGAGAAGAAAAGCACATCAGCGACCAAGCGCAGTGGGAAGCAACGTCTGCTGGTTCAAGGTGTCGAACAACCCTGAGTGATGGGGATGGGTGACGTATGGTTCGGACGGGCCGCTGCTGGAACCCACCCACTGACTGGCTAGGTCGGCAGTCGGGTACGACAAGCATCAAGGATTCTAGAAGACGGCAGCGCGGCAAAGTGCGTGAATGTACTGTACAGCGTCCCACTAAGCGCGCGTGCTGAAAGTGTGTGTGGGAAGAAGCCGTTCGTCAAGGGATAGTGGATTGGGGGAGTGCAAGCAACAAGCCGGGGGGCGGCGAATGCTGGGGCCCTGGCTTGTTGTCAACGGGAACTAAAGCTGCCAGATAGATCGGATGGAGCTTCGCAATCGAGGCAACAAGATCTGGGGCGAGGAAATGGGACAGGGCCCTGGGGGGTGGGAGCTGGGCGGTGCCGAGTGCTCGTTCGCACGCTGGGCTGATTCAAGGTTGATATTTCATCCGGCGGCGTGCGGGCCTCCTGGCTGACACGGATGCTCGAGCCGGCAGCCCAGGGGTTTGAGATTGGGCCAATGTGACGACGGCCGAGACGAGATCGGGCGAATTAAGGCCTCTGGACGACCCCTGCGAACCCAAACATCAAAGGTGCCAATGTCCTGGAATCGTCCCTGGCCCATGGCGTTGGTATTTGTGGTGTTTTCGTACATATTCTCGTCGTCGATTGTCGTTGGATTTTGACGCGAGAGCCGGACTGGCGTGCCTCATCAGCGGCGGTGACCAAAAAGGAAGCCTCAAGCCGAAATGTCTCCGGGGCAGCGTTGCCCGCCAGATCCTGTGGGCAGAAAAGAAGGCAGAAATCATGGACTTGAATCAATTAGTCTCTCAGTATCTACATTGTCCTGAACTTAGCTCGTGTCGTGCATCATGCTGGTGCTGGCATTTGTTAGATAGGGTAGTCTATAAGTTATCGCAACACAGGATATACCTCAGTGACAACCACAGCGACAACCACAGCGACAACCAAAAGCGATTGACAGCCCCCAAAAATGACGTCGAGGTCCTTGCGTGCTGGATTCTTCACTTCCTTCTCCCCAGGCAGTTTAGCCGAACATCTCCCGCCAGCGTTTCCGAAACGTGGAAGCGTTCAACAAAGGTGGTCTCGGGAGGCTGAGCTCTAGGTAGGCAAGCAAGCGTCCACACCCGGCCCACGTTCCATCCCAAAACATCCCCAAGGGGCCATATGTTCCTGCATCCAACCTCTGCCTCTGCCTGCAACAATGCGCCTGGCTTGACACCTCGACCACTTGGTTGTGTTTGAGCCAATGTCTTGATCTCCAACTGTGCCATTCATTTGTTTCGATAAAACCCGGCCACGCCCTGCCCCCACCCCCCCTGGACCCCTTCTATCCTCAGCCGCTTAGCGACTCGGCTCCCTGCCTGGCGAGCTCACCATCACCCTCACGATCCTTCGAACCCTATCCAACCCGTCGATTCCCCCCCGCGTCCTCCATAGAAGCCCTCCGTCGAGATGCCTTCCCACGGCCATCATCCGCCGCCCCATCTCGCCCCTAAGCATCATCATGCTCCCTACGGCGCCCCCGTGTCCGCGCCAGCTCCTGGTGCCCCGGCCGGCACCTTTGCCCCTGGCACCAAGATCCAGGTCGGCGGCCACCGTGTCGTCATCCAAAAGTACTTATCTGAGGGTGGCTTCGCCCATGTCTATCTCGTGAAGATGCCCAAGCCCGTTGACGGCACCGATCTGGCCGTCCTCAAGCGGGTTGCCGTCCCTGATAAGGAGGCCTTGCGGGGCATGCGCATCGAGGTCGAGACCATGAAGCGCCTCAAGGGTCACCGGCCGATCGTTACATACATCGATTCCCACGCCTCCGAGCTCCACGGCGGCGGCTATGAAGTTTTTCTGCTCATGGAATTTTGCAGCGGTGGCGGCCTGATCGACTTCATGAATACCCGACTGCAGCATCGGCTGACAGAGCCCGAAATCCTCAACATCTTCACGGACATTGCCGAGGGTGTCGCGTGTATGCACTACCTCAAGCCCGCCTTGCTCCACCGCGATCTCAAGGTTGAGAATGTCCTCATCAACTCCAACGGCCCAGTTAAGCGCTTTAAGCTGTGCGATTTTGGATCCGCCTCGCCTCCACAGCCCGCCCCGACCACCGTGGTTGAGTGTCGTCTAATGGATGAAGATGTCCAGAAGCACACTACCCTTCAATACCGGAGTCCTGAAATGATCGACGTATACCGAAAGCAACCGATGAACGAGAAGTCGGATATCTGGGCGCTGGGAGTTCTGTTGTATAAGCTCTGTTATTATACAACGCCATTCGAAGACCAGGGCCAATTGGCTATCCTAAACGCAAGCTACAGGTTCCCTAGCCACCCGGTGTTTTCCGACCGTCTGAAGAAGTTGATTGGTACTATCTCTCAATGCTCAATTTTGTTCACAATCGCTGATAGTCGCAGCTTCAATGTTGAGAGAAAACATGCAAGCAAGACCAACCATCTACCAAGTTCTGAAGGAAGGCTGTGCTATGCAAGGGAAAGAGGTTCCAATCCATGATGTAAGTTTTCTAGATCAAGCACGGATATCGGGTACTGACTACTTGGAAAGATATATGCTGGCCGTCCTCACACCGAGTCTGGGCGAAACGAGACCGCTTCATCCAAAGACCACCAGTCGGAGTCGACGTCAGTTGTTGGAGCCGTCTTCACTAGAGCCGCACCGGAAACGCAAGCTATACCTGAAGTCAAACCCATGAGGAGAGGCCGTCCAACGACAACAGCGTCGCCGGCTGCAGTCAAGCCGTCGCAGAAGCAGAAGCAAGACCCGTCTCCAATGAGGAGGACCGATGGAGATCCCTTTGCTGCCTTGGATACGAAGGCCACTCCGCCCGGTGGATTTGATGAGCTTTCATCGCGTTTCCCTACGCTGGATCACTTTTCATTGCTGCATGACCAGGGATCAAAATTTGATTTCGATAACTCGCCGACTTCACCGCAGTCGCAAGCACCGCCGGCAGATCTTAACCAACGAGTAACCGAAAGGTTGGCCGATCAGGCATTCGCGCCATCTCAACCGGTCACATCTCAGTCGAGAACAGCATCAAGACCACATTCTGTTACACCCGTCCAACATCAGCCTGCGATCACGTCGCCGCCTTCGGACCCTGCGCCTAATGTCTCCTCCGCTACTAGCAGACCTGAAATCAGCCGAGCCCAGTCTATTATCAGTAACAACCCTGAGCTTCAAGCCATCTCTTCTCAATCTAGTTCAAGATATGTATCTACCGGTACCATGACGGCCACTCCCCCGCCTGAGCCATACGCAAACATAGACAGATCTAGTCAGCGTCTGTCTTCCGATTTTACTCGTTCAACTAGCATGCCAAGACAGCCTGAACAGCCTACAAGACAATGGAGTGCCGAGGACACACTCTCTGCGACCAAGCCGAGAGTTACTTCCTATCAAGCACAGCCTACTCACGTACGACACCCGTCGTCATCAAGACCGTCGCTGGAGGGCGGCCGCCCTCGTGCGGACTTCCTTGAGCCAACTGCTCGCGCGAATCCGCCTGTCAACCGTCAGCGACCCGCTAGCACGAACTTGGAGTCCACTACGCTTGACTTTTTACGTGAAAAGGAGTCGGCAGCACGGCCGCCTAGCCGATCGGTGCAACCATCATCACAGTATCCCACGCAAGTTCCATCGCCCCGTCTGGATCCTGCGGGAGACGATGATGCACGTCTGCAATCGAGCGACTTGGACTTTTTAAGAAGCATGGAGGATTCGGACAGGGCCAGATCAAGCAAACGTTCTAGCCTCACCTCCTTATCCGGAAACAAGAATATTCTAGCGGGCAAGTTCGGCGATGCCTTTAAGCGCTTCGAAGGCAGCGTTCCTATGAGCAGGGATGGTGGCGGAAGAACTCCGTCGCCCAGCAAAGACGACGGGCGTCGTGACCTGACTCCCATTGCGGGCTCTGAAGCAACCGATGGCCGCAGCGATGATGGTCACGTTCACGAGGATGAAGACGCCATGACACCTGAGATGCGACGCGAGATGGAACGTCTCCAATTGTTGGAGGAGGAGCGGCGGGTGGCTGCCGGACAGGCTGAATACCGAAGGCGCGTTGCCACCGGCGGCGGTACTAAACCGACAGTGCCACCGAAGAGCATCGGAGGAGTTTCTCGTGCAGTTAGCATCCAGAACCGGGTACAAAGCCTGCTCAGCGAAGATCAACGACCCCCCAGCCCGTCACGCACTGCCCAAGGCTACGGGAAGTACACAGACAGCCTTGACTCTGGTAGCAAGCCTGAAAGGTCTCTCCCTGGACTTCCCAGGAAGCCCTTGACCATTGCCAAGTCCCGGGTCGAAACTTCGTCGCAGTCTCGAGGTCTAATGGCCACTGGAGATGGGCTTACCGGCCCAGCATCTGCACCTCCGGCGCTTGCACCGAAGCCCCCAACCAAACCAGTGGCCCCGAAAAAGCCAATTCATTTGAACAGTCTCCCCACTGGGAGTCGTCCTGTATCACCTTCAAAGCAGAGACAGCCGGCCCCTTCGTCAGAGATTCTCGTTGGAATGGATCTTCCAGGAAGACCTGTGATAGACATGACGGCTAAGGAGAAAGATGACTACATTCAGGACTTTTCGAAGCGATTTCCGAGTCTTGGCTCAATTGAGATGGTCGAGCGGGATATCGGCTCTGACAGCGGACGGGCTGAGCGATAATGGCCTGAAAATGTATCTGTGGATGGTGATGAATCTACACTGTTGACATATCACTTACGATTGAATATACACGAGCGCGTAGCACAAATTATCCTTGTCCCAGAATATCGAGGGTCGCCTGTGATGTCATTCTCTTGGTGGGCTGGTGGGTTGGTGAGCAGTGGGTTCTGGTTGGCATGCGGAAGACGGGGTTATGCATATAAGATGTCTTATCTTATCAGTCGAGTACCTCGCCGGTTTTTTTTTTCCTGGCCCCCCAAAGAGCACCACGCAGCTTCGCCATACCTACCAACCTTAGACCAGTACAACAACGCAACATAATACATCATGGCCAAGAGAAAGATACAAGCTGTCGCGCAGAGCGAATTCGCCATCGAGCCTACTTCCAGCAAAAAAGCAAAGGCAAATGGATCTGGGAAGGCGAAAGCGAAAAAGCCTGTGAAGACGAACACAATCGTGCCAGCTAAGGAAACTACACCTACGACGACCGCCAACGAAACGATCCAGATCGTGGTGGGATCTTACGATCGAATCTTGCACGGATTAACGGCAACGATTGGACCTAAGGACAAGATCGAGTTCGCCGACACGTTCCTGTTTAATGCTCATACTTCGGCCATTCGCTGTGTCGCGGTGTCGCCGATTTCGCTTCCCGTCGCAGGACAGACTCAGAAGGTGATGCTCGCATCAGGCAGTACCGACGAGAGAATCAACGTCTTCAACCTATCGGCGCACCCCCCAAGCCGAAAAGACCAAGAAATCCTAGCCAAGGTGGCCCCACGACCGATTCTCGAGAACCCTAAGAACCGAGAGGTGGGCACGCTACTTCACCACTCGTCATCGGTGACGGCACTGCGATTCCCTACACGGTCGAAGTTGCTCTCGTCTAGCGAGGACTCGAACATTGCTGTCACACGAACACGCGACTGGTCCCTGCTGAGCAATATCAAGACACCCATCGCCAAAGCAATGGGTCGACCGAGCGGCGACACGGCGCCATTTGGAGGCACACCGTCCGGTGTCAACGACTTTGCTATCCACCCTAGCATGAAGTTGATGATCAGCGTCAGCAAGGGAGAGCGATCAATGCGACTGTGGAACCTAGTGACTGGCAAGAAAGCGGGCGTGCTCAACTTCAGCAAGGATATGCTCCAGGAAGCAGGAGAGGGACGTCACGCAACCGGTGAGGGCCGACGGGTGGTATGGGGAGATGTGGACGGACTGGACGAGTTTGCAGTCGGGTTTGAACGTGATGTTGTGGTGTTTGGGATGGACAGCGTGCCCAAATGCCGGATAATGGGGGCGATTCGGACTAAGATCCACCAATTCTTCTACGTTATGGTGGATGAAGAGTCAGGCCTGACCCTACTCGCGCTGGCAACGGAGGACGGTCGAGTCCTCTTCTTCTCGACCAAGGATGAGGACCTTTGGAAGCCAGAGGAGACGGACGACCAGGACAACAAGGAAAAGAAGAAGGCCTCACCACCGTTGCCTGTTGCCAAACTGGTAGCGCAGATTGGCGGCAAAGAAGGCGGCGTGAACGGCCGAATCAAGGACTTCGTGGTGATCAAGAGCGCAGAGTCGTCGACCGTGCTATACATGGCGGGCGGTAGCAGCGATGGACGGATTCGGCTGTGGCGGGTGACGAGCGCCGAGCTGACGCAGGCGCACAGCAAATCGACGCCGACTAAGGAAGCTAAGGCGGGTAGCTCTCTGGGGAAGCTGCTGGGGACGTATGAGACGCAAAACAGAATCACATGCATGGCGGCCTTTATGATGATACCCCGGTTAGAGGGTGCTGAGGATAGCGAGGATGATGAGGATGATGAGGATGAGGACGACGGCGATAGTGATGACGAGTAGAGAGGTGAATTGCTAGCACTGGAAAGGGAGAAAAGAGCGCAGAGAATGCTGTATAATCTACATGGTGTTGTGCCTGGTGGTGTCCGGTCATGGTTTTGCTGGTTGGGGGATTTGCATGAAAACTAGGAACTAGCTAATTATCCTAGAGAAAATCCAAGGTGAAGATCGCTCAGTAGCCCGCTAGAACAACAGTTGATTATGACTGCCTACCTTAACCAGGACCTGTTATTACATGAAGTTGTTCCTGTAGTATAGGTACTCTACACACAAGGCGGGGGATAACGTGGCTGAAATGTGGCTCACTGTGATGCTCAGTTGAGTCGAGTGGCTGTACGAATACGTGACTTCGTTGAATCCCAGTCATAATGTACGAAGCCGGAAGCATGCAAGTAAGCCCTTTTGGAAGTATGTTACCTGACGCCTGCATTATCCGTTATCAGTAGTTTTCTGCAGCGCGCTGTCATGATGACAATCGGCTGGAGGTGGCCTTGAGTATCACATGTCAATCAGCCTGACAGTTCTCTCAACCCGTCCCATTGACTCGCATACGTGTGTCGAGATCAGCCCAACCGGTCAGTCCTCATTCGACAGGCCCATCGGTGTCACGCATTCCTCTGCAGAGTGTGCGTTGCATTGCCGCCGCCACGCCAGGCTTTTTGTGCTGAGCGCCGACACCCACTTTCAGAGAGCTTTGTTGGGCGGCCGCCGATTGATGGATCTGGGAGGGACTCGCACGGCAGGGGACTTCAAAACAAAGTCGGTTCTGGTTGAGCAGTCCGAGGCTTCGACCAACTAGCAGGCTTCCTTGAGACCTAACGGTAGACAGCTAGGTAGGCGGCGCTCCCCGGAACTGGTCGGAGTTTAGAGTTTATATCACTGCGGGTAGTAAAGGTACCGATACCGAGCAGCGCGCAGCGCGTATCCTGCTTGCGATCAGCCGTGTTGAGAATGTGGGGTAAAGGGCCCATTGGCACCCATTTGCAGCGAAGTGACCTCGTTGTTTGTGCACCCGACGCCAGTGGACCTATGACAGAGCCTCCATTTTAGGCTCTGAGGTCATCTCTCCACGGCCCGGTGGCTTCCTCTTCCAGGCCCTCTCGCTCACTGGGCCTTCGCTGCTGGAGCGGGGAACGCGGCCCTGGGCGATGCCGCTAATGGCGACTGGGTACCCACTGCCGGCAGAGGGTTTACGGGGTTGATGGGGATTTGCAGGAGCATGTGATCGAAGACGGGACGCTCTTCTCCTTCGGAGGTCCTGTTTACGCCCCCATTTTCTAGAGTCTCACTCTGTCTCGGAGGAGTGAGTGACTGAGTATCAGGCTCATCAGTCTCAATTAAGTACGGATACTGTAGGCTGGCACCGTAGTAATAGATCAAGAGCTAGAGATGGAAGTACGACGTACGTCCGCGTATCTGCTAGCTGGGCCACCTGGCCCCAGTCACCTCGCCTCACCCTCATGACTACTATGTACACTACCTACTCCTCGTCCCGCACGTGGAGACATACCATCAAATTCTATAGCTAAGGGCGTCCTTTTCTTCCTCTTCTTCTCACACTCTTCATCTTCACTCTCCCTTCTCCCTTCCCCATTGTCTGCTTTCCCCAAGCAATCCGTCCCATTTCACCATCGCCGCTCATTCCCCTGCTGCTCGACAGCAGTCCCTCCACGTCCTCCACTCTCAACAACCGAGCGTCCGTCATTTCTACCAACGCGGCTCATCCTCAACGAAAGATAGCCCTTTTCGAGAAGAGAGACGCCTCAAGCCGCCAGATAGGCTCTTCTGTCGTCGCATTCCTTTTCTTGCTGTCTAGATTTGAGACATTGGCATCGTTTCGGATATCCCGGTTGGCTGACGCAAAAGCCACACGGCCACAGAGCTCGCCAGACAAGACGGCTTGTCTAAAATTGGCCCAACAACCACAACCACGACCCTTTGGTGCTTCAGACCTTGAGACCTTGACGCTGAACGCCACCACACTCCTGTCCTCCATACGACGGTCCGATAACTAGGACGAGTGAGTCGCTGCCCTTCTGTGGTGTGATCTAGGCTGAGTCGAGCTCCCCTCCACCTAACTCACATATCCTCAGCCTGATTTCTTATTTAGGTCGCGTCGCTGACCATATAGCCCAGACAAATTGCGACCACGCCTCCTCCGATTTCCAGTCCATCAATCGTCCTCCTCGAGCTTCTCCTCTTTCAGAGACTGACCATGGCTGACGACGGACCTCCTCTCCTGCGGCCCATTCCGCGACGACCGTTTGGCCTCAACCTGACAAGCGCGACTCCTCCAGATGAGGACTCAAAGCCCGCGACCCCGGTCTCCTCGGACTGGACCAACCCGCGTTTTCTTCAACCTAGCCCCGAACCAGTTTCTCTCAGTCGGCCTCAGTCGTTTCTGAACCTCACTTCGTCGACCCTTTTTGGCATCTACTCTTCCTCCTCGCGCGATCAGGTCTTTGCCGATCGCGATGAGCTGGACACTCCCTGGGGCACTGGCGCCCAGACCCCGATCAAGCGGCCCAGCGTTGATGAAGCCACCTACGAGCTGATGCGCGACCGGTCCCATCCTGTCCGTCGACGCTCTTCCTTCCGCCCAGTCGAACCCCCCACTCTGCTCGCCCCTGCGCCCTCACTTCAATCCCTTGCCGTACGGGGCCTTCTTCTATTTTCCCTCGGTGTTGGGTATGGTGTTCTCGTCACCACCACTCGATTCCATAGCGGGAAAGGCAACCTGACATCGTTTACCGAGGGTATCGTTAGACCCACCTACAACTGGGCGCATCTGGTCTTTTGGGGAGTCGCCGGCATTGCTCTCGGCGCGCTTTTGCCGTGGTTCGATCGAGTATGGGAGGAGTCGTTTGGTGAAGGAGATGATGACGTTGTGGTGGAAACGGACGGTGCCACCAAGGACCTGGGCTCAAGCACCGACTGGGCGCTCGTGATTCGAGCTGTGGGTGCCTTTGTTGGCATTGTCTTTGCTATTGTAAGTCTTTCACCGACATATTTGTCCGAGTGTCAGTCGAGAGAAACTAACTGGTACTTTAGCGAAAGGTGGCCTGGGCGTCCACTCTGCAGGTGTCCCTGTCGCTTGCCCTGGTGAACCCCCTTCTCTGGTGGCTGATTGACCGCTCTAAGCCGGGCCTTGTCCTCGCTGCCGCAGTCGGCTTCACGGGCTCCGTTTTCCTTCTTGGCGTCAATCCAGACATGATGCCAACTCCTTCCGGACACCAGTTTGGGAACGCGTCGGCCACTGGGTCTGCCCCCCACGACGACTTGCTTACCCTCGGCGGACTTGCCCGACAGGAGACGGTCGAGACGGGTGTATGGATGCTGAGCGTACTATTCTGCAGCTGCGTTTGCTTTGGCAACATTGGCCGTCGTCTAGCCATGGGGCGGTCTACGGCAGCGAGAGGTCGATGGGCTGGCGTACGATGATGGTCAAGGGGAATTCTGTTCCTAGTTTGGAGTGAGGTTTGGCTGGGTGCCTCGTAACTTACCCAACCACGCACTCATTTGTTCGCGATCTGCAGGCAGAAAAGAATCTGTCTGATGTACTTGGAATGGTACCTTCGGATCTCAATTTTGGATTTTACGGTTTGGCTGATTTGGTATGACTTGGGTTGGTCTTGTTGGAATATGATGATACAATCTGGATCAAGGGGCTTTGGCTTTTCTTTGGGTATTGAAAGGGGGGCCAAGAGAAAGGGGCAGGCTGAGCTAGACGGTGCAAGGATCACGGATTCCTTGGAACTGTTGTTGACACAACCTCACAGCAGACATCCCGCAATGCATGACAGCTTCGAGATTTGGAGCCCGTCCAAAAGGGGACTGGAGCTACCTCGAAGACTCAAGTACGATGACGCTATTACAAACCTGATCATTTGCCAGTCTCCCTAATTCGTGGACATGTTCCATGCAGTTTTCGTCCTTTCCCATTCTTTTTATGCTCCTCCTTACTTGCTATCTCCCCTCTACCAATCGATTTCCCTACCTTTACAGCCCTATGAGCTGAATGTATCTCACGGCTTTTCGGAGTGGATGATAGCTTCGGAAAGGGCATGTGACCGTTGACGGACATTCTCGCCAAAATCGATGTTGGAGAGACCCAGCATGACGAGCATGCGAGGGTTCTTGATCATTTCGACGACGGTAAAGGAGCGGGTGCAAACGTCTTGGAAGGACAGGGCGGCGGCTCGGGGTCCGGTGGCTACTCGCGTGAGCAGGACGGAAGGTAATCGATCGGGACAAGGACT